>JAZKJV010001625.1:0-320373 GCA_037367405.1 Ottelia alismoides
TAGATATATGCAATCTTGGAGATTGTATTGGAATCTCCCTTTCCTAATAGGAGAAGGGACGGCCACCAATTCCTACAAGGAGAGGGTGGTCGTCCATCCCTCCTATATCGAAGGAGAGATTCTCCTTTCCATTATCTCCAATATTAGTTGATTTAATTTGAGGAATAAATTATGTTGATTTATCAATATATATTTAATCTCAATAAAATTAATTGTTGTTGGTTTTACCAACACAAATCTTATCCATTAAAAGAAACACAAATCAATGAGAGCCATTGGATTTGTGCTGCTTATGGATAGAGATCCATGGATCCCAAAATATTATAAATAGAAGGGTGCATCTTTGCTCTTCTTTACACAATGAGAACATATGTCTCTCTTTCTCTTCCTCTCTCTACACGCCTACTCTATCTCTCCCTCTCATATGTCCGTCCACCATGGATGCCCTAGAGGGAGTCTCCATCGCTGCATCGTCGTCGTTATGGTGCCCGATCGTTTGCTCGTGGATCTCCGTCTCCTTCAGTACGCCTTGCTTGTGAAGAAGATGTCGGATCTCATGTGTCGAGATCAGGAGATCTGCCGCTTGGATCATCAACATGGATTGCGAGAAGTACGTGTTTCATCAACACGCTTGCAAGTGTCTCCTCCATCGGATCGAACTTGAGACAGGAGGTCTCTTTGTTTAGAGACTTGATCGCAACCACGCTTCAAGATGTAACCCTAATACTTGTTTGTGGTTTCGATGAAACGATCCGAGAAGTGTACTTTTCATGTGGTTTCATCACATGAAAATTTTTTAATTCCTGTTGTATAGAACACACTAGTCCCGACTAGTCGTTCCCCGTCGTATTCGATAAGACGCTCACGCTTCCGTGATGCGCTTGAGGATTATACCATATCCTTCAATTTCACATTTCGGTGTTCCATGTATTCTCATTTTAGATGGGGGTAGCCATTTCGTTAAGAAGGAGGTGAAAAAGCTAGTGAAGAATTATAGCATTGATCACAGAGTAGATTCTCCTTACCACCCACAGATGAACGGCATGGCTGAAGTTTCAAATAGGGTGGTGAAATTCATTCTTCAGAAATTAGTATGACTGGATAGGAAGAACTGGTCACAGCTTCTAGACCAGGTTCTTTGGGCATATCGCACTGCATATAAGACTCCCTTAGGTACTTCACCCTTCAGACTAGTTTATGGGAATCCATGCCATTTGCTCCATAGACATCATGCACAAATCTGAATGGGTTATCAGAGAGATTTCACTTGAAATGCAGAAAGCAGGAGCCAAGAGGAAGATGGATCTGAATGAACTAGTAGAGATTCGAACCAAGCATACAAGAACACCCTCGTTAATAAGGACAAAAGTGAAGAGATGGCATGAGATATATTCGACACAATATCTTTGTTTCTAGTCAGAAGGTATGGTTGTTCAATGCACGATTGAAAATTTCTCCTAGCTAATTGGAAGAACAAGTGGGAAGGACCGTACATAGTCAGAATGGTGCACAACAATGGAAGCATTGTTATATCAGATGTATCACCTAGTGCAGAGCCATTCGTGGTGAATGGGCAGATGCTGAAGCACTTCGTAGAGACTACTGATCATCTGGCTCATGTTAAGGTGATACACTTTGTACAGGATGCATGACTACTCTTCCACTTCATTTCATCATGTATAGGGACCTTTAAGGCTTCAGTTTTTTCTGGAGTACACCACCTGTATATTCTTCGTAGTCCACAATCATCCACATTTTTTTGCTCGTCTTATTGTTTTCCTTTCTTTTACACTAATCATTGGTCCCTAACTATTGGCCACATTCTTTTCTTTACTTAGGATGTCTTATCCTAAGTATGGGAGGACCAAGTGATTTCATTGATTTCATTTTTCTTTCTCCTTTTGTTTCTTTGGGTGTATATTACTTTTCCTCGGTCACCTCATTTTTGTCTTCCAATATACTTATGATGACTTGATCGTAAGTATGGGGGTCGACCGACTTTTATTCTTTTAATTATCTTTCACCCACTTTTACTTAGCATGAGTTATGTCCTCCTTTTTCTCTTTTGACACTATGAGGACATAGCACAAGCTAAGTATGTGGGTGTGTATATATTGTATATATACTTGCATCCATAACTCGTACTATTATGTATTTTCTATATCTACAAAATCCATAAAAAGTGGATGAGGATTAATTTAAAATCCATATATATAATTGTAAATAAGTAAAATACGTCTAAAATCCTTATGAAAGTTCTTAATTTAAATATGTAATATGTATTTAAAATATATATCTAAAATATGTATAATACTTAATTAAAATTCTCCTATTAAAATATGTGTAAAATTCACTTAATCCTTGTAAAATTCTTTGTATATAAAATTTGTAAAATACATTAGTTATTTAATCCAAATAAAATATAGGTAATTTATCTTGTAAATTTCTCGTATATAGACTTGTTAATGAAAATTAAAAATCCTTAAAATCCATAAAAATGAGTAAAATTCAGAAAATAAACCTTACAAAAACATGTCGCATTTGCATTAGTATTTTTCATAATAAGTTTGATTTCTAAAACTAAAGATTAGGAATAGCCTAAAGGATGGAGCTTGATTATGGCCTTTAACTTTCATCGTAAGGAGCCTAGTTAGTAACTGGAATTTAGACTCTTTAAGTCTTTGACTTAAATCTTTGGGTTCCATGAGATCATATTTGGAAGTCAACTTAAACGTGCCTAAGTAGAATAATTGGTGTCATCCATTTGACTCTTCATCAGTGAACCAATTTTGGACACATGGACTTTTGTACTTAGCTCAACCTGCATGGGGTTGCGAAGGGCATTCCATTTTAGTGGTGCATTTTCATCCTTGTCTAGTGGCGCGGACGTCTAAAGATGGGAGAGATTGGGGTTGAAATAATGCTTTAGATGAGGGAAGGATCTGCTGGCACAATTTTTCCAAAACCTCAGAAAATGGGACGAATGAAAAGATGTTATATCCGTCGAGACACAAAAAGATTGATGCAGTGCAAGCAACATTACAAAGCCAATTCAAAGAAAAAGCCACCAAATACAAATATGACGACAATGGTCCAAGCTTCCACCAAAATCATGCACATCTTAGTGGAGACTTAGTTACACTAGCTAGGCTTCACAAGGAGATGTGTCTACACTGGTCGCACTCCAATTCTCTTATCATTCTTCTACTTTCTCTCTCTATTCGATTGTGGACACAGCACGACCTGGCCTTAAAAGGAAATACCCCCCTCCTCGAGAAAAGAGTAGTTGGAAGAGGAACCAATGGGAGTGTATTATAGGGACGGGCGGTTTCTTCCTTTATTTAAGCAGGAAGAGATAAAACAATTCACACATTTCAAGGTTGATAGAGTTAGAAATATGGATGAGTGGGTCTGAGATGGCTGTTGAGGTGAACCTAAATAAGGATTTGCGGAACTTGAGGTCTGTTGAGATTAAATTCCTAATCCTAGATAAGGCTCCGACAAAATGCTTGTTTTAGGTCCGACCGAGCTCTGTCCTTTGTCTGTTCTTATGAATTGGTTTGGGAAAACAAATTCATTCTAACTTTATTTCTTTTTCCCTTATTTTTCAAATAAGTGTTGCCAAAGGACTAGCAAAGTTTAAGTATAGGAGGTTGGTGAATCCATGATTCATTAACATTCTGTCTGCATTTTGTCTTAAAACCCTTAACAAATACATCTACGTATTCATTAATTTCCATCTTTTAACAAAATCATATTCAGGAATAAAAATACACTTTTATACATCAAAATCATGTAAACAAGTAAAAGAATAAAAATAAAGAAAACAAAAGGAAGGCAGATTGTAGATATGTATATATGTACAATATGACCAAGAAAATATAAATAAAGCTATAAGATATATTTATAACCTAACCCTCAAGACCAAGTCAGCATGGATTGATCAACAAATAAATTAGTAAGGGAGATAAGGAAAGAAAATAATAAAACAATAATAATTATATACTCTATACATCCTTCACTATTTATCCAATAATTATCAAATCCTCATTGATTTTTAATGAATTCATATGTAGATATTTTTTTCACCGAACTCTTTTCCTAATTATTTCTAAAAATGTATAGAAAAATATAAAAATAAATTAAAAATAGCATATTGTCTATATACCAAGAAATCCAACTTGAACATTGTCAAATTGTCAACTCCCAAACATCATAACTTTCTCATACGAACTCCAAGTTCACTCTACTCATCTTTAAGGTTCATAAAATAATATACTCTAATAAATGGAGGTGATTTCACTAAAATCGGAGTCTGTTTGCAAAAAGTAGGTTTTGGGACCAATCACAACTGGGTTTCTGAGCTATTTATTTTTATGTAAAACACAGTATTTATAGTTTTAATGGTTTTATAATTTTTAATTATTTTCTTGATCTTGTGTTTTAACCATGATTTATTTTAGAATTTGCTAACATTATTTATTATTTTAAATAAATCAAAAACCCTATTTTATAAATAAAATTAAATTGTGTAATTTATATCCATATTTATTAATATATTTAAATTAATTTATCAAAATCCATAAAAATTCACATATATTGTATTTATTATATTAATAATTAAGAAAAATATAAAAATAAGGTGTTATTTATTAATTTATTAAGTTAAAAATCAAATACATATTTATCAAGTAGTATTTATACCTATTTGTTAATATAATATTATATTTCTTAAATTATTTATTATTTATAAAACTAATTATTGTATAATTTAGATAAATTAATTGTTTATATTTTCATTTTTATACCTATTTAAAATAACATCATTTACTATTTAATACCTTATTATAATATAAATATCACATCTGGCCAACCAAGTGCTGACACCCGGTTCATCTTCATCAAGAATACTCAGTTACAGACTGTTCTAACTGGCCTAACTTCACCTAATTTCCCCCCACTCAACCTAACCTCTTCATCCAATCCTAACCCTTGAATCCTTAGACCTAACATCCAAGATCCGCGCTACCCATAGATTCCTTCCTAAATCATCGTGATTTCTCTATAAATATCCCCAAAGTTGCCCCGTCGCAATCAACTTTCCAGCTCCAACAACCAACTAACCGTGATCTCAACTTCTCCACCCAACTCTGGCCAATCCAGGAGGTGATAGCTCCTTGTGAGAGACCAATGTGGAGGAGCGATCATTGGAGGGGAGTTCCAAGGTAACGTTGCCTTGCTTCATGGCCATCGCAGCCTCATAGAGCTCCGACCACCGACCGTCGAACGAAGACCAGGAAGGTCTTAAACCTTCCTATTCCCATGTGATAACCTTCAACCCTTTTATTCCCTCAATATATGTGCATGATTAGCCAAGTTAAGTACCCAATTAGAACGATTAATTACCTATCTCAGATCATTGATTTGATTCCATACCCAACTCACTTAGAATCACTTTCAATTTTGTATCCCAAATATTGTCTGGAATCTTGACTTGAACTGCGAAATTATACTAAATTCTAGGCCGATTCATTATGAATAGAGCAACAAAATATCATTTGCATGTTCTTGTCAACAATCTGGAGAGTCGCCACCACTTCCGATTTTGGGAAGAACACGACGAAGCATAGTCTTGCACCATATATCCACATTGGACGGCCCCGATCACACTTCACCGTCTGATCTCAGTTGATCAAGTGAACTGGTAGAAGAATTGCAACATAAGAAATCGCCAGATCCAGAATTTAAAGCTGCTTCAAAAGGTTTCTAGAAATTGCATTTAGGTCCCCGTGCTAGTACCTAAAAGTAATTCCTTTTATTTTCGTTTCATTTCAACCCCTACCAGGGACCTAGCTGCAAGAACTTTCTTTTATTTTTTGCATTTCTACCCATGAACAATATAGATACTTTGGATACCTTTTTGATGTCATTTTTCCTTGATTTTTCTAGGGTAGTTACACAATTACCCTAGTGAGGTTTTGTTATTTTTGTTGTGATTTTTCATCGCATATTTTTCTTGTTTTGAATTTTCTAAAGTCGCATCCGTTTTGAGTACTTTTCTTACCTTTTAAAAAAGACCTAAAAATCAACAAAAATATCCCTTTTCTTATCAAAAATTGTGGTATTGTTATTCTGCCTCCTTGTGTTCGACCCGGGGAAACTTACCGGGATAAATAAATAGTTTAAAATAAAATAGGAAAGAAAAATCACTTTATTCATTCTTATATCTCTCTCCTATTTTATTGATCTTTTGTTTGATCAATTAGGGTTTCGATTCAAAGCGATTCTTTCTACACCGACACTGATATTGTATCGCTCCCAAAACCATGATTATCAGTGCACAAAAGTCGAGGATGAGTGGTAGGCTGGACCATCTACTATGCTTCACGGTGGTGGGGCATTTGTAGCTTCGGTCAAAGATGATGAAGCGATGAGTGGAGGAACAACAGGCGCATGCTCGGTGGAGGAGTGATGAATCCATGATTCATTAATCTTTTTGTCGCATTTTGTCACAAATCCCTTAACAAATACATGTAAAAATGCATTAATATCCATATTTTATTAAAAGCACATTCAGAAATAAAAATACATTTTTATGCATTAAAAAGACATAAAAAAATAAGAAAATAAAAATTAACAAAATAAAGTAAGGCAGAAGGTAAAAATGTATATATTATACAGTATGACTAGGAACATATAAATATAGATGTAAGATATTTTTATATAACCTAACCTCTGAGACCAAGTCAACATGGCTTGGTCGACAAACAATAAAGTAGGGGAAGATAAGGAAGAAAACACACAAATAACTGACCATGTACATAATACACTAACTTACATTTATTTATTATATATATGATCTTCATCGAATTTTAATTAATTCATATTTGTATATTTTTCACTAATTTTCACCATTATGTTTATAAAAATGTATATAAAGATATTTAAAAAAACAAAAAAATAATCTATAAATATGCCAAATAAGCATATTTCAAAATTGTCAATTTCTCAACTTCCGAACCTCATAACTTCGTCATACAAACTCCAATTTCAATTTACTCACCTTTTAAGTTCATGAAATAAAATACTCTAACTAATGAAGGTGATTCCATCAAAAACAGAGTTCGTTTGCAAAAAGACGATAGTTAGAACTAATGGCAATTGGGTTTCTCGAATGCTTATTTTATTCTGTACATACTACTTATAGAGCAAGTGATCTAGAAATTTTTATATATTTTCCTATTCTTATAGTTTATATATAAAATAAAAGTCCAAAATTAATCCTTATATAATATTTTAAATAAATCAAAAACCCAAAAAATAGGTAAATTTGAACTGTAGTGTATATACTTATATTTATTAATATATGTAATTTAATTTATTAAAATCTACAAAAAAATCACACAACTCCTATTTATTATTATATAAATTAACAAGATATAAAAATGATATTTTATTCATTAAAATATTGAACAAAATAAAAATGTGTCTTTTATTTATCAAGTACATAATATATTATTATTATTTTCTTTATATATTTTAAATTATACATTATTTATATATGTAAAATAAACTATAATTTAGTTAATTTAATTATAATCATTTTTTATTGTTATACTTATTTAGAATAATGATATCTATTATTTATTATAAATTTAACTATGTATTTACATCTTTGATTTATGTAGTGCTGACAATTGTCGGCACCACTATTCATCTTCTACCCCGAGAAGAGGTTGGAGTTCTGTTGAACCAACCAACTTCACCATTTATCACAGCCATTGATTAACATCCTAACTTCGACCAAAACCATCCATCTTCTTCTCCTAACAGCCACCAACCTTGCTTACCCTTAAATCCAATCCACCCCTTCGTCCTCTTCCCTATTTAATCCCATGAAGATCGTCATTCCAAGTGAACTTCTCCTTCATCAGTTCTACCTAACCAAAAGCCCATCTTCTCTGCCTTTGTTGACCACCTCGGGTGACAGGCGATGGCGGTGAACCCTCTACATGGATGACGGAAGACCGAGGAATCGTTGCAAGGCTCTTCAGGTTTTCATCGAGGCCACCACCATCGCGTATAGCTCTGGAAAGCCATAGCTCGTTAAGCAACCACCAAAGGTTCTGACGACCTCCATTTCCCAGGTGACATTCCTCCAACCATTTCCATTTGATTTAATCTGATTTTAGATGGCTTAATCACTTCTCTAGAGACTCTAATCATCTATTTAGCCATTAGCATTCAAATCTCCATCTGAATTGGTTGAGTCGTTTATAATTTTGATCTCGAAGTTTGGTTGTCTGGACTTCTATTTTGTTGCACAAAAACCACCACATTCTTTAGGTTGATTCTTTCAAGAATCGAACCAGTATCCTTCTTTAAGGTGGTCAATCCTCTGGATTCATCACTAGTAGCATCTGGAGCGAGGAGGAGTCTTCTTCCTCTCGTAGTCGATCACAATGTGAGAGCTGCACCAAGTCCTGGAATCCTAGAACCATCTTCCTTCGATCTTCATCCTCAAATAGTAGGTGAGCTTGAAGGGTGAGGCGCCCCCTTCTGGTCCTACCTCTGATTACTTTGACGACCTCCAGCCTTCGCGAGCATGCTCTATTGACTACAATCGCTAGGAAATTGAATTGTGTCACCACCATAGTTCCCAAATTGGGGAAGAACAGAAGGAGTACCAGAATCCGTAGAATGATGATACGTATCATGATCGCACGGTCCAAATCGTCACCCACCTTCTAATCTAGATCATTTAATGAATAGTGTTTTGAATTTGCATCATAAGACCATCCAAGTTCTAGAATTTATCAGCATTGCCAGACTTTCCATTATTTACAAATAGGTCCCCATGCAGGGACCTAATTGCAATAAAACTCATTTTTTTCCATTTCAACCCTAATCAAGGACTATTGGCATAACTATGTTTTCTTTTATTTGCAATTGTGTTGTTGTACTGTAGGCTACTTGTGGACTCTATATGGCATCATTTCTTTGCGATTTTTCTAGGGTAGTTACCTAACTACCCTAGCATACTTTTTTTTATTTTTCATGGATTTTCATCGCATCATTGTTTTGTATTAAATTTTCGAAGATCTACTTATTATGTTTTCCTTCCTATGTGTATTCAAGTTCGTTGCTCGAATTTCTTCGCATTCCTACTATATAATATCACATCTACTATATCTCATTTATCTCTACTATATAGTATATCGTCTACAAAATTTATTCTTCCTTTTTTATGAAAAATAAAAAATCCTTTCTTGTTTCTACTATATTAGAATTGTATTTTCCACCTATTATATAGTATCACCATTTTTCTCAAATTAATCATTTTTTGAAAAAAAATCAAATAAAAATTACAAAATAAAAATAAAATAAAAATTTGTAAAAATTAAAAATCAATAAAAATCGTAAAAAAATAAAAACCATAAAAGAAATTTTCAAAGAAGAAAAATGAATCACAAAAATCTGATCTTGAAATCAGAGTATACTTTCTACGTCCTTGTGCTTGATCTAGGTACACTTACCTGGTAAATATCAAGTTAGAATAGAAGAGAGATTCCTATTATTTTTCCATTCATTCATTTCTCTCTCTTCTATTCCATTTGTGTTTAATCGAGTCGCTCTTCTCTTCATGGATACTACAATCCAACACCTTTCTCTTTATTAAATTTAGCCGTGAAGGGAGAAGTGCTCATCAAAATGGTGTCGTTGCTGGGGAGGCAATAGCCATACCTAGGTTTCGAGATTTTTTGTGATTTGTCTTTCTTCTTGTTTTTCTTCATTTCTTTTCTTTTGTTTCTCAGTTTTTATCTATTTCGGTTTACTTTTCGATTTCTGATCTTTTTCGATTTTCTTTCTATTTTTGTTTTTTTTTTGTTTTCTTTTATTGTTTTTTGTGTGATGATGAGTGGTGCATGTCTCACAAGATCAGTCAGCTTCTTCGATAGCTGCTTCAGTTGAGAGAGCAAAGAGCGGTTTCTTTCTATACAAGCTTTTTTTTGCTTTCTTTTAGAGACACCTTTTTAGAGAGTGTGTTCTTGCCCATTTTGTTGTTTTGGTGTGAGAGGGATGGGCACTTGCCCATTTTTCATTTTTTTAGAAAGGGTCCCTTAAGGACATCTTGTTTTGTACCTGAACTTTAGACTTCCTTCTCGTGATCTGTTTCGCCAAGTGTCAATGCACTTGGGGGACCCCACCAGAGTTCTCAGTTCTCTCGATTTTCTTTATTTCCCATGATTTCGTGGAGCCTAGGGGTGCATGCCTTAATGATTAGATGACAAAAAATAGAACCTACGACGCCAATCCACACTTAGGCTTAAAAATTAGACGATTTTGAAAATCTACTCATTCTTACACTAGAGTTATTTATCTAGGGTTTGGTTTTATCGCTTTTGCATGCATTAGAATTAGGGTTTACATTTCTGCATGGATCACTTGCAAGTAGAGTGTTGGAGCCAGCTATGATTTTTATCTCCGCTTGTATCATGATTTCTTACTGCATTTAGTGATTCTCCCTCCACGCAACACATTTTTTCACTGATAAAGGAAAACAGAATTCCCGTTAGAATCCTTTTCTTTTGAAACTTTGATAAAAAAATAAAGAAATATAGGACTTAATTTCTTTGGGAGAGAAATCCCCTCATTATTATAAGTGCTTACCTCCAAATAGATCAGGTGAGGACGTAGCCCTTAAGGATTATAGCCAAAATTCTATGGACTTGTGCCCTAAGTACCTGTGTATCATCTTTCGATACACGGACGCAACTGCAAGCACTTGCCTCTGACCATAAAAAGTCATTTTGGTGTACTCCGCTTCACATTCTCCTCTAGGACTGATATAACCTGACAGTCTAGGTAGATGGTTCCATTATTTGGGGAAGTGTGAAGACATACACTAGGTGACAGGACGATACCACTTGTGAGTCTGCTATTAAATAACTACTTGAATCACCTAACTTTAAATTTGAAAAATAAACGACCGAACTCTTACTGTCATCACTGTGTGAAGTTAGTGAATTGCGGTATGCTATAGTGTTTGTTTGTCGTGTGCATGTGCTTCTATGTCATACACGCCTTCCATCTGTCTTTTTTATTTGACATCATGCTCTATCTCATTTTCTCTTGGTATCGAATATGACATGTTGATGGTCTTTATGCTCAAACTTTACGAGCCATCGATATTCCATCATGATGCATACATCTTCACAGACTCAGGATGACCCTCTTCTCGACTCAGTTTCACCCAGTCACGAGGTGTGTCAGACCTAGACTCTCTCGCCTCCCAACCCTTTAGTTGAGGAAGACTGTCACTTTGACATTTCTTCTTCTTCTTCTGTACATTTTTCATTGATTTCTTACGAGGTCATTTCCTATCCTGAGTAGTTAACTGATACCATAATTAGAGGAAAGGCACCGGTTTAGGATAGACAGATTCATGAGAGACCGGTTGATGATAGACATGATACGGATTAGATATGACTACAAGGATTCTAGATACGTTTAATAGATGAGTGTACAACTTCGACAGTAGTTTAGAGTCCAGGAAGAGTTGAGAGCTGAGATTGCCACATTGAGAGCCGGAGGTGGAAACCCACCCGTTGCAGTTGTTCGTATGGCCACACTGTGTGATGAGTACAACCCTGGAGTGAGTACATTATAGCATTGGATTCGATTGTCACCAAACCAGGGTCTGTACAATTTGAGGCCATCATTTATTTCACTACTTCCCAAATTCTATGGGAACGTGAAAGGGGGGTTGTTTACCTTTCTTCAGCATTTCGAGATGATATGTGGTACAACTTGTTACCTGAACGTTACGTAGGAGGTTGTATGCCTCAAAGCCTTCCCCCTTGCCTTAGTAGATAAGGCTCTTTACTAGCTGAATCATTTAGGGAGGAAGATTCTACTTGGGATGATCTGAAGTCCACATTCCTATGTAAATATTTTCCTCTTAAGAGAACAAGCATGATGAGGAGCCGAATTACGAACTTCACGCAATACTCCCATAAGTTATTCCATGAGGCATGGGAGTGTTTCATGGATATGAAAGAGAAGTTCCCTCACCATGAAATACTACTGAAGATGCTTGTATAGAACTTCTTTGTAGGACTTCATGCTGACATTCAATTTTTGGTCAGTGCCGCATGTGGAGGCAGTTACCTGAATAGGGATGTCGAGTCAATTTGGACCATCTAGGAAGGGATGGTCGAGAACTGTAGGGTTATTGATTCCACTCAGGAATACCAGAAGACCACCCAGCCATCATTCCCTAGATATCATCATAAAGTGGCCAACGTTGTTGAGTCTGATTCACGATCTGTTGACATTGGTTATATTAGCGACAAGATTACAGTTGTCGATGTGATTCAGAAGCAAGTACAAAAGTTACAGAAGCTGCGAGAGTTGGAGAAGTTGTATTCATTTCCTCAGTAGAGGAGTGATCTAGCAAATAAGGTGGAGGACATTCAGAGACAGAGCCATCAACCACTACACTTCAGCATACATGGAGATATTTACGCTCTCCTTCCACCCGTCAGATAAACTTTATACAGGATGAGGTAGGGTATTCTACTAACACTCCGCAGTTAGCTTGGCCTGAGGATTCATCTGAAGGATATGGGAAGATCCTTAAGCGCGCATTGGAAGCATGAGGATCGCATCGTATGCAATTGTGAGCGACTAGTCCTACTAGTAGCTCGATGCAGTGGAATTTTAAAAAAAATTAATGTGATGAAACCACATGATCCCAGAACATTTCTCGGAACATTTCATCTAAACCACAATAAGTATTAAGGTTACCTCTTAAAATGTGGTTGCGATCGAGTCTCTAAACGAAGTGACCTCCTGTCTCAAGTCCGATCCGACGGAGGAGATGCTTGCGAGCACGTTGATGAGACACATGCTCCTCGCAATCCATGTTGATGATCCATGCAGAGAATCTCCTAATCTCATCACATGAGATCTGATGTCTTCTTTACGAGCGAGGCGCACCGAATGAGATAGAGATCCATGAGTAAATACTCCGGCAGCATAACGACGATGTTGCAGTGATGGTGACTCTCTCTATGGCTCCATGGTGGACGACCATAAGAGACAGAGGGAGAGAGCATTTGGCATGTAGAGAGAGAGGGAGGGAGAGAGCATATGTTGTTGTCGTAAATGTGTAACTCGAAGAGAAAGGGGTGCCTCTTCTTTTATATGATTTTGGGAGTCCATGGATCTCAATCCATGGACAACACACAATCAATGGATGAAATTGATTTGTGTTTCTTTCAATGGCCATGATGTTGTTGTAAAAAACACAACAACAATTGATTTAATTTAAATTAATATATATATATATTGTTAAATCAATAAAAATTAATTCAAAAATAAATCACTTTGACTAATCTTGGAGATAATGAGGAGATTGACCATATCCCCTAAAAAGGGGGACGACTAGTCCTTTGAGATGGAATGGGTCTATCTCCTCAAAATTTCATGAGATCTCATTATCTCATGAGATCTCATTATCTCATGATATCTCCAAGATTTACAACAACATTTGTTGTAAATTTTCTCATAAAAAAATTCATAATTATCTTGTGAACATTGCAATCATGCCATTGGAAAAATGTGAATCACATTCACATCCCAAAATAAAATGTAAATTATATTTTTAAATAATCATCCAATGTGAAACCAATTCACATCTATAATAATTAACAAATATAAATCACAATATGCTCCCTTTAATATATTATAAATTGCATTTGTAATATACCTGAATAATATGGATAGTGCTATCCACATTATTCTTATCCATTATAAATAAATCACATTTAATCATCTTGGATCACAATTCTCATGTGCCCAAATAATATGAATCACATTCACATTATTTACATCTTTGATAATTAAATTACATTTAATTATCTTAGATAAATGTCCTTATAATGTAAATCAAATTCATATTATTCATGATAATTAAATCATTTATAATTATCCACTTTTCTCAATGCTCGGATGCATATATCAACAATGAAATTATCCATGAACTCTTTCAAGGATAATGTGCTTTCTCCGCGGATACTTGGAGATAAGGACAGGGCGATTGTATTGTTCCACGTATAGTGACTTGGATATTGAGATCACATCTCAAATCCAGATCTTATGGACTTCCCATAGATGCTTGATTAAATCAAGACCGTAAATCTAATCTTCTCATTACATCTGAATCACATTCAGATCAATGTCCAACATTTGAACTAAGATCAGATTACTTCTCTATGAGATGAGTCACTAAAATCCAGACATGTTTCATCACTCCCTTGGAATGGAAGCGTCATGGTTATATAATAGTTTATGATCACATCACCCTCAGGCATTCCTAATACCTGTACATTCTGCATATTGGAAGATCCGGAATAAACCTAAAGTTTTAGATCTCTTTTAGACTACCTCCTTCATGGTTTTATCATTAAGTTTCTCATTTGACTATTGGGAGTCGGTATCGATCATATACTTTCCAAAAGCATATATCATACCCAGGTGTCGATCATATACTTTCCAAAAGTATTTATCAAACCTACAAATTCAGTCAAGCTTCCAAAGGGAGATGATCGTGCATGGAATTTGATTCTTCCCGATATCTCATGAGTGAGCTCATGTCTTTCGGTTCAGCAATGAACTTGTATGATCTCTTTGAGAGATCGTATTACTCATATGCCCTTGCATGCACACCAGCGCACCGGTGTATAGACCTTAGTTAGGTCATCAACCTATTGGTCTGCCAAATGTACATACTCAGACATATAGTAACACATCTGTCTCCGATCAGAGGATGCATGCCTATATCATGATAGCATACAATATAGGACTTTGGTTATCTCGATCTCGTTAAGTCAACTCTTTTGACCTAACTAATCTGACACCTCCGAATCTCTATTCCTATGCAGAGGACCTGCATCAAGAGGTCGGTCAGATATCAGCCTTTAGAGAAAAGATTACCATCTCCTTCTCTGGCTGGAGATCCTCTCTTAATAATCATTTGACGGTACTTGATGGGTCCTCAATCTAACTCTTTAGATATTCATCCAAGCACCAGCCTCTATGATTCAATAATTGAATCAACAGTTGTATGACATGGTACATAACCCTAATTGTACTAAGGGACCTATTATGCAAATTAGTTATTCTTCATTTCATATCAGGGAATGATATTCGCAATAACAGTTATTGCATAATGGCTCGTCGTGGGCTCGTATGTCTAACATCATCCACTGCCAATCATATCCAGATCACGACACCTATAGTAGATGATGTGGATACTTCACCTACTTTGAGATTAATGGTATATGGTACACTCCAGTTCCGTATCAGTCTACACCACAGAGTGTACACCGTACACTACAACAATTGCACTAGCAGCATGGACGTCAACATTTTCAGCACCGAGGATAGTATATGCAGCATCAGTATCACCATTCTTCCTATTAAAGACCAGTTCTACATTACCAATAGTAACAACATGCTACACATCAGAGATCTCTACAGCAATATACTTCATAGTATTTACTTCTATGCAGAAGAGATCAAAGAGCCATGGACAGGCTTCTGAGCCTGAGTTATCTGCACAGTACTTAGCCTTGAACTAGATCATGGACATGTTGAGTACACTCTAGATAGAGCACAAGAAAAATATGGAGCAGGTTAACCATCATCTGGATGAGTTTCGAGAACAGCCTTTGATGAATCCGAACAACAAGTGCCATCATCAATATCAGGTAGACAGCATAGGTAGATCCACTGATAAGGCCACTTTTCCTGAATTTTTAGCAAACTATATTCGTCTCAAAGTGTTAGATAGCCACCAGTACCTGATCCAGATGAGGAGGAGGGAGTCATACATGATGATGAGAGATAGTCCCACATGAGGAGATACATTCTGATGTTTAAGAGGAGCATTACGATGATACCAGATCTGATGATGCTAGAGATGGGAGCGATGATGAGACATTAGACATGGTAACAGGCGATTATGATGATGATACCACACCAACCCATGCAGACACTCCTGAAGGATTTTCTTCTCCTATTTTTGATTGTTTTGTACATAGTTCTGATACTCTTAATGTACATAATGATTCTGATGATGTGAATAAAAATGATAACTTTTTTGTCAAGGGTAATTATCCTTTTCATGATGCTTTATTTGGTAAAGGAAAGAAAAATAAAAAATGATGTGACTCCAGAAATGGTAAGGATGATGGAAGATCACATATTTCTAAAACTTCCTCTCCATGATGCCTTGAATCATTTCTTACAATCAAGCATAGGAAAAAGAAGTCACGAACTGAGAAACACATTTTTACCAAGGCCACATATTGTGCTATCCAGAACAAATTGCCAAAGAAGAAGAGAGATTTAGGTGCACATTATGTCAGATGCTAGATCTCCAAAGCCTCATTCAATTGCACTCTCATAGATAATGGTTCCTCCATTAATTTGTTTCCATCTCGTTTACTCGATAGACTCGAGTTAGGTCCTCTTTATAAATCATGTGTGATCCTTAAGTTTGCTGACAGATTAGTAAAGACACCTAGGGGCATGTTGAGTAACATTATCGTGATTATGCAAGGTCTGTAATTCCCTATGGACTTTACTGTCCGAGGCATGGATAGCCCTACTCAATTGCACCTTACCCCAATCATTCTCAGGAGGCCTTTCTTATATATCATGAAAGCTCTCTTTGATTATGATACTATGAAGGTATCTTTTCACGCTATGGGAGAGAAGGTACACATTGAGATAGTGAGAGAATCATCTAGTTCAGGTGATGCATCTACTTACAGTTTAGATATCCTGAGTTCTCCATCCAGCTGCAGTTACATGGATGAGGTTCATTACAAAAACCTTGATAGGTATCAGATTGAGACCCGCGATATCCTAGCAAATGATGGATCATGCACAACAGTTGACAATTCTTCTGAGGATGGCTTGTACATAAAGACAATCAGATGGAGCAGCAGTTTGATGATTTGATTGTAGATATTTTAGAGACTTTGTTTGATGCTTTCACTTTAGAGGATCTAGAGCCATATTATTACACACCGGAGTTCCTTAGTTCTAAACCTTCTGAGGAGGAGCACAATAGGGAGTCGGATGGTGTGATGGATACATTTATAGACACCTTTTGTAGTCCGACTCTAGAGACATTTACTACGATAGAGTGACATATTCCGTGCACAGTATTCACCTATAGACCTATAGAGGAAGCTCTACTCAGTCAGCCAGGGATTGGTTTGCACTTTCATAACAAATGATACAACACGACCCGGTTTGTAGTGATATGCTCTGTACAGGACTTGTGACTACTTTTCCTCTTCATTTTGTCATGTATAGAGCTACCTTGAAGCCTTTCGTTTCTGGACTACACATCAGCTGTACATTCTTCTTAGATCCCAATCATCCCCACTTTTGCTGGTCTTTTCACATATGATACCAGATCCTAAGTATGGGGGAGACTCATTGCTTACGATGATTTTCCGTTTTTATTTTGTTCTTTTACTTTTCTTATTTGTACATTCCTTTCCGCCACTCACTCATTCCTAATTTTTGGCCACATTCTTTTCTATACTTAGGATACATGATTCTAAGTATAGGGGTGATTGAGTAGAGTCCTGCGAGGGTCTTATCAATCCACAAGGCGGATCAATAGTCCTCAAAGCGACTGCTCATGAGAATCATATTAAATCAACAAGTACCAACAACATATGAATAATCAATGAATGACAAAAACGTGAAGTACAATTTATTTTACTCTACAAACAAAGGTTTATAATGTGTAAGCATGTAGATCTCGAACCACTGAGAGAAAACTGGGTATCCTAATGATTATTTCTAACCAAAGCAAATTATGTACACAAATGTCTACTTTGTCTTTTTTGTGTGGGTTTTTGGTTTTACATATTTTTATTTATTTTTTACTTATATATTTTTTTAAATTTTTAATTTTCTGATTTTTAATATCTCTTTACTTTTAATATTATATAATATATATAGATATATGTATGAGAGTATACGAATATATATATATATATGATAACGTATATATGATATAAGGTTTATATATCTATGCATCTCCCTCTATTTTTATATCATTTAGGATTTAAAAAAATATTTAAAAAATGTTAGGTGAATCATTCCTGAAATAAAATCCAAAAATTAAAACAAGGGGATTATTTAATAAATTTGATCAAAATTAAAATCCATAATGGACATCATTATTTCGGCTTCATAAAGCCATCATCATTTTCAAGTGCATTTCAGATTGAGTGAGGCATGGTCCTAGAAAAATAGATCCAAAAACCCAGCCTGAGTATTGCCTTGTTATGAATTGGATTCACGAAGTTTTGGTGCTTCTATCGTACGTGGGTGAGTAGGACCTTATCGACGATGGTGTTCTCGCTTTATGTAGAACATCCGAACTTGTCTGAAGTACTGAGCTTAGGCCATCCCCTCAAGGGGATGTCTATCTCATCGTTCCACATCCGAGTACCATGCCAGAAGGAAGTACTATTTTCGCCTATTGGCTTCTCCTCTATTCGTTGGATGAGTAGTAGATTGAAATGCGAACTGTTGACTCAGGTTAAGATGATTATTTATGTGTCATTATCACCCGAAAAACCTGCGTCAAAAACCAAGAAAATTATTTAACTACTAAAGAAATCGAACAAATCAAGCAAGTGGTACAGCTACTTTTATTAACCTGGTATAGCGACCAGGGTCGAACACAAGGAGCACAATTAAACCTAAGTAGTCAAATCAGAAAAATTTTAAGAATTTTTATTTATTTTTAGTGGTTTTAATTTTTTTAAATTTTTAATTTTTGGAAATAGGGCAAATGAGACAATGAATAAAAGAGGAAACATAATTTCCTTTTATATGTTTCAAATTTAGTAAAAATATACAAAAATCCTAAACAAAAATATGTTTATGTTTTAAGGGTTTTATACTATTTTCTGTAATTTTTCAGGGATTTTTAGATTTTTATAAGAATTTTAAATAAATCAAAAAAAAAAGTAAGAAAACAATGCACACTTAGAGTACTCTTTATTACAAAAATAGAAAATATACTCAAAAATACTGGAAATTAATTTTAATAAAAACTAGAGAAAAATGTCTATAAACAGAAACTGAAATCATAATTTTAGGATTTTTAAGGATTTTATGTGTTTTCTTATAAGATTTTTAACATTTTGCAAATTCTTAGGTTTTTATAAAAGAAAATATTATGAAAATTGGAAAGAAATTAAAACAACTCAAAATCAAGCTACTCAATTTTTTTAGAATTTCCAAGACTTTTTCCAAATTTCTATGAATTTTCTACTATAAACAGGACACTTTTTAAGGGTTTTTGAATTTTTAATAATAGCAAAAAAAGAAAAATAAAAAAATCATCATGGCTAGAATATACAAACATGAGCTACAAGTGGAGAGATTTTGTTATTTATTGCAATTAATAAAAGAGAGCAAACATGAAACAATGCAGCAGGACCTAGTTGCAATTATTTTAAATTCTAATACCAAATCTTAACAAGCAATAAAAGTTCAAGGGTAAAGATGTAATTAACCTAAAAGAAGCATGTAGTGCACGTGATTCAATATTCACAGGGGCACATTTGCAATTTCAGAAAATGTTCTCTATTTCAATAACACATAAAAGCTCGGGATGAAACTTGCAAATAACCAAGATAACACGTGCACAGGCACATGAGTACGGTTCAAATTGACTTAAATGCAAATAAGGAAAATGTAAGGTCCTAATGCAAATTCCCCAAAACAAATTACAATACCACATATATTTACAGGACAGAAATGTTAATACAAAAAACTAAGGGGAATGATAAGAAGTTTACCCCTAATCATATGCCAACGAACGGCCGAGGGAGATCCACTTATGATGGGCGGTCCAGATCAGCGGATACACCTTCAGTGATAAGCGGTGCTGGAGCGATCCATAGATGAATACAAAGATCCGGGTGGCTTGAGAGTGAACGGGGGATATTAGACTTGGGAAGCGACCGGATCCAACGGCAGGGAGGACATATGGATGAACTGGCAAAGAACTCGCCTTCGATGAGTTTCGATCAGTGAATACATGCGATTTAGGCATCTCTGGGAGCTCCTCGGATGGGGGAAATATCATTGATGGAGGTCCACAACTGTGGAAGCTCTCAAGATGGTCCAAGGCCTCGGAACGAGCCCTGTAGATGCATGGGAACCTGGGGCTTCCTGGGCTTGTTGTGCATCTTCAAATCGACCTCCAGATGAGGTCTTCTTCAATCTTGGTCTTGCACAGAAACTCTTGCTCGGAGGTGATACTCAGGCGAAGGGTCAGATGTGGAGAAAAATAGGAAATAAATGTGGGGTGGTGAGTGGTTCAGGTCCGATGTATCTATGAGGTAATTGACCTAAGATTCAACACAATCCAATGATTGAGTCGATGACCAGGTGGCGTAGGGGGATGGAGAAGCGGATGAGGATCAGGATGGGGTGACGAGTCGGCTAGATCGGAGCTTTGATCGATGGTCGGAGCTAAACGTACACGATCTACCATAGATTAAAAATAACGAATTAAAGCAATCGATCCTATGAGGCTACGGTACCTGATGATGAATGGTGTTGCCTAGGCTGGAGACGAAGGGTCTCCGAGGTCAGGGCCTCGATAGCTCAGTGGAGCTAAAGGCTAGGCTCCTTACGGCGAAGCACGACTAAGATGCCGTCGGACCTCGGGCTGCCTCGCGACCTGGGGTATCCCTACGAGCCCTCTCTCACTGTTGTCACTCTAGGGGAAAGGGGTTGGGGGTAACGGAGGTGGTGGAACAACCAAAGATGTCTGAAAAAGATGAAGGTGCGGGTGCTCTTATTGGCAGTGGAGGGTCGAGAATGTTCGAGTGAAATCACGTGAACCAAGGGTCAGATCCTAGAAGTTGGCATCAGGCATGGATTAGGGATTTGCCCTCTATAATCGTAGCTAAAGAACGAAGGACAAATTGCCCGAATCAAATCAAGAAAATTGGGAGAAAATCAAGGCAAACTCGTCCCGAGCAGAAAAAGTGAGGGGGAGACCAGTTGACTATGGTCAACAATCTGAGGTGGTCCAATCAGAATTCAGGAATAAACAAAATAAAAGAAAATTGAATAAAAAATAGTAAGTGATTTTCAAATAAAAAGTGAGTAAAATAAAAAAAATGTTATTTTTCAAACTATTTTTCTGTGACTTTTATTTATTTATAATAATATATATGGTATATACAATATATGATATTATATATAGTTATAATATACCTTTTTATTTAATACATGTATTTTTGTTTTGTTATTTTTTATAAAAATACATTAATTTATATTTTATATATTTACAAAATATTTTAAAGTGTATAAAAACATTTTATTTGATTTTTACAAATTAATTATAGGTATCAAAATGATAGGTGTTATGTACAATATACACATGTTTGGCAATTTATATGATGAAAAGATGATTTTATTTTTAATTTAATTTGTGTTTTATGATTTTTATTTCAATTTTATATATTTATTAGAAATATATACAAGTGTTAAAAATACAAAATTATATACAACCTATTTACAAATATATATATATATATGTATTTATAGGTGTTGTATACTTGTACACAATCTTATTTTGTAACTATTTTTATTTGCATTTTTACTTACAAATTTTATTAAGCAAATTGAATTATTTTGAGCTTATTTTATTTATAGATAAAAATAGATGAAGTATATATATATAGGATGAATAGTGATGAATGTATATGGTAAATAAGGACCCTATCTCTCCCTACTTTATTCCTTGTCGGTCAGGCCAATATTTGGCTTTCTCTCGGGGTTCTGGTTAGTCTGCATTTATTGCATAAATACATCCCTATTTAATTCTCTTTCTTTTTCTTTTCTTCTCTATTCTTTTATTTTTGTCAAAAAGAATGTTAATTACACAATATTAACAAATTCATGCACAATGTTAATTAATCATATTTGATATATATTTATAGATAATTTAGATAGGGAATTTGACTAAAATAAAAAAATAAAGGATATGAATCAAGGATTCATCATTCCTCTATACTTTACCTTTTTTAGTCCCCTAGAAAACACTTATTTGAAAAAGAAGTGAAAAAGAAATAAAGAAAAGAAAAAGTAAAGAATTTAGAACAATGTTGATTATTAAACTTATCTTCATAAAATTGGGGTATGGAGCTCGGTCAAACCTTTGGATTATTAGTCTAGTGGAACCTTATTGGGAAATGGACTTAAAACCTAACAGACTCTAAGTTCCACAAGACTCCTATTCAGGTCGCCTCAACGGTCAGGTTATAACAAGTCTATATACGCAAACTCTTATGACTATGAATCTTTACTTGTACTATGTAAGTGATATATAGCTCCCCACCTCAGAAATAGCAAAGAAACAACCTCTCTCAACAAAATAACTCTAGCCCCCCAGTCTAGCAACTCTTTCCTCGAGGAGCAGGGTATTCCCTTCTAAGTTCAAGTGCAACTGGCTCAATAAGAGGGGAAAAGAGGAGAATGGATTGTGGCTAGTGTAGCCATGTATCCCTTGGAGCTTGACCAGTGTAACCAAGTCTCCAGCTACAAGCTTTCCTGAGATGAGATAATGTATCACATAAGCTTTGCTTATTAATTATATACATTCTGGCAGGCATTTACTTTTCAATCAGGCATGTCCCCTTTTTTAGAATTTTTACATTTTTTTCAAACATATATACAACATATCTACAAGATGCAGCATGTACATAAGGAGTTTTTCTTCTTGAGCCAGTAGACCATCCCTCTTTTGAAGCATTATTGCAACCTGCAACATCATGTCGTTAGACCTCAATGCCACTAGACCTGCTTGAGATGCACTTCCCTCCTTAGAGGAAGATGGATTCTCCCACTAGTTGATACACACCCGTGTGTTACCCCAAGCCAAAGGATCCGGCCCCCTCACTACATCATCCATGAAGAGCTACGTGTGGAGTGCTTGACCAAGTTAAGGTCATTGTCTAGAAGAATTATGTGTTCGTTGTTAAGTGTTTTACTTAGACCAATCAAGATGGCATGTGAACATAGTCTTCTAAACTCAATGAATTAAGTCGCTATGATCTGAAAAGTCTCAACTCCAATTCCTATAAGGTTCCTCTGAAACTAAGTGGATTAAAGTCTTAACCAAGCTCCATTCTTCAATTTTATTCCAGACTAGTTTAAATGTAAATGCTATTCTGAAAAATGCATATGCACATGCAAGAAATATTTACAAAACATTTGAAAATAAACGACAAAACTCTTTTTGAAAGTTTTTCAAAGAATTTTTGAAATTTTTTATGGATTTTATCTTTTTCAATTTTTATGGTATTGCTAATGAGTAGGAAACTTTTTAAAAACACTTACAAAAATATGTACATATTTACAAGGGTTTTGTTTACAAGTTTCATATACAATTTTTTTACAAGTGGATTTTATCTGCAAGACCTTTATAAAGGGATTTTATATATAAGAGTTTTATATACAAAGTTTACAAATATGTATAGGTTTTATTTACAAAACATTTACAACACATATATACAACTACTCGGTAAACCCAGGATTTATAGCCCATGTGACAAAATATTTTACAAAACTTTTTACAAATTACTTTACAAAATTTTTCAAAATATTTTCAAAACCTTTTTCAAAACTAGTTTTACAAACTATTTTACATATCACTTTACAAACAGTTTTTTTCAAAAAGGTTTTTGCAAACATTTTGCTTTAACACATTTTACAAACATTTATACCATATACATAATTTTGATACACAAAATAGTTTACAAACATTTTATAAACAAAATATCTTTACATATATTTTACAAAAATTTGTACAAAATAATTCTACGAAGGTTTTTACAAACATTTCTACAAAATTTATGCAAAACTTTATATAAAAAATTTTACACGCATTTTTGCAAACATTTTTAAAAATATTTGTGTAACGATTTTATAAATATTAGCCATATTATTAACCCCAAAGTACGAGTTATGGCTAAAGTATATATATAATATATACGACACTCCCCTGTATTGAGCTCAAACGATGTCCTTAGAGTGATCAGAGAGCGACAAAGGAAGACAAAACACGTGCTAAGTACAGAAAAGTGAAAAGAATCCTATACTACAATGACAAAAAGAATGAAGGAATTGAATATAATAGAAGTCAGTGATCCCCCTATACTTAGGATTAAATAATCTTAAGTATAGAAGATTGTACAAAAGGAGAAAACCGAGGAAGAGAATGTACATGAAATCAACGACTCGACATGTCCCCCTATATGTAGGGTAAAATATCCCTAAGTATAGAAAAGAATATCAACAGTTGAGAGACAAGTGAGTGAGCAATTAAAGGAAGGAAAATAGATATTACCTCCCCTATACTTAGGGTCGGATGTCCCTGAGTATAGGTAACAAAACATAGGTAATAGGGTGAACATATATATGAACAACACAAGTTCAACAACCCCCCCCCCAATACCTACATATCCTAACTATAGCAAAATTCATATGATGAGGCTTGGAGTGTTAAACAAAATGGATAAATGAATAAAATAATATAGACAATATGGATATACAGAGAGGCAGAATGAAGTGTAACTTAGGTATGAGATGCATAGGATGAGAGACGAAGAACACATCTCATACAAAATGAATAGGGGAAACATCAATGGTCAATGAGTCATGATCAAGAAAAGGCTTCAGTCGCTGAAGGTTGACATAAAAGGTGGACTCAGAAGACAACTCGGGTATATCGATAATGTCGTTGTCATGTACCTTTCTAACCAAGTAAGGACCTTTCCATTTTCTCTGTAATGCTGGACATGCAAGCCCATGGCAAGCCATTATGCAATAAATGTCATTGCAAATATCATTCCCTGATCTGAAATGAAGAACAACTAATTTGCATAATAGGTCCCTTAGTACAATTAGGGTTAAGTACGATGGTCATCTTAATGATCATACAGCTGTCGATTCCATTATTGAATCATAGAGGTTGGTGTCTGGATGAAGATCTAAAGAGTTAGATTGAGGATTCATCAAGTACCGTCAATTGATTGTTAAGAGATGATCTCCAGCCTGAGTAGGATACGACAATCCTTTCTCATTTGGCTGATATTTGACCGGTCTCTTGATGCAGGTCATCTGCATGGGAATAGAGATTCGGAGGTGTCAAATTAGTTAGTTCAAAGAGTTGACTTAATGAGATCAAGATAACCAAAGCATATGTTGTATGTTGTCACGATATAGGCATGCATCCTCGTACCAGAGACAGATGTGTTACTATATGTCTGAGTATGTATATTTGGCAGACCAATAGGTCGATGACCTAATCAAGGTCTGTACACCGGTGCGCTGGTGTGCATATAAGGGCATATGAGTAATACGATCTCTCAAAGGAATCATACAGGTTCATTACTGAACCAGAAGACATGATCTCACTCATGAGATATTGGGAAGAATCAAATTATGTGCACGATCGTCTCACTTTGGAAGCTCGACTGAATTTGTAGGTTTGATATATACTTTTAGAAAGTATATGATCAATACATGGGTATGATATATGCTTTTGGAAAGTATATGATCGGTACCAACTCCCAATAGTCAAATAAGAAACTTAATGATAAAACCCTGAAGGAGACAGTCTAAAAGAGATCTAAAACTTCGGGTTTATTCTGGGTCTTCTATTATGCATGATGTACAGGTATTGGGAATACCTGAGGGTGATGTGATCATAAATGATTGTATATCTACGACGCTTCCATTCCGAGGGAGTGATGAAACAGGTCTGGATTTTAGTGACTCCTCTCATAGAGAAGAAATCTAATCTTAGTCCAAATGTTGGACATTGATCTGAATATGATTCAGATGTAACGAGAAGATTAGATTTATGATCTTGATTTAATCGAGCATCTATGGGAGGTCCGCAAGATCTGGATTTGAGATGTGATCTCAATATCCAAGTCACTATATGTGGAACAATACAGTCACCATGTCCTTATCGCCAAGTATCCGCAGAGAAAGTGCATTATCCTTAAAAGAATTCATGGATAATTTCATTATTGATATATGTATCTGAGCATTGGAGAAAAATGGATAATTAAATGTGGTTTAATTATCATAAATAATATGAATTTGATTCATATTATTAGGAGAGTTATCTGAGATAATCAAATATGATTTAATTATCAAAGATATGAATAATGTGAATGTGATTCATGTTATTTGGGCACATGAGAAAAGAGATCCAAGATGATTAAATGTGATTTAATTATCATGGATATGAATAATGTGGATAGCACTATCCATATTAGTCAGATATAGTATACATGTGATTTATAATATATTAGAGAGAGCATATTATGATTAATTGTTAATGTGAATTGGATTCACATTGAATGATTAATTGAAAATATAATTACATTTTGTTTTGGGTTGTGAATGAGATTCACATAATATCAATGGCTTGATTGAAGTTTTTCATAAGATAATTGTGAATTAGTTTTGTGAAAAATATTTACAACAATTGTTGTTGTAAATCTTGGAGATATCAGGAGATAATGAGATCTCATGAGATAAGGAGATCTCGTGAGATAATGAGATCTCATGAGATGATTGGTAGTCGTCCTCCTCTTTTAGAGGATGTGGTTAATCTCCTCATTATCTCTTCTCTACTCAAAGTGATTTAAATTGGGATTAATTATGTTGATTTATCAATATAAATTAATTCAAATTAAATCAATTGTTGTTATGTTTTTTACAGCATCTTAACCATTGAAAGAAACACAAATCAATCTCAACCATTGATTGTGTGTTGTCCATGGATTGGGATCCATGGACTCCCAAAATCCTATATAAGAAGAGGCACCCCTTGCTCTTCGAAGTACACATTTTATGACAACAACAAATGCTCTCTTACTCTCTCTCTCTCTCTCTCTCTCTGCACGTCATGTGCCTCTCTCCCTCTCTCTGTTATGGCCGTCCACCATGGAGCCATTAAGAGAGTCGTCATCGCTGCAGCATCGTCATTATGCTGCCGGAGTACTTGCTCATGGATCTCCATCTCCTTCGATGTGCCTCGCTCGTGAGGAAGATGTCGGATCTCGTGTGACGAGATCAGGAGATTTGTCGCTTGGATCATCAACATGGATTGCGAGAAGACGTGTCTCATCAATGCGCTCGCAAGCATCTCCTCCGTCGGATCAAACTTGAGACAGGAGGTCTCTTCGTTTAGAGACTTGATCGCAACAACGCTTCAAGAGGTAAACCTTATACCTAATTGTGATTTAGATGAAACGATCCGAGAAAGGTTCTTGGATCATGTGGTTTCATCACATTAAATTTTTTAAATTCCGTTGCATCGGACAACTAGTGTGACTAGTCGTACCCGATCGCATTCGATGTGATCCACAAGCTTCCGTGATGTGCTTGAGGATCTTCCCATATCCTTCAAGTGGTATCAGAGCCAGGTTGGAGGTCTTGGATGTGATCCATAAACCTAGGAAGACTTGGGTTCACAAGGATTGTGAAAGTTTTATCGCATTTCAATTTTCGCAGCCCTGTTTTGTGATAAAATTTCGGCCCTGTTTAAAATGTTTAAACATGAAATTTTAAATTGGATAGTGTTCCCCATTAATTAAGGAAATAGTAAGATTTGAATTTGCGTGATTTGGAATCTGATAACTCAAGATATGATCGTTTTAATGAACCTATATCCACTGTTTCGGTGATGGCAAATGATGACGTAATTAAGGAGTTAATTACTATTTTAAAATATCTGGAAATGTATACTAATCATGTAATTATATTTTAAATCAAGTTAACAAACTTCAGAAACTGATTTTGCTTAATTTTGATTTAAAATGAATGAGATATGCTAATTTTAGTATGTGAGGATCACTGCTGAACATTGCAATCCTAATTATGAACCTTGTGATAGTCATCTAAGAAACTTGTGAAATTAATGGTTAATTTTCTGGAATAATTATGGATAATATTTGGGAAATTTTTGAATGATAATTGTTCCCTTAAATGGTAATGCCTCAACCAATAAATGATTAGATTTGATGTAGATCACCATTTGGTTACTTGATACACTTTCAACAAACATGTTACTTGAATAGGTTTGGGAATTTGTCTAGCAAATTTCCTTATAATCAAAATGGTTTTGATTATTACTACATGGTATAATTTTGATTGAAAAACCGATGAACATCTCAATTACACAATGATTGATTTGGCATTATCCTTTCCTGAGGTGGATATGGTGTCTAATCGGGGAGCGTTGGGGTAACAGGTTGCACCGTGTACGATATGTCCCATTCCCTCGATACTGGCCATGATAGCAGGTAGGGACTCGATAATGCTGGAGAAATCATGGAGTATTTTCTAATTATTAAAATTCAAATTAATATGTACTTTGAGATAATACCATATTTTTCAAGTAACAATCAAGTTTGTTGATTGAATTGGAATAATAATTGATTTAATATGATTAAATAAATTATATCCAATTAAAAATACTCTATTATTAATAGATGTATATTTCCTTTGGAAGAGTTAATTATATGAATATGATTCATGATAGTTAATTGAAATTTGAATAAGAGGTGGAGGGTCACATAAGTGACGTCCATGGTCTCCCGTCAAGGCGAACGGGTTCGTTACCAGATATTGTATGTAGGAGATGCTTGTCCGAAGTGACGGCTCCTGCATACAATCCATTTGGCTCTTCACTTCTCGAAAGAGTAAAGACGTATGCGTAGTGACCCCAATATCGGGTCCTCATTTGGGTGATATTGGATTGCGCATAACGAGTTGTATTCCTATTGATGGTTGGTTCAATTAATGACGGGTCAACATCACCTTAGGAGTAGTGAGCCTGGGTGTTAAAGACCGAATTGGGAGATGCAAGTTGGACTTGCAAGGCGGAATGTGTTCCCGCTTCTTTTTATCCGAGTTACAAGTTCTCACATTATTGGGATGTGACAAAGATAAGAAAGGAGATCCAAGATCTTGCTAGAGATATAATGGTAAGTATATCTCTTACATTGAAAGTGATTAAGGGAATGAACTCTCAATGTTCACAAGGCAAGACAACTTTGATATAAAATTCCTAAATCAAAGTAAAATGTGTGTGTGTATATATATGCAAATTTCTTATTTCAGATAATCCTTCATTAAACCCACTCAATATTATACTCAATAATAACCGGTAAAATATTATGGATTGGATCCATGATCAAAATATTGTACTTACAGTTGGACACATATTGTATGTGGTTGCAATGTGCAAGATTCCTCGTAATAATGAGGAATGACAATTAAATAGACAATAAGACAACAACCTAGGGTTTGTTTGTCTCTATAGTCTTGATCTCTCATCGAATGTACCTTGGAAGTGACATGTCGATGATGATCGAAATTGTCAAACAATCCTTATAAAATCTAAGAAAGACGTTCTGGCATACATATGTGCTCTCGACATTTAATCATGAATGACATGGTTCACTGCATCATGCAGAATGGTGGCTCTATAAGAAATGATGTATTCGAAATATTTGAGTACCTACCTGAACCTATGTCTTTAAGAGTTAAGATGTATGTAGATATGATGAGTGTCATCATCCTACTATCTAACCCTAGTCATTCATGAAGCTTCATAATGTTCATATTTTATGAATTAAATGAAGCATATATAAATGTCGAAATACTCTTATGTTGAAATCTTTTGAATTCAACATAAGAGATCCTTTGTCTTAAGCAATTGTTGTTTAGAGATGAAAGGAGCGCAGTGGAAGCATGGTTTGGACTCAAGTTAGAAGGAAAGTCAAAGTGTTTTTTGGACTTCTATGGTTTCCACACACATATGACATCCAAGTAGTTGGAGAAATGCCAATACTGCAACAAGCCGATGTACAGACATTGTGACTATCTAGACTATCTAGGACCCTTAGAGAAGGACTCGGATAGTGCATCAAAATAATTTACATCTATATATAATCATTGAAATTGACTTTCTTATTTGATAAGATCAAAGTTTAATAATTGTATCTCATTCTTCTAATAACACTTGCAATTGGTTGCATATGTTTTAGAAGACTAGAAAATTTGATCTTAAGGTTTAATAGTCATCCATGGATATTGATGCAATGGTTGTAACAACCTCTATTAGATAAATAGACTTCATATTTCAGTGGGAGAACCCTTAGTCTTAGAGAATGTCTCTATGATCTAGATACTGGAATACACTCAATGTTTATTTCTAAATGTTGGAAATAAACATGAATTCTGGAATAGACCTATCATAAAGAGTTATGATGGATATATTTCAAACAATATTTTGATATCTGGAGGATTCTACTAAATTACAAATTTAATGAATGGTTCATTAACATTTCTAATACTGAAAATTAAACCTTAAAAGATCAATAGGACGATGAAGATCATTTGACAATGTTCTGGCATCAAACCTTGGACATATGTATGTTGATGAGATCAATAGACTAGTAAGAGATGAACTTTAGAATGTCTAAAATCTCAAATCTTACATACTTTTTGAATATTGTATTCAAAGTAAAAATGTCCAATGCACCCTTCTCTGGGAATGGTGTAAAATGCCAAGGTATTCAAGATCTCATACATATTGATGTATGTAGACCATCTATATCATAATGAACATTGATGATATGTGATATCATTTAATGATTATTTGTGATATGAGAGTTCTTCCCTTCACCTTAGAAAGCTTTGAAATGTTCAAAGATTTCACGATTTTGGTTTAGAACCAAAGTTTGAAGGAAGATGAAATGAATTTGATCTACCCTAGGTAGCAAGTACCTGTTAGATGAATTCAGTGAATATCTTATGGAGAAAGGAATATCCTTCCTATCTCACTCCTCCTAATATAGCTTAACTCAATAGAGTTGTAGGGAGTTACAATTGGATCATGTATGACATGATCTCATCAATGATGAATATTAGCATTATTACCTCTTAGTTTCCAAGTATATATGTAGTAGAGACTACAATATATATATATATACTTAAAAGTTTCCATGCTAGTAACCTAGAATATAGCACCTGAGAGTGCTACTTCATTAGGACAATAAAGGATGGTATTGGATACCTACTTTATGACCTTGAGATTCTTAAAAGATCTCATCTCTAAGGGTGTGATTCTTAGATGATGACTCTCTTGAGAATCAAGATGAAAATGAAGTAAAAGGAACTCATTTAATATTGAGAAAATATTAAGGCTCCTGAAGTTGGAAACTAAAAGGACAATTAAGATAAAACACTAATACCTCTTCAAATGAGTTTGAGGATGGATTCCATGTGTCAGTTAAATGATCTTACTTCATACGATGAAGCTTCTAAAGATCATGACATGGAAAGATGGATTTTAGCAATAAAGTCTATAGTAGACTTGATATACAAGTGTTGTATATGGACCCTCGAGGATCCACCTATATGGGTAAGATCCGTTAAGGTGTAAATGGATCTTCAAGAGAAAGAGGGAACCTGATGAGAAGGTAGGGATCTTCAAAGCACGGCTCATAGCCATGAGCTACACACTGAATAGAAGACATCGCTTATGATGAGACTTGCTCTCCAGTGACCATGCTTAAACTCATCAGATTATTGCTAGCTATTGCTGCACAACTTGACTTTGACATCTTCAAGATGGAAGTCAAGATTGCATTCCTCCACGAATATCTCTCCGAAGATATTCACATGAAGTAGCCCCATGGCTTCATAGTATAAGCTTCTTGTAGTTGGAACATAAGATCTGATGAAATTATAAATGCTATGATTTTAGATAGAATCTTGATGTACCATGTGAAGCTTAGTGGGAGTGTCATTGTGTTCATCGTGTTATATGTAGATGATACTCTAATCATTTGGAATGATATAGGGATAATAATAAGTATTTTATAGACTGGTCATTCCATACCTTGAGATATGATCTCAAGTATACCTCTTAGATCTTAGTTCTGAAGATGTTCAGAAGCAAAGAAAAGAGAGTACTGGGACCGTCACATTAGTAGTACACCTTGGACATGTTCGATTTTCTGTAAAATTCCAAGAAAGGCTTCCTTCCTTTAAGATATGATATTGACCTATCTAAAGGGATAGCACCTCAAAGAGTTGAGGAAGTGAATGCTAAAACTGCCAGCCCTTGTGCATCTGTTACAAGAAGCTGAGTGTATGCTATATGTGTGCAAAAGTTAGATATCGGCCATGCAGTGGGAGTAGTAAACTGTTACTGTTCCTACTCATGAGATAAAACACTTGATAGCAGTAATAACAATATCTTCAAAGATGAAAAGATTTTTGAGATAGTGATCTCAAAGTCTTATCTTCAAGAACTTAAGACTTTATAGATAGTGATTTAAAAGGTCTTAATTAAGGATACCTTAGGAGATAGAGATCTCCATCTCCAACAATAATGGTATTATGATAAGGATAATGGAAATTATATACTGGTTATAATAATTATTAAGTTGTAGTGTCAAGGACACTACCACTGACAATATTGAGTACTTGTTGCATAATATGCAACATTCACATTGGATGCGAGCACTGTTACAGGGGATATGCAAGTGCCGTAAAAGGACTTGGCATAGTCTCTCGGGAACAGAGTGATTGATAAGCTTACCTAGCTATTTTTCTAAATAACCTATGATTGTCACATGAGTGCGGGTTTAAATGATTAGCCCATTAATGGCTCTTCGGTCTAGTGGGAGATTGTTGGACATGCGAGCCCACAGCGAGCCATTATGCAATAAATGTTATTGCAAATATCATTCCCTGATCTGAAATGAAGAATAACTAATTTGCATAGTACAATTAGGGTTATGTACCATGGCCATCTTAATGATCATACAATTGTTGATTCAATTATTGGATCATAGAGGCGGGTGCTTGGATGAATATCTAAAGAGTTAGATTGAGGACTTATCAAGTACCGTCAAATGATTATTAAGAGATGATCTCCAGCCTGAGTAGAAGATGGAAATCCTTTCTCATTTGGCTAATTTCTAACCGACCTCTTGATGCAGGTCCTCTGCATGGGAATAGAGATTCGGAGGTGCCAGATTAGTTAGGTCAAAGAGTTGACTTAACGAGATCAAGATAACCAAAGTCCTATGTTGTATGTTGTCATGATATAGGCACGCATCCTCTGACCGAAGACAAATGTGTTACTATATGTCTGAGTATGTAAATTTGGCAGACCAATAGGTTGAGACCTAATCAAGGTCATACACCGGCGTGCTGGTGTGCATATAAGGGCATATGAGTAATACGATCTCTCAAAGGGATCATACACGTTCATTACTGAACGGAAAGACATGAGCTCACTGATGAGATATTGAGAAGAATCAAATTCCGTGCACGGTCATCTCGCTTAGGAAGCTTGACTGAATTTATAGGTTTGATATATACTTTTGGAAAGTATACGATCAACACCTTGGTATGATATATGCTTTTGGAAAGTATATGATCGATACCAACTCCCAATAGTCAAATGAGAAACTTAATGATAAAACCCTGAAGGAGACAGTCTTAAAGAGATCTAAAACTTCGGGTTTATTTTGGGTCTTCTAGTGTGCAGGATGTACAGGTATTGGGAATACCTGAGGGTGATGTGGTCATAAACGATTGTATAACCATGATGTTTCCATTCCGAGGAGTGATGAAATAGGTCTGGATTTTAGTGACTCCTCTCATAGAGAAGTAATCTGATCTTAGTCCAAATGTTGGACATTGATCTGAATGTGATTCAGATGTAATGAGAAGATTAGATTTATTGTCTTGATTTAATCAAACATTTATGGGAGGTCCGCAAGATCTGGATTTGAGATGTGATCTCAATATCCAAGTCACTATACATGGAACAATACAGTCATCATGTCCTTATATCCAAGTATCCGCAGAGAAAGCGCATTATCCTTAAAAGAGTTCATGGATAATTTCATTATTGATATAGGTATCCAAGCATTGAGAAAAATGGATAATTAAATGTGATTTAATTATCATGAATAATATGAATTTGATTCATATTATTAGGAGAGTTATCTGAGATAATTAAATGTGATTTAATTATCACAGATGTGAATAATGTGAATGTGATTCATGTTATTTGGGCACATGAGAAAAGAGATCCAAGATGATTAAATGTGATTTAATTATCATGGATATGAATAATGTAGATATCACTATCCATATTAGTCAGATATAGTATAAATGTGATTTATAATATAATAGAGAGAGCATATTATGATTAATTGTTAATGTGAATTGGATTCACATTGAATGATTAATTGAAAATATAATTACATTTTGTTTTGAGTTGTGAATGAGATTTACATAATTTCAATTTCTTGATTGAAGCTTTTCACAAGATAATTGTGAATTATTTTTGTGAAAAATATTTGCAACAATTGTTGTTGTAAATCTTGGAGATATCATGAGATATTGAGATCTCATGAGATAAGGAGATCTCATGAGATAATGAGATCTCATGAGATGATTGGTAGTCGTCCTTTTCTAGGGGATATGGTTAATCTCCTCATTATCTCTTCTCTAGTTAAAGTGATTTAAATTGAGATTAATTATGTTGATTTATCAATATAAATTAATTCAAGTTAAATCAATTGTTGTTGTGTTTTTTACAACATCTTAGCCTTTGAAAGAAACACAAATCAATCTCAACCATTAATTGTGTGTTATCCATGGATTGGGATCCATGGACTCCCAAAACCCTATATAAGAAGATGCACCCCTTGCTCTTCGAAGTAAACGTTTTACGACAACAACGAATGCTCTCTTACTCTCTCTCTCTCTCTCTCTCTCTCTCTCTCTCTGCACGTCATGTGCCTCTCTCCCTCTCTCTATTATGTCCGTCCACCATGGAGCCATTGAGAGAGTCGTCATCGTTGCAGCATCGTCGTTATGTTGCCGGAGTACTTGCTCGTGGATCTCTGTCTCCTTCGATGTGCCTTGCTCGTGAGGAAGATGTCGGATCTCGTGTGATGAGATCAGTAGATTCATTGCTTGGATCATCAACATAAATTGCGAGAAGACGCATCTCATCAACGCGCTCGCAAGCATCTCCTTCGTCGGATCAAACTTGAGACAGGAGGTCTCTTCGTTTAAAGACTTGATTGCAACCACACTTTAAGAGGTAAACCTTATACCTAATTGTAGTTTATATGAAACAATCCGAGAAAGGTTCTTGGATCATGTGGTTTCATCACATTAAATTTTTTAAATTTCGTTGCATCGGGCAACTAGTGCGACTAATCGCACCCGATCACATTCGATGTGATCCACAAGCTTCCGTGATGCGCTTGAGGATCTTCCCATATCCTTCATGTAATTGCCCTAGAAATAATCTCAGTCTAACATCAAATAGCCAAACTCTTTGATTGGGCTCAAACTACTTATGGATGATGTGAGAATCAAGCCATATCTTCACTTGGTCCCTATACTGTAGGCTGCTCGAGAAGATTCTATCTCTAAGCTCCTCAAGGACTACCAATCTTCCCATAGTGATTTGTGCTTAATTTCAACAGGTAAGTGGCATGGCTTGCCATAAATGAGTCGAAATGGAGAAGTGCCCAAAGATATCTTGCAGGATGTCCTATAGGCCCACAAGACCGAGTCCAAAAGTTGTGCCCAATCATTTCAATATGGGTGGATAACCTTTTGCAATATAGTCTCGATATCCCGGTTCGAAACCTCAATAAGACCATTCGTATGTAGATGATATGGAGTGGCAACTCTATGGTCTATGTTGAACTCGTTAGCAAGGGCCCATACCTTGTCGTTGATAAAATGAGCCTCCGTCAAAAATCAAGACTCAAGGAACCACGAATTGTGATATGATATTTTTCCTCAAAAATCTGCAAACACTTCTTGCATCAGCGGCTTGGGCAGGGATGGCTTCAACCGAACGACTCACATAGTCCACAACCAACAAAATGTACTCAAATCCCTAACTCTTAGGGAATGGGTCCATAAAATTGACGCCCCATGCATCAAAAACCTCATAGAAGTGAATGGGTTGCATCGGCATCATGTCTCTATGACCTCAACTACCCATCCCCTAACAATCAGTACACCTCTTCGTGAATCCATCTGAATCCTTGAAGAGTGTTGGATACCAAAGGCTGGAATGGAGAACATTTTGTGTTGTTCGTCTCCCAGAGTGATGTCCTCCTGCCTCAAGATTGTGGCAATAGGTGAGGATGTTGTGGTGCTCCTCCTGAGGAATATACCGGCGTTAGACACTATCCCTCCTAGTGGTAACGGGGGGATCCTCCCAATGGTACGACTTGGCCTTCACTAAGAAAGTTTCAAGTTGATGCATGATCCAACTTTGTGGAACTTTCTTAGCAACAAGATAGTTCACAATGTCAGCATACCATGGAAAAGAGGTGATATCAAAAATCGCCTCATCTGAGAATGTCTCGGTGATAGGTGTGGTAGTCTCAAAATCCTCAAGATGCTCTAATCGAGAGAGGTGATCCATCACCAAATTCTTGACTCCAAGTTTATCCTTAATCTCAATATCAATCTTCTAGAGTAGAAGGATCCATCTATTCAAACGTGCCTTGGCATCCTTCTTATCCACTAAGTATCGGATGATGGTGTGATTAGTATAAATAGTCACTTTAGATCTGAGAATATAAGATCGAAACTTATCCTAAGAAAAGACTACTGCTAGCATCTCCTTCTCTGTAACAGTATAATTCTGTTGGGCAGCATCCAAAGGATGGCATGCATAGTGTATGGCAAATGGCAATCCATCCCTCCCCTGTCCTAGAACAACCCCTATGGTAAAATCAGAAGCATCCGTCATGATCTTGAATTAGAGAGACCAATCAGGTGGTTGAAGGAAAGGAGCATGCATAACCAAATTCTTGAGAATCGCAAATGACGAAAGACACTTATCATCTACAATGAACTTGGTGTCTTTCGTGACAAGATTAGTAAGCAGTTGAGAAATACGACTGAAGTCTGGAATGAACCATCGGTAGAAACCGGCATGCCCTAGAAAAGAGTACAACTACTTCAAATTGGATGTCAGATTGAGCTTTTTGATGATATCCACCTTGGTCGGATCGACCTTCGTATTCCTATTGGAGATGATATGACCAAGAACCGTCCCATGAGTCATCATAAAATGGCTCTTCTCCCAAGATAGAACAAGGTTGACCTCAATGCACCGTTGAAGCACACGGTCTAGGCAAGCAAGACAAGCATCAAACCCATCGCCGTAGACCGAAAAATCATCCATGAAGACCTCTAAACATCCACCCACTATGTCTGAAAAAATAGAAAGCATACACCTTTGGAATTTAGCTGAGGCATTACATAATCCAAAGGACATCCATCTAAAAGCATACGTCCCAAACGGACAGGTGAATGTCGTCTTATCCTGGTCTTAGGGCGTAATGGTCACATGATTATACCCCGAGTACCTATCAAGAAAGAAATAATGACTCTTCCCAGCTAATATCTCAATAATATGATTAATGAATGGTAGCGGGAAATAATCCTTCTGGTAGCATGATTCAATCGTCTATAGTCCACACAGACCCTCCAAGAAGTGGGTACACGGGTAGCAATCTCTTCTCCGTACTCGCTCACAACCTGTAGTGATACACGTCTTCTTGGGTACCACATGTAATGGACTAACCCACTTAGAGTCGTAGATGGGGTAGATAAAATCAACGCTCCACCACTTGGATATTTCCTTCATGACCACATCTCGAAGATTCGGGTTCAGCCTATGCTGGAACTCACGTGAAGGCTTAGCATCTTCCTAGAGATAGATGTGGTGGGAGCACAGGGACAGACTTATCCCCTAAAGATCTGCTACAGACCAACCGATTGCCTTGTGGTTCCTCTCAAGAACCTCCATCGAACGAGATTCTTGGTCATGAGTAAAATCTGCTAAGATAGTGACTGGGAACATATCTAGTTCACCTACTAATAATCTATGCTTCATGTTGTGCGGTAAGATATTCAATTTTGGGCATGTGGGAATTGGCAAATCTGGCCTCTGAAAAGTCTGAGTGAAGGCTACCAGATCTAAATGGAAGAACACTCGATGCTCATCTAAACTCAACGAAGATGGCCCTAATGGTGTCTCTATCAACTGCACTGGCTCTATCTCTGTCCTGGTTGTAGGCTCTATAGACATCAAACACGATAAGCACTCATCAAATCCTGCCAATTGAAATATGTGTCTTAGTCTGAGGGATCTGAATCTGAACGGCATAAAATGAAATCAACCACTCTACCAGAATCTGCATCATCAGCCTCTAAAGTATCTTGCGCCACAAGTGTGCTCTCTAAACTCTCATCAGCTGGCACCTGTGAATCTGCTGAACATGAAGGTGTGACAAGAGCTCGTCAAGTCAGATCTGCCCAAACTGCCTCATCGTCTGTAATCACAAAATCACACTCATGGTAGGGTAAAATATCCCTAAGTATAGAAAAGAATATCGATAGTTGAGGGACAAGTGAGCGAGCAATCAGTGTAAGGAAAATAGATATTACCCCCCCATACTTAGGGTCAGATGTCCCTGAGTATAGGCAACAAAACAGAGGTAATAGGGTGAACATATATATAAACAACACAAGTTCAATACCCTCCTATACTTAGGATAAAATGCATCCTAAGTATAGCAAAAATCAGATGATGAGGCATGGAGTGTTAAACAAAACAGATGAATAATGAATGAATATAGATAATATGGATATATACAAAGGTTGAAAGAAGTGTAACTCAGGTATGAGATGCATGAGATGAGAGTCAAAGAATACATCCCATATAAAATGAATAGGGGCAACATCAACAGTCAACAAGTCATGATCATGAAAAGGCTTCAGTCGCTGACCATTGACTTGAAAGGTGGACTCAGAAGACAACTTGTATATATCGATACTGTCGTTGTCATGCATCTTTCTAACAAAGTAAGGATCTTTCCATTTACTACATAATTTCCCTAGAAATAAGCTCAGTCTAGCATCAAATAGCCATACTCTCTAATATGGCTCAAACTACTTATAACTGATGTCAGAATTAAGCCATATCTTCACTCGATCCTCTGTAGGCTACTCGAAAGGTTGTATCTCTAAGCTCCTCCAGGGCTGCCAACTCTGCTCTCCTCTGATCTCTTACATCTCAAGATCCAATAATATCTCTGTGATTACCCATAGTGACTTGTGCTTAATATCAACAGGTAAGTGGCATGTCTTGCCATAAACGAGTCGAAATGGAGTTGTGCCCAAAGGTATCTTAAAGGATGTCCTACAGGCCCACAAGACCGAGTCCAAAAGTTGTGACCAGTCCTTTTGGTCTGGGCGGACAAGCTTTTGCAATATAGTCTTGATCTCCCCGTTCGAAACCTCAACAAGACCATTCGTCTGTAAATGATATAAAGTGGTAACTCTATGGTCTATGTTGAACTCGTTAAGGGCCCTTACCTTGTCATTAATAAAATTAGTCCCCCTGTCAGAAATCAAAAATCTAGGAACCCTGAACCGTGATATGATATTTTTCCTCAAAAATCTGCAAACATTCCTTACATCAGCAGCTCGGGTGGGGATGATCTCAACCTAACGACTCACATAATTCGCAGCCAACAAAAAGTAATCGAATCTCTAACTCTTAGAAAATGGGCCCATAAAATCGATACCCCATACATCAAAAACCACACAGAAGTGAATGGGATGCATCAGCATCATGTCTCCATGATCACAACTACCCATCCTCTAACAAGCAGTACACCTATTCACGAATTCGTTTGAATCCTTGAAGAGTGTTGGACACCAAAGGCTGGAATGGAGAATCTTTTGTGTTGTCTGTCTCCCAAAGTGATGTCCTCCTGCCTCAAGCTTGTGGCAATAGTGAGGACATTGTGATGCTCCTCGTGAGGAATACACCGATGCTAGACACTATCCCCTCTTGTGGTAAAGGGTGGGATCCTCCCAATGGTATGACTTAACCTTCACTAGGAAAGTCTCAAGTCGTTGCATGATCCAACCTTGTGGAACTTTCTTGGCAACAAGATAGTTCACAATGTCAGCATACCATGGGAAAGAGGTATTAGCAAGAATTGTCTTGTCTGGTAATGTCTCAGTGATACATGTTGTAGTCTCGTAATCCTCAAGATGCCCTAATCGAGAGAGGCAATCCACCACCAAATTCTTGACTCCAAGTTTATCCTTAATCTCAATATCAAACTCCTGGAGTAGAAGGATCCATCTAGTCAAGCGTGTCTTGGCATCCTTCTTAGCCATTAATTATTGGATGACGGTGTGATCAATATAAAAAACCACTCTAGATCCGAGAATATAAAATCAAAACTTATCCAAAGCAAAGACTACTGCTAGCATCTCCTTTTCTATATCACTATAATTCCGCTAGGGGCATCCAAAGTACGGCTAGCATAGTGTATGAAAAACGGCAATCCATCCCTCCTCTGTCCTAACACATCCCCTATGGCAAAATCAGAAGCATCTGTCATGATCTCTAATGGGAGAGACCAATCTGGTGGTTGAAGGACAGGAGCCTGCATAACCAAATCCTTGAGAATCATAAATGGCGAAAGACACTTATCATCTACAATGAACTCGGCATCTTTCATGAGAATATTAGTAAGCGGTTGGGAAATATGACTGAAGTCTTGGATGAACTGTTAGTAGAAACCAACGTGCCCTAGAAAAGATCACAACTGCTTCAAATTAGACGTCGGATTGAGTTTCCTAATGCTAACCATCTTGGTCAGATCGACCTCCATGCCCCTATTGGAGATGATATGACCAAGGATCGTCCCATGATTCATCATAAAATGACTCTTCTCCTAAGATAAAACAGGTTGACCTCAATGCATTGCTGAAGCACACAATCTAAGCAAGCAAGACAAGCATCAAACTCATCGTTGTAGACCAAAAAATCATCCATGAAGACCTCTAAAACATTCACCCACCATGTCCGAAAAGATAGAAAGCATACACCTTTGGAATGTAGCCAAGGCATTACATAATCCAAAGGGCATCCGTCTAAAAGCATACGTCCCAAATGGACAGGTGAATGTCGTCTTATCCTGGTCTTCGGGCGCAATGGCCACCTGATTATACCCCAAGTGTCTGTGAAGAAAACAATAATGACTCTTCCCAACTAATCTCTCAATAATCTGATTAATTAATGGTAGCGAAAAGTGATCCTTCTTGGTGGTCTTATTCAATCATCTGTAGTCCACACCGACCTTCTAAATAGTGGGTACACGGGTAGAAATCTCTTCTCCAGACTCACTCACAACTGTAGTGATACCCGTCTTCTTGGGTACCACATGTAATGGACTAACCCACTTGGAGTCGGGATGAGGTAGATAAATTCAGTGCTTCACCACTTGTATATTTTCTTCATGACCACCTCTCGAAGATTCGCGTTCAGCCTACGCTGGAACTCGCGTGAAGGCTTAGCGTTATCCTAGAGTTAGATGTGATGGGAGCACAGGGCCAGAAGTATCCCCTAGAGATCTGTTATAGACCAACCGAGCCCACTCTGCTCTCCTCTGATCTCCTACATTTCAGGATCCAATAATATCTCTATGATTGCCCATAGTGACTTGTGCTTAATCTCAACAGGTAAGTGGCATGGCTTGCCTTAAACGAGTCGAAATGGAGATGTGCCCAAAGGTGTCTTGAAGGATGTCCTGTAGGGCCACAAGATCGAGTCCAAAAGCTGTAACCAATCCTTTTGTTCAGTGCGGACAACCTTTTGCAATATAGTCTTAATCTCTCGTTTCGAAACCTCAGTAAGACCATCCGTCTGTAGATGATATGGAGTGGCAACTCTATGGTCTATGTTGAACTCGTTATCAAGGGCCCTTACCTTATCTTTGATAAAATGAGTCCCCCCGTCAGAAATCAAAACTCTAGGAGCCATGAACCATGATATGATATTTTTCCTCAAAAATCTGCAAACAGTCCTTTCATCAGCGGCTCGGGTAGGGATGGCCTCAATCCAACGACTCACATAATCTGCAGCCAACAAAATGTAAACGGGTCCTTGACTCTTAGTGAATGAACTCATAAAATCGATGCCCAATGCGTCAAAAACCTCATAAAAGTGAATGGGTTGCATCGGCATCATGTCTCTATGACCACAATTACCCATCCTCTGACAGTCAGTACACCTTTCACAAACTCGTCTGAATCCTTGTTGAGTATTGGACACCAAAGGCAGAAATGGAGAACCTTTTGTGTTGTCTGTCTCCCAGAGTGATGTCCTCCTGCTTCAAGCTTGTGGAAATAGGTGAGGACATTGTGGTGCTCCTCTTGAGGAATACACTGACGCTAGACACTATCCCCCCTAGTGGTAAAGGGTGGGATCCTCCAATGATACAACTTGGCCTTAACTAGGAAAGTCTCAAGTCGTTGTCTGGTCCAACCTTGTGGATCTTTATTGGCAACAAGATAGTTCAAAATGTCAGCTTACCATGGAAAGAGGTGATAGCAAGAATTGCCTCGTTTGGGATTGTATCAGTGATAGATGTGGTGGCAGTCTCAGAATCCTCAAGCTGCTCTAATCGAGAGAGGTGATCTACCACCAAATTCTTGACTCCAAATTTATCCTTAATCTCAATATCTAACTCCTGGAGTCGAAGGATCCATCTAGTCAAGTGTGCCTTGGAATCCTTCTTAGCATTAAGTACCATATGATTGTGTAGTCAGTATAAATAGTCACTCTAGATCCGAGAATATAAGATCAAAACTTATCCAAAGTAAAGACTATTGCTAGAATTTCCTCTGTAATAATATAATTCTGTTGGGAGGCATCTAAAGTATGCCTAGCATAGTGTATGGAAAACAACAATCCATCCCTTCTCTGTCCTAGCACAGCCCCTATGGCAAAATCAGAAGCGCCCGTCATGATCTCGAATGGGACAGACCAATCTGGTGGCTGAAGGATAGGAGCATGCATAACCAAATCCTTGGGAATCATAAATGAACACTTATCACCTACAATGAACTCGGTGTCTTTGGTGAGAAGATCAGTAAGTATACAGGAAATACGACTGAAGTCTTGAATGAACCGTCAATAGAAACTGACATGCCCTAGAAAATATCGCAACTGCTTCAAACTGGACGTCGGATTGAGTTTCCTGATGATATCCACCTTGGTCGGATCGACCTCCATGCCCATGCTAGAGATGATATGACCAAGGATCGTCCCATGAGTCATCATAAAATGACTCTTCTCCCAAGATAGAACAAGGTTTATCACAATGCACCGCTAAAGCACATGGTCTAGACAAGCAAGACAAGCATCAAACCCATCGTCGTAGATCGAAAATCATCCAAGAAGACCTCTAAACATTCACCACCATGTCCGAAAAGATAAAAATCAGACACCTTTGGAATGTAGCTGAGGCATTATATAATCCAAAGGGCATCCGTCTAAAAACATACGTCCCAACGGATAGGTGAATGTCTTCTTATCTTGATCTTCAAGTGCTATGGCCACATGATTATACCCCGAGTACCTGTAAAGAAAGCAATAATGATTCTTCCTGACTAATCTCTCAATAATCTGATCAGTGAATGGTAGCAAGAAGTGATCCTTCTTGGTGACCTGATTCAATCGTATGTAGTCCACACAGACCCTTCAAGAAGGGGGTACACAGGTAGCAATCTCTTCTCTAGACTCACTCACAACTATAGAGATACCCGTCTTCTTGGGTACCACATGTAATGGACTAACCCACTTGGAGTCGGAGATGGGGTAGATAAATCGACGCTCCACCACTTGGAGTTTTCCTTCATGACCACATCTTGAAGATTTGAGTTCAGCCAATGTTAGAACTCATGTGAAGGCTTGGTGTCATCCTAAAGATAGATGTGGTGGGAGCACAGGGCCGGACTTATCCCCAAGAGATCTTCTACAGACCAACCAATTACCTTGTGGTTCCTTTCAAAATCATCCATCAAACGAGATTCGTGGTCATCAGTCGAATCCGCTGAGATAGTGACTGGGAACATATCTAGATCGCCCTCAAAGAATCTATACTTCATGCTATGTGGTAAGGTCTTCAATTCTGGGCATGTAGGATCTTGCAAATCTGACCTCTGAAAAGTTTGAGTAAAGGCTACCGGATCTGAATGGGAGAACTCTCACTGCTCATCTAAACTCGATGATGATGGCCCTAATGGTGTCTCTATCAACTGCACTGGCTCTATCTCTGTCGGGTAGTATGCTCTATAGACATCAAACATGACAAATACTCATCAACATCCTGCCTATTAAAATCTACGTATGAGTCTGAGGGATCTGAATCTGAATGGCATAAAATGAAATCAACCTCTCTACCGGAATCTGCATCGTCAGCCTCTAAAGTATCATGCACCACAAGTGTGTCTTTCTAACTCTCATCAGTTGGCATCTGTGAATTTTTTGAGTCTAAAGGTGTCACCAGAGCTCGTGAAATCGGATCTGCCAATGCCTCGTCATCTATAATAACAAAATCACACTTGTGGTGGATGTCCGGCTCTATATCTATCGTCTGCTCCAATCACTGCTCTGAGCTAGCTAAATTTCTAGCTCTCATCTCCTCAATCATCTCTATTTGTATACATTCACCCTCAACACGACAGTATATCTTCCCACTATCATGACCAGACTCAACCTTTGTTGTCGCAAGTAAAGGTCGACCTAATATGATGGGGATAATGGTCATGTATTCAGGGGTCTCCATGTCTAACACAATGAAGTCCACGGGGAATTTCAGGCCTTGAATGGTGACGACCACGTCCTTCAGTAACCCCTTCAGCCTCTTGACAAACCTATCTGCAAATTAAAGTACTATCATGCTATGTTGACGAGGGCCAAACTCAAAGCAGTCAAGTAAGGTTGTCGGAAGGAGGTTAATCAAGACCCGTTGTCTAATGGAGTACGATCAAACCACTGCTCATGAATGTGTGATCTGACATATGGAACCCCTGCATCTGGTCTCTTGGTCAACAATTGATTCTTAATAGCGAAGCACGTGGCACGGGTGAGCACATGAATCTATGTATTGTGGTTGCGCCTCTTCTTCCTGTGTATTGTAGTCTTCTCTCTAAGGTTCTTCTGGAAGAGAGGGATGTGCTCTAATGCCTCTTGGAGAGCCAGCTTGATATGTAATCTATCTATCATCTAGTCGTTGAACTCTAGTTACTGTTTCTTTTTGGGATTTTCTGTTTTTTGGCCCTTCCCTAAGCAGAGTGCTTGAGGGAAGGGAATGAATGCACCCTCCTCAGGAACTAGAGGGTCTGAAGTAGGAAAAGATCTATGGACATGTAAGTGGCTTGAATCCATATAAGCATCATCAATCACATCAGATGGAACAGGAGAAGATACAGAAACATTTCCTTTATTCATATTTTTGTTTTTCAAAATTTTCCATTTTTTGTATTTTTCTAAGTAACTCTTACTCGGGTATAGGAGTAGTAGTCAAAACAACTGGAGTATCTGTACATAGACTCTTGGTGGCATCAGTACCACCGATAACATCTGAAGTAGCGACGATAATACCGCGCTCGGGCCTGTCATGTGGTATCCTGGTGGCATCAACACTACCATCTGCAACATCTAGAGAAGGGACGACATCAACACCGTCGACTCGATCATCCTCAAAAGGGTGGCATCAACACTACCATCAACATCAATGGCATCAGCACCGCACTCTATCTCATCTGGCGCTCTGGGTTCTGCATCTGGATGTCGCTTAGAGGAGTCATCGTCTGCTGGCTTCCTACCGCTCCTAAGTGTCACAAAATAGGCATCAAATAAATAATGCATATCATCAAGTACCTCACTAGGAGTGTCGGACACTGTAAATTGTAACTGCTCAGATTTTCTCTTCAAATTGTTTGGATTGGGCTCGATCTGTGCAAGTATGGCGGCCTTGCCCTTGATGATCTCTCTCATATCCTGCTTGAACTCATCCATTTCTCATCTGAAAAGTGGTATGCTACTCTGTAAGCATACAGGCAAGATCCTCTAAAGTTGGGTTATCATATGAGGGTGCATGAGAACTGGATGGGTTGCCTCTCTGGAAGTGTTGAGGCTAGCTATGTTGTTGTTGCTGGTAAGAGTGAGACAAACGCTGGTGAAACTGAGATTGAGGTTGCTGATGCCTCCACTATTGACCCTGATACTGGGTTCGAGGAATAGTGTGCTGGGAGTACTGGGGTTGCTGTTGCTGCTGCTGCGTACCCTGTCTTGACTGTGCCGGAGGCTGCTGTTGGGACTGAGTACCTCCAGTAGACCATATGAAGCTTGGGTGATCCCGACAGATAACGGGCAACTGCTGGTACTGGCCATACCAAATCCCGTTGACTTCTATCAACGACTCTGTCTATTCGTATGAAGGTGGGGGGAGGGATGCCAATGGCTAATTACTCTGATATGCCACCATATGTGTGTCTGGTGCAGGTGGTGGTCGCAACTGGTAAAGGGGGTTGGTTGAATGTGCTCCACATGAATATGATAAACCTATCTGTATGAGACAGACGACTATGACGAACGGCTCCCCTAATCAGCATGTGACCTAGACTATGGCGTAGAAGCCATATGTGCCTCTTGGAGGCACAAGATCTGTGTATTAAGGTCACTCAAAGTCCTGGGCCAGCTCGTCAATCATGTTGAGCTTGTCTAGGCCCTGGCACATCTTCTTCTCTATGATCTCTATGCGATCCAACTTTTGGCTAATGATGCCCATGTCCACAGCTAATGACTCTGCTAATGATGTGGTTGTAGAAGATGAAGATGGACCTTCCTCTATACGTGCAACTCTATGGTGAGACAACGAATGGGGGAAGGCTTCCCATGAGTGTAGACACGGGCCTAGGTCGTCGCAATGTAGTTTTCAATCGTCTCCTCATAGATGGCCTAGGCCAGGTCCTCATCCTCAGAAAAATAGGACCCACCACAAGAGGCGTTGACTAGCCCCCTACAACGCAGATGTCAACCCACAAAAGAAAAGCTGGACTAAATTGGGCTTGCTGATGTCGTGAAGTGGACACCTGTCAATGAGCTCTGTAAAATGATCCCAAGCCTCATGGAACTGCTCATTTGGGATCATGGTGAAATTGTTGATCATGGCTCGCGTTGCATTCGTCTGATCGAGTGGATAGTATTTGTTGAGGTACTTGGTCCTCAATTGCTCTCAGGTGGTGACAACCCTCCCCAAGTGCTTCAACCAGTAGGCTACTCTGTCAACCAAGGAAAATGGGAAGACTATCATCTTGATCGTGTCCTCATCCACAAATTTGTTGTGGATTGTGCTGCAAATCATATCAAACTCCTGAAGATGTAGATGGTGCTCCTCTGCAGTGTGCCCATGGAACTTGGGCAACAATTGAATCGCTTGGGGTCATAGCTCAAAATCGCCAAGAATGGCTGGCAACTGAATCCACCTGTGGGTAAGAGTTGCACCAGGACTATGCAATGATCTCATGGTACACAAAGGTCTTTGTAGATCATGGGCTTCCTTCTGGCATCTATCATCTGCTCGGTCCTCATGTCTAGAAATCTCTCTGCCATCAGGTCTATCATCTCTTGCATCTGCTCTCCCATCTCGTATCTGAGTTAACTCCCGCCTCAACTCTGTCATGAGCAATCCCTGGTCCCAGATCTATCGTTGCATTGCCTCTAGGGATGCTAGGAGGGTGTTGTTGATCGTCGCCTGATCAGACACATCATGAATATCTGGTTGCTCATCGTATCTCTGCTCTTGGGCCATCTCGTCAAACTCTAAAAAGGAAAAGGAGCAGACCTCAGGTGTAACCAAGTCTACAAATATCTACTCTGACTTCTCTTTCGGTTGTACCTCAGGTGATGGGTGGGGAAGGTCAAAGAAGAAGGAGGTGGCATAATCAGGTTCCGAGAGTGGGTCTGAGCTCTCAGGAACCTCCTTAGATGAATGGACATGTGTGTTGTAAAGTGGTGCCACCAAAGGTAGCCTAAGAGACCGTATGCCCATCATCGTAATGTGGGGAGTAGGGAAGAGTAGATCTGGACTGAAAACAATGATGAGAAATCAAACCCCCAATTCACCAACTCGATGTAATGATGACCGTGAAAGCTCGGTCGTTAATCTTTTCTGTTTTAGATTTTGGTGATAATGCAGTCTTAGAAAAGAGTTGTGATATGTTAGGTGTCGGTATTTTCCTAAAGACCGGCCTGAATTCTTACGACTAGTTGCATCTACTTCCAGCAAATATGGGTGTAAGTATGGACCGTTAACCGGTTACCCGTTACTTAAGGACAGAGCCTTACGCACTATCCTTTAAACCACCTGCTCTGGTAAGGAAATACGAACCATTAACCGGCTACCTGTGTTCCCTTATTGAGAAGTAGCTAATCGTTTTTATAGAATCAATAGTCTAAAAGAGAGTCTCGACTTGGCTCTATCCTAGTGTTCATTTCTCACTCACTCTGGAAGTAAACTCAAACAACGAGGTGGCTACTATCCCCAAAAAATGGATGTGATATTTACGTTTATTTTAGGTTTGAGTTTGTTTAGCAGTCTCGATTTCATTTGATTATCACTTTTTTGCATTTTTAAATAAAGACACATCTAACAAATTTTCCGATTCCCTTTTATTCCTAAGTCCAAGAAAGTAGGAGTAGGAAGACGGAAAAGTTTATGCACGATGAAATCAATGATGCGTACACGAGATAGAAGGTGTACCTTGCTCCAGCAGTCTACATGCAATATGATCCGCTCATAAATGTAAAGACTGAAAATAAACTACCTATATGATGCACGAAGAAGCCACCCTAAACATAACTTCTATTACAGAAGAACAAGGTGCTAACTATCCAGAAATGAGACCAAGGTCCCTCTTGGAGGTTGCTCGGTGCTCGCCACAACGGGTCATGCTAGCACTGTATGCGACCTCTCTCAACGTGTGGTCTCAAATCCAAAAAGTTAACAATTTATTTATTTGACAAAGTCCAATCGATTATATAGGAACATATATTCTATTAGGTGTTTAGATGTAATCACTGCCTGGATCAACCAAATAAAAGCCTAAATCTAGGGCCCACACAAAGAAAACAAAATAAAATAAAGGTGAGAAAAGCGACAAAGAAAACTCGGTGAGGTCCCCCGAGTGCACCAGCACTCGATGAAATAGACCCTGAATTAGAGTGTCTAAAGTCTCTGACAATTATTACAGATTTATATAAATGAATAAAAATGTAGGAAAATAAAATTTAATCTAAAACAGGCTCATGTTCCACCTAAGCTGCTCTCTCCAGTCGGTCGATGTAGAACGCCCGGCCTCCATCGCTTGGGTGCATCAGCTCTCCTAAGATTACGTCCCTTGATCCGCAGGTGCTCGCAATAAAGAGAGACAATAGAATGTGTTATAATGGATTTTATGGATAATATAAACAAATAAAAGAAAATAAAGAATAAAAGAAAGCAAGAAATAAAAAAGAAAACAAGAAAAAAAAACAAAAATCCTAACTTCCTAGCAGTGCTCCCCAACAACGGCACCATTCTGAAATACGAACTGTTGACTTGGATTAAGTTGATTAATTAATGCGTCTTTGTCACCCGAATCAAACGAGTATAAAATCGAGAAAACTATTTAACCACTAAAGAAATCGAATAAATCAAGTAAGTGGTATAGTAACTTTTATTAACCTAGTATAGCAACTAGGGTAGAACACAAAGAGCACAATTAAACCTAGGTAGTCAAATCACAAAGATTCTAAGGATTTGAATTTTCTTTTTAGTGATTTTTAATTTTAAAATTTTTAATTTTTTTAAATAGGGCAAATGAAGATAATGAATAAAAGAGGAAACACAAGCTCTTTTTGGATTTTTCAAATATAGTAAAAATACTCAAAAAATACCACAAAAATTTTATGTTTTATGGGTTTTATACAATTTTTGGTAATTTTTCAGGGATTTTTAGATTTTTATAATATTTTTAAATAAATAAAAAACTAAGAAAGTAAGCAAATAATGCACAATCAGGAGCATTATTTAATTTAGAAAAAGGAAATATGCTCAAAACTCCATGAAATTAATTTTAATAAAAACTAGAGGAAAATATCTACAAGCAAAATTTTGAAATCACATTTTTTTATTTTTAATGGATTTTATGTGATTTTATAAGTTTTAATGTTTTGCAGATTTTTAGTTTTTTAAAAAATCAAGTGCTATGAAAATTGGGTAGAAATAAAAAAAATCAAAATCAAGCTAGTCTGATTTTTTTAGAATTTTTAAGATTTTTTTTGAGTTTTTATGAATTTTCTATTTTAAACAGGATAATTTTTAGGGTTTTTTATTTTTTAAAATAGCAAATAAAAGAAAAATATCAAATAAAAATCGCCACAAATAAAATAAATTAGCAGGAGCTATAGGTAATTTTTACGAATATTTTGGAGTGATTTTGCTATTCATTGAAATTAATAAAAGAGAGCAAAAATGAAACAGTGCTGCAAGACCTAGTTGCACTTATTTTAAGTTCTGGTACCAAATCTTAACAAGCAATAAAAGTTCAAGGGTCAAGATGCAATTAATCCAAAAGCAGTATGTGGCACACATGATTCAGCATTCATAGGGGCACATTTGCAATTTCAAAAAACGTTATCCATTTCAATAACACATAAAAGCTTGAGATAAAACTTGCAAATAACCAAGGTAGCACGTGTACATGCACGTGAGTGCGATTCAAATGGACTTAAATGCAAATAAGGAAAATGTAAGGTCCTAACTATAAATTACCCAAAATAAATTACATTACCACATATATTTACAGGTTTGAAATGTAAATACAAAACACTAAGGGGTATGATTTGAAGTTTACCCTAATCGCGCGCCAACGAACGGCCGAGGGCGGTCCACTTTTGATGGATGGTCCAGATCAGCGGATACCTTTTCGGAGATAAACGGTGTTAGAGCAATCCACAGATGAATCCAACGATCTGAGTGCCTCAAGAGTGAACGAAGGAGATTAGACATGGAAGCGATCGGATCTAATGGCGGGAAGGACGTCTGGATGAACTGGCGAAGAACTCACCTCCGGCAAGTTTCGATTGACGAATACGTACGATTCAGGCGGAAATGTCTCTGATGGTGGTCCACAACCATGGAATCTCTCAAGAGGGTCCAAGGCCTCGGAACGAGCCATGGAGATGCATGGGAACCTGGTGGCTTCTTGGACTTGTTGTGTATCTTCAAATCGACCTCCATATAAGGTCTTCTTCAGTCTCAGTTTTGCACATAAACTCTTTCTCAGATATGATACTATGGTGAAGGGTCAGAGGAGGAGAAAATAGGAAATAAGTGGGGTTGGCGAGTGGTTCATGCGTGGCTTATCTATGAGGGAATGGACCTAAGATTCGACTCAATCTAATGATTGAGTCGATGACCAGGTGGCGTAGGAGGATGGAGAAGTGGATGAGGATCAAGATGGAGTGACGAGTCCGCTAGATCCGAGCTTTGATCGATGGTCAGAGCTAAACGTATACGCTCTGTTATGGATTAAAACAATAAACTAAAGCAATCAATTCTATAAGGCTATGGTACCTGATGGTGAATGGTGTCGCCTAGGCTGGAGATGAAGGGTCTCCGAGGTCAGGGCCTCGATAGCTCGACGAAGCTAGAGGCTAGGCTCCTTGCAGCTGAGCAGTGTGAAATTGTCGCCGGACCGATCCCTCGTAACTTGGGGTATCCCTACGCATCCTCTCTCACTGTTGTCACTCTAGGGGAAAGGGGTTGGGCGTAACGGAGGTGGTGGAGCAACCAAAGATGTGTGAAAAGATGAAGGTGCAAGTGCTCTTATAGGCAATGGAGGGTCGGGAATGTTCGAGTGAAATCGCGTGAATTGAGTTATGGATCCTAGAAATTAGCATCTGGAGTGGATTAGAGATCTGCCCCCTTTAATCGGAGCTGAAGAACAAAGGACAACTCACCCGGACCGAGGCAAGAAAATTGGGAGAAAATCATGGCAGAGCAAACCCGACCCAAGCATAAAAAGTGAGGGGGGACCAGTTGACTGCGCTCAATAATCTGAGGTGGTCCAATCAGAATTCAAAAATAAACAAAATAAAAGAAAATTGAAAAATAGTAAATGATTTTAAAATAAAAGTGTGTAAAATTAAAAAATATTTTTTATTTTTCAAACTATGTTTCTGTGATTTTTATTTATTTTTAATAATGAATATATGTGGTATATACAGTATATGATATTGTGTACAGGTATAATATGAGATTAATGGGGCTGCCCCCATGCCATATTCGATGTTTTTTTTTTGTTTTTTTCAAAAAATATCACCTTGTATATTCATCCCTATATCCCTCCTATATGCTATTCCAATTTCGTCAAAAATAGAAACTCCTACGGCCTTCATCCAGACAGTCATTTTCTAATGGTAACAAGATTTTTTAAATCGACACCATCTCGATGGAGGCTGTAGGAGTCTCTGTTTCTGAAGAAATTCGAATGAACTATAGGAGGGATATAGGGATGAATATACACAGTGATATTTTTCGGAAAAAATAAAAAAAACACCGAAATAAGGGGGCAGGGCAGCATGTTGGCTGCCCCCAAGGGGCAGCCCATTAAATCCGTATAATATACCTATATATTATATACATGTAATTTTATTTTATTTTTTTACAAAGATACATTAATTATATATTTTATTTATTTCCATAATATTTTAGTATTTAAAAACATTTTTATTTGATTTTTAAAAATTAATTATAGGTATTGAATAGATATGTGTTATGTACAATATACACATGTTTTGTAATTTGTACAATGAAAAGATGATTTTATTTTTAGTTTAATTTGTGTTACATGAGTTTTATTTCACTTTTATATAATTATTAGAAATATATACAAGTGTCAAAATACAAAATTATATACAAATTATTTACTAAAGAAATATATATATATATATACACAAGTATAGGTGTTGTACACGTGTACACAATCTTATTTTGTAATTGTTTTTATTTACATTTTTACTTACAAATTTTATTAAGAAAATTGAATTATTTTGATATTATTTTATTTGAAGATAAAAATAGGTGAAGGATATATACATGATGAGTAGTGATGAAAGTATACGGTAAATAAGGACCTTGTCTCTCCCTACTTTATTCCTTGTCGATCAGGCCAATATGTGGCCTTCTCTCAGGGTTCAGACTAGTCTGCATTTATTGCATAAATACATCCTTATTAAACTCTCTTTATTTTTCTTTCTTATTTATTCTTTTGATTTGGCCAAACAGAATGTTAATTACACAATATTAACAAATGCATATACAATGCTTATTTATTGTATTTGATATATATTTACAAATATTTTACATAGGGAATTTGATTAAAATAAAAGAATAAAGGATGTGAATCAAGATTTATCATGAATCCAGACCCAAAAGTAGGGATTCTCTTAAAAAGTACAGGCTACATGTTACAAAGGAAGTGGGAAGTACAATATACTTTTCTGGTTGTACTCACTCTCCTATATGGTCAGCCCACTAAGGACTTGTTACAAGATTGCTTGAAAACAAAATAAAATCGAAAAGATAAAAATAGTTGAACTCTTCCACTTGCTTAGTGCTTGAATGGATTTAGATTTTAGGACAAAGATTCAGTCATGCACACTTGTGTCTTTTTTCATTTTATATGATTTCATTTCTTCTTGCCTTGCGCATTTTGAGCCTTCCACTATGTCCCTCTTCATTTTCATATATTGTTCGTCGCCATATTCCATTCCTCATCCATTCCACTTCTATCCAAGATGTCATCTCATGGATGGTTTAGTCAGGACCCCTCTGATACCCACATCGATTCCATGAATTTGACATCTTCAATAATTTGAGGTGATTCCCGAGAACCCAGTTCAGATCTTGCGAACCGATCTCCAGATTCCTCAACTTCTTCCTCTATTCAAATAAATCAGGATCGCTCTTTTCCCACCATTCACCCCTTGTGGATGGAGATCAATTTCAATTCATATCAAATGCTTCACTCACACACATCTGGAGTTGACCCTAATTTCATATCATCCTTTCCATATGATGCACTAGTTTGCCAGTCTAATCGAGATGCATTTCCAGGTCCAGATCAAGTGCCAACCTTGGAACCAATTCAAATATATTCTTCTAAGTCTGAATCAGAAATGGCTCCTGAAGGGAAGGGGAAGGGACCGAATCATCCCAATCAGGGACAACTAGATTAGAATGCAGTGAATCTACGGTTGCTCACATCTATATAGTCTATCTAGCAATAACTAATAGATCAAACACATTTCTAGGTTGCCTTCCAATACATGTTGAATGATCTGAGGGGAGAGAGAGAGAATAAAGGAAGAGGGGTGATGATGAACAAAGAGATGGACCCCATGGAGGGATGACAGATGAGCCAAGGAGAGAGGCTCCCAAGCTTACTCTCAAAGAGACATACAATCCTGACCCAAGCCAAATGACGGAGTGGATACAGATCCATGTAGTCCATGGACATTTTGAGCTGAAGCCTCATTTTTTGGCTCTTCTTTCCTCCTTCCATGGGAACACCAATGAATATCCCTGCATCCATATCCAACAATTCTCTCGCATATGTCACACCACTCACTACCCTAACATCCCGTTAGGTGTATTCAAGATGATCTCATTCCTCATTCAGCCTTCAAGATAAAGGCGCTATGTTGGATTAATCATCTAGGGAAGGTTGTGACGACCTGGGAGGAACTTAAGTCTGCGCTCCTCCAGAAATAATATCCTTTAGGTCATCTGAATCAGATGCGATCGTGTATCAACAATTTCTCGCAGGGATCACACAAGTCCATTCATGAAGAATGGGAGATATTCAAAGATTTGCAGGAGAAGTGCCCCCACCATGACATTCCATGGACCAGTCTGGTCCAACATTTCTTCAGGGGCCTAACACTTGAAAGCCAAAGGCTTGTTGATGTCGCATGTGGTGGATCTCACTTCAACAAGGACGAAGACATCGTCTGGCAAATATTCGAAGAAATGGCTGAAGGAGAGGTCATATTGTCTTTGTCCTGTGCATACCAAAGATAGCCGCAGATCCACCACAAGCCAGTGAACATGGTGGCATCCAGTGAAGTGGACAGGGATGAGAGATCCAACCTGAGTATCATAGGGAGCCACATGTCCAAAGTTGATATAATCGAGAAGCGATGACAGTATATCGAGAAACTATCTGTGATCGAACAAAGACCCAGCACCTGGACAAGCTGGATCAAATTCTCAAGCAGCTGGAGCTCCATCAATGTCATGTATGTGAGTCAGTCAGTCAATCCTCCTACTGAGCAAAAGGAGACAGCATCGCCCCCCTCCTCAGTCGAATCCAGTGCAACCTCAGGTCTAACATGTATACTATGTGCAAGCTCCTGAGTAGACTCGACAACTACCGCAGTAACAGCTTGTTGTGTACCAGCTTGAGCCCCAGTCCCCTTCTTATGATCCATATCTTCAACCACCACCATAGTCCAAGAAGTCAATGGTATATGGAATAATGACGCACAACTGGCATGTCCAGTAGGACAGTAGCAGGGCCAGTCATTGGCTATAAAGCCATACCACCACCCTTCACGTGGAAGGTTTTTCCAGCACCAGCCTCTATAGAACCAGTCTCCTCCTTATTGGAACACATGGAGACAGAATCAAAATTACCATCAGCCTCTATACTGCAGTACTAGCCACATCACCAATATGTGGCTGCTCATCATAGTTAGTACCTCCCTCCTCCTCAATTTCATCAGTAGCAACTCCCTCCTCATTACAACTCTCAGTCTTCCACCAACACCCTCTGCAGCATCACTCCCAGCATGGTCAGCATATTGAATCATCCGAGACAACTCTTCTGAACCCTGCTCTTGAATGCTTGACCCAGCTTGTCAAAGGCCTAGCAGAGATGAGTCAAAAACTCGATGATCTCATCATCGCAAAAACTCTGATTCCAGTGTAGGTTAAGGCGAACCCCGACAACTATAAGAGGAAAGAGTAGGTAGTTCGTGATATCTCAGTTGGTCTCGAAGAGTCGGGTATTTTAGATTTTATGTTATCTCATGTAGTGACTCACAGGAGCGTCCAGACATTGCAGCCATCTACCGCAACGAAGGGAGAGAATAAAGCATCTTCTGGCGAGTCGTCTTCTACATCAGTCAGTCCAACAACAAAGCTGGGTGAGGAAGAAGATGATGGCTGAGCAGCACCGGACCACCGCCACCAAGAGGAAAAAGAATAAAAAAGCAACAAAATAAAAATTTCCAAAAAGAAAATAAGAACCAAAGTCGAGCTATGCCAACCCTCGAGGAACCAGCACCAGCATCACTTCTAACACAATCCGACAATGCCAAAGCTCATGTAGATACATTTTTGTCAGTTTAGCATGGCAGCTTACCTTCTAGACAGCCATCTGTACAAAATTCTATAGTTAAGAACAATGCATTTTCTTTTGTGAATATCCCTTTTCCAAATGCAATGAAAAATACCAAAATATTAGAAATTTGAAAAATGCATTGCCGGACCCTGCCATTGTTGAAATCATTGAAAATCTTGTGTTAAAAATGACATTGACGAAGGTCATGGAATACATGCCAGTTATAAAGAAAGTATTGAAATGTGAATGTTCCTCTAAGCATCAGAGCTGCAAGAACAAACACAACAGAGGATAAAAACACATCCTAACCATAGCCACTATAAATGCTATCAGTGATATCCTGCAAAAGAAGAAAGATGAGTGAGTACCTCTCATCAGATGCCAAATTTATGATCAAGTTTTTTAGCAAACTATGCTTGATAGTGGCTCTTCTATAAACCTTATGCCCTCCTCATTTCTTGCAAAATTTGGGCTTGGACCGCGGAAGCCTACTCGTATGATCTTGTAGTTTGTGGATCGATCCATCAAGCGGACCAGGGGTTTATTAGAAGACAATATCGTGACCATGCAAGACAAGCGCTTCCCTATAGACTTTGTGGTCCTAGACATGGAATGTCCTACATTGTTACCACATACTCCTATCATTCTTGGTCGACCATTCGAGTTGCCGAAGTAGTCGTCGACTATGGGTCTACGAAGATCACATTTCGCTCCTGCAATGATTGAGTCATAATAAACATGATCGTCAAGCCAAAAGCCGCATTTGACAAAGAGAAGCATCAACAGCTGAAGACTGTGACATTGTTGATATCAATGATCAACAAATTTCTTTGATGATATCCCGACAAAAAAAATTTCTTTCATTAGAGGAGGACCTAGAAAGCATAGTCAATCCATGCTCCACCGTCAACTGAGAGACCGAGACAGATTTTGAATCACTGATTAGCTTATTTGAAGAATATTCATTTCAAATCGAATAAGATGAACTCATGCAGATATGTTTGGTACATTCATTTCAGAGCCAAGAGTGATAGAGGTGGACAACACCTCAGTGAATTCAACAGATCACTCTCCAACCAACACAACGTCAGAAGTAATCGCGGAGCAGACTCAATGGTTACCTGAACTCAAACAGCTCCTGGTAGGTCTGAAGTACACTTTCCTTGCAGGTGAAGAGAATATGTATCCGATTATCATTAGTAACAGGCTGAATTCGGATCAAGAATCTCGACTTCTTGAGGTTCTAGAAAAATAACTGTAAGACACTTGTTGGAAAGTTTCAGATCTCCAAGGGATAATCCAGCCTTGTGTTCACAAAATATTTATCTTGAAGATTATTGCAAACTGTCCTGCGAAATTCAGCACAAATTAAACCCTAATCTAAGGGGCGTGGTAAAGAAGGAAATCACAAAGTGGTGTGAAGCATGTTCTACTTATCCCATCTCTGACTCAAAATGAGTGAGCCCTCTGCATGTAGTTCCAAAGAAATCAAGGCACGTTGTGATTTAGAATGACCAAGGAGAGGAGATCTGTAACATCTGAATTTAGATTTGAGGTGTTTTGTTTTTTTAAGAATTTGAAATCTTTGGATATATGAAATAGGATAAAAAGTTTAAAGAGGGTTTTTTATAAATATACCAAATATATATATAAACAATATCTAAAAACGGCACATGTAAAAAAAATGAAAAACAAACAAACGTAATGGCTAATGGCAACGGAATTGCCGTAAAAAAATATAATTAATTAAAGAAAGTTGATAAGTTTGGTTTGATCGAGTCCACAGATAAAAAGAACGGCCTTGCATTTTTTTATTCACATCGTTCGTATATCCCCTATCTTATCCTCTCATTCGTAACTTTTAAATAAATCATGCATGCTCTCTCCATAAAATACCCCAAATCCTGCAAATCCCCATACGTACCTCTTGTTTTTTTCCTGCTCACCGTGACTAGCCTCGTGTAGCCTGCAAGTTTCGACAAGCAGTGGCGAAGGAGGTTCCTGATCAAGTCGAGTCATTCCGTATAGAATTTTTACCGAGGTATTCTTTCGGATTTTTTTCGGATTCTTATACAATAATCTATGAGACATGTCGTTTGAATACAACATACTTTTCATGAGGAAGCTTCTAATTAACCATTACCACTTTGATCAAGTTGTGTTGTTATAGAATGAAACATGAATTATTGTCTGTTAAAGATACCAAATCCACAGATTTTCGCGTCATCTTACCTTGCACGCATGTGGCGTTTTCATCTTCATATGATTATTGGATCAAGCATAAATGATTGGTGTTGTAATTGGCCCAATAGGATGTTAGAGCAACTTGTACGTAAATTCTGAGATGGTCTGACATCAGTGCACCCTTAGTTAATATCGTTTTATTTTGATCTTAAAATTAAGTAACACCATTCAAAAAAAGAAAATGATGTTGATTGACCCATGATAGATACTGAATAATACGCATACACGTGAATGTTGAAGATAAATAATTAAACAAAAAGGATAGAATTGGACATTTGATAATCGCATAAATCTCGACGGTTGGGATTTTGGGATAAGATGCTTTACGGCATGCACATGATATTAAAATACATCTCTTTTGTTTAGGTGTTAATGATCATAGTGGATTGGAAACTCTAGAAAATTATCCGTATTCATTTCTTATTCAGGTATGTACATTAATTTATGTCTCATACCATTTTCATTTATACCCCACATTGCTTTATATCAGTTATGGAATGTTGCTTTTATTTTATATCATTAGAATACTTTGATTATATTTATGTGTTAAAGCCATAGATTATCAATGTGTTAGTTTGACATTTACCCATAATGCCTATCTACAGACTAGTTGTTAAATGTTACATAAGTGGATACATTATTACCTTTTTATATATAGGTTGAATTGCATTTTTTTATTCAAATATTTTTATTGAAAATAAATCATTGTTTTTGACACCACCATTATGCGGAAGTAGACATTGTTCATTGTTAGTCCATTAGAGACTTTGACCTGGTCGGGTGCTGCGCGGACGGTTAATTCCGCCAATTGATCGTTGTAGACGGGTAATCCTATACTACTTCCAAACAATTTACCGCTAAGGCGGTTGACTCAGTACTGATGTCCATTGCATTGGGGTTTGGATAGGAGACCTCGTATTGATATTTGTTTTAGTGTAAAAATTTTGATTTAAGGAAACGAGTTGGCTTCTATCCAAGCTCGGGCTGCCAGGTGTCGGCAGATGGTATTGATTTATATTTGATATAGATTTGTGATATTATGGCCACAAAATTTGTGATATTCAAGGAAATTGATTAAATTGTCATTGTTATCCCATAATGATGGGTATAAATGAAAAAGTCTTTTATAGTTCATTGTTTATTTATTGATTTATAGTCCTTATTATATGGAATTGTCATCGTAATTTTTTTTACTCATTGTATATGGTTATGATGGTATGTCTCATAAATTATTGGTGCATACTTAGTCAAATTAGTTTGACTAATATTGATTTATAACATTGCAGCTTAACGGAGGACGAGGTTGGGCTGCTCGGCTAAATTAAGGACTCATTGCTTTATCCTAGTTCGTTAAGATTAATGTACGAGAGTTATTGATAGACTTATTTGTTCTCTTTTTGTAGTCCAGACTTGATAAGTCTATTAATTATTGGTTATGTTCCTTTATTCTTCCATCATGTTTAGCACTCTGAATGTTATTTATGGATTATTGAGATTTTGTCTAGTTCCTGGACTCGAAAAAAATTTTCATTGTTTTGGGATGCTTCCGCAATTTTCCCCATGTTTCGAGGTCCGGGACGTGACAACGTGGTATCAGAGCCAAATGGAAGATTAAAAGAATATTTTCCAATTTTAGGATGACTTATAATATTTATAGATTATGTTTGGAATAGCTGACTTATTGATCGTCACTATTCGTAGATGTTGACCGTCTCGAACCGTAAGCAGAGTCGTCGCTCCATGGATTTGGCGGCCCAGAATGACAAATTAATGAAGACGGTCGAGGAGCTCTCCCAGCTGATTCGTGATCAAGCTGATCACCACCAGAGCAAGGACAAAGATCAGAGACATCGCGAGAGGCGTCTTGATAGGGAAAGGCGACTTTGTGAGGAGCGCCGGGATGAAGTCACCTTTGAGAGATTCTTAAAGGTGAACCCGCCTAGCTTTGAAGGAGTAGTGGATGCTGAGATAGCAGATCGATGGCTGGAGGAGATAGAAAAATTATTTGATGCAATAAAATGTCTGAATCATAGCAAGGTCTCCTTCGCTACTCATCAACTGAAAGGTCCTGCTAAGGACTGGTGGGCCAGTTGCCAGTTACAGAAATTTGAAAAAGGAGAGATTATTCTGTGGGATGAGTTTGTTAAACTCTTCCGAGAGCAGTATATTCCGATGCACTTACAGTTGATTAAGGAGCAGGAGTTTATTAATCTGAAGCAGGGAGATCTGAATGTTGCTGAATATAACAACAAGTTTCATCGCTTACTGAAGTATGCTCCCCACCTATGTCCAGATGAGTACCGGATGACTCAGAAGTTCATCGAGGGACTCCACCCTGCTTTAAGATCGAAGGTTCTTTCCAGCATGCCGAAGACTATGGAGGATGCTCTAGCCAGTGCCACAACCATGGAGAGAGATTTCTTGCGAAGGAAGGAGGAGAAGCCACGCAACGATCGGAAGGATCGATTTGGGAGGAACAAAAATTTCAAAAATGCTCAGAAGCAGAAGCAAGCCTCCAAGCCGGGGTAAAACAGCAGATTTCCTGAATGCTCTTTCTATCACCGTTTTCATCCTGGAGAATGCTATCTCAAGAATGGCCAGTGTCTGAACAGTGGAGAGAAAGGACACTTTGTTCGTGATTGTCCAAAGCCTAGGAAGCAGCCTGTAGCTCAAGGACAAGATCAAAGGCCAAAGGCGCCTGCACGAGTATATGCTCTCACCACTGGAGATAGTGCTGCTAAGGAAGACGAGGTCATCGAAGGTACTCTTCTTATTGCTAATTTGCATGCGAAGATTCTTTTTGATACCGGTGCTACACATAGCTTTATTTCTGATGCACTAGTAAAAAGTATGGATGCCAAACCAAAACTTTTAGATATTGATTTGATGGTTATCACACCGACTGGGAGAAGTGTGAAAGCATGGGAGTATATTCAAGATGCTCCATTGATAATTGAGGGTCATGAGCTACTTAGTGACCTCATCGTCATGAAGATGACAGATTTTGATATTATCCTTGGGATGGATTGGCTTTCCCGATATCATTGTATTATTGATTGCTGCAAGAAAAGGGTTATCGTTGCAAGCCATCAGTTCCCTGGGATTGTTATTAAAGGACATGGTGCCGTCTCTAAGCGTTGCATTATTTCTGCCATGAAGGCACATCGCATGATCTTGAATGGGCGAGAAGCCTATCTTGCCAGTATTATTAGGGTTGAGCCATCAACCGTATCCTTACCTGACCTCAACGTTGTTCGAGAGTTTCCTGATGTTTTTCCAGAAGAATTGCCCGGACCCGCACCTCAGCGGGAGATTGATTTCACTATTGAGCTGGTTCCTGGAACGGTACCAATATCCAAGGCACCATATCGTATGGCTCCTGCTGAACTGGTTGAATTAAAGAAGCAACTTGAAGAGTTGCTTGACTTGGGATTTATCAGGCCCAGTGTGTCACCATGGGGTGCACCTGTTTTATTTGTTAGAAAGAAGGATGGATCTCTCCGTTTATGCATTGATTATCGAATGCTGAATCAGGTGACTGTGAAGAATAAATATCCGTTACCACGGATAGATGATTTATTTGATCAACTCCAATCAACAAAGATCTTCTTGAAGATTGATTTGCGATCCGGCTATCATCAATTGAGTATTCGAGAGGAAGATATCTCGAAGACCGCTTTCCGAACACGCTATGGGAATTACGAGTTTTGTGTGATGCCATTCGGATTGACTAATGCTCCTGCCGCTTTTATGGATCTTATGACTCGGGTCTTTCGACTATTCTTAGATCATTTTGTCATTATTTTTGTTGATGATATTCTTGTTTATTCTCAGAGTGTTGAGCAACATGAGGAGCACTTGAGAATCATATTGGAGACTCTGAGGCAGAACCAACTTTATGCTAAATTCTCCAAATGTGAATTTTGGTTGGAAAAGGTCATGTTCCTTGGGCACATTATTTCCAAGGATGGGATTTCTGTTGATCCAGCCAAGGTCGAGGCAGTCTCAGAATGGAAGCAACCAAAGAGCGTGACAGAAATTAGAAGCTTTCTTGGTTTAGCAGGATATTATCGTAGATTCATTTGTGATTTCTCGAAGATTTCACTTCCTCTGACCGAGTTGACTAGAAAAGGAACCAAGTTTGAATGTTCTTCTGCATGTGAGCGTAGCTTCCAAGAATTGAAGAGGAGGTTAACCACCGCTCCTATCTTGACATTACCATCAGATAATGGAGGTTTTGTCATCTACACTGATGCATCCTTGAATGGCTTGGGTTGTGTGTTGATGCAGAATGAAAAAGTTGTAGCTTATGCTTCAAGGCAACTAAAGATTCATGAAAGGAATTATCCTACGCATGATCTAGAGCTTGCTGCGGTGGTGTTTTCATTAAAGATCTGGCGTCACTATCTTTATGGTGAGAAATTTGAGGTCTTCTCTGATCACAAAAGCCTCAAATACATCTTCTCTCAAAAAGACTTAAATATGCGGCAAAGGAGATGGATGGAATTTCTTAAAGACTATGATTTTTCTATTGCTTACCATCCAGGTAAAGCGAATGTTGTGGACGATGCTTTGAGCCGAAAGGGCTATGCCTTGTCGGCTAGCTTGATGATTAAAAAGTGGAAGCTGATTGATGACTTTGTTTCTTGGAATCCTTTCAAGGAAGGTGACAAGATTACCTTATCTAGCATCCAGACATTCTGAAATAGTGGAGAAAGTATTGAGAGCTCAAAAAGAAGATCCCGAGTATCATGTTCTGGCTGAGAAAAGTCAAGGGGGAGATTCAGGTTTTTTCATTGCTCCAGATGGCAGCATCAGATTCAGGGATCGCTTATGGGTTCCTTCACAGGCAGAATTGAAGCAAGAGATTCTGGATGAAGCTCATCGCTCTAAATTCACTGTGCATCCAAGAAGTACAAAAATGTATAAAGATCTCCAACGGAATTTTTGGTGGAAAAATATGAAGAAAGAAAGCGCAGAATTCATTTCTCGATGTTTGGTGTGTCAACAAATTAAGGCTTAACATCAAAGACCAGCTGGAATACTGGAGCAGTTGGAAGTTCCGGAATGGAAATGGGAACATATCACCATGGGCTTTGTGATGGGTCTTCCGAAGACCGATGCATCTCATTATGATGCTATTTGGGTAATCGTGGATAGATTGACGAAATCTTCCATTTCTTGCCAATGAAGAAAAAAGAATCAGTTGCGAGTTTAGCAAATTTATACATGAATAATATTGTGAAGCTTCATGGTATACATGTCTCTATTGTCTCTGATCGAGATCCAAGATTTACCGGAAGATTTTGGAAAAAACTTCAGGAAGCATTCGGTACAAAGCTGAAGTTTAGTACCGCATTCCATCCTCAGACAGATGGTCAATCTGAAAGAACTATTCAGGTTTTCGAGGATATGCTTAGAGCATGTTCTTTGTATTATGCTCGAAGTTGGGATGAGAACCTTCTGCTTATTGAGTTTGCCTATAACAATAGTTATCAAGCTAGTATCGGAATGGCTCCATATGAAGCCCTCTATGGGAGGCCTTGTAGATCCCCTCTTTGCTGGAGCGAGGTAGGTGAAAGAAGATTGCTCGGACCGGAACATGTGCAGAAGTGTACTGATAAGATCGATCTGATTAAGAATAGGCTCTTAATTGCTCAAAGTAGACAAAAGAGCTATGCAGATAACCGTCACAGAGAACTAGAATTTGCAGTTGGTGATCATGTGTTTCTCAAGATTTCTCCGACCCACGGTGTTTTGAGATTTGGACGAAAGGGAAAGCTTAGTCCAAGATATATTGGTCCTTTTGAGGTGTTGGATAGGATAGGAGAAGTAGCCTACCGCATTGCATTACCACCTCAGTATTCACATATTCATAATGTTTTCTATGTCTCCATGTTGCGGAAATATATTCATGATCCATCTCATCAGATTCACTATGAGCCAATTGAAGTTCATAAAAACTTATAGTATGAAGAGCGCCCTTCACACATTGTTGATCGTCAAGAACATCAACTTCGAAGAAAGATTATCAACATGGTAAAAGTTGCTTGGCATAATGATGAATACTCATTCATCACTCTTTATTCTTATATTTTAGCTACAAAAACCTTTGCAAATGCATGTATATAGTTGTAAATAGAAATAATTACCAAAAGCATGCATTGTGTAGAAACCTATAATTAGCATGTTTTTGTGCAAAAATAAAAGAATAAAGATTAAAAAGAAAAAGAGGGAAATATTTAGAATAAATATTGAGCAACCTAACCCAAGGGAGGGCTCAGCATGGGCCTGACCGCATAAAAGCCAAAGTAGAGGGAGATAGGGGCTCATGTGTGTAAATATTTATGTAGATAAATAAAAGTATTTTCCTCACAAAAATAGACTCAAATTGGCTTGTAAATATTTGTAAATATTTCTAAATATAAAAACAAAATAAAAATATAAAAATCAAAAAGAAGACAAAAACATCACTCACCATGTATATAAACCATCCATCTTTTATTTATTTAGCCTTATAAATAAATAAAATTAATTCCCAAAATTTTTGTAAATATTCTATATTATATAGTGTAAATAAATAAAATAAAAACAAGTAAAACAAAAACAAAATAAAAATAACAAAATTAAAAACATAAAAACATATTGTAAATATACCATGTATATAAAGGCACATATGTATTTATTTTACCTATGTATATAAATAATAAAAATAAAATAAAAATGTCTTTTTATTCCTCATTTTATAATATAAATAAATAAAATATAAAATGGGAATAAAATTGTATAAAAATAACAAATTAAAAATCAAAATTAAAAACCTATATATTGTATATATACCTATATATGAACCTACTATGTACATACCTTATTTTTATTTCGAAAAATTAATTAAAAATCACTAAAAATAGAAAAAAATAAAATAAAAATATTTCATGTTTTAACTTTTTCATATTCGGCCATTTGCTACCTTTTATTTCACTTCCAAATATTTACCACGTGGCCTTCACCCATTGGCCCTGGGGATTGTTGACTGCCCGGTCAACTGTCCCCCCCAGGACCACTTCCCACGGGTTAGGCGCCCGACCCGATTTCTCCCTAATTCCGTGCCTAAACCCGACTCCCTATCACCTTAACCCCGGGTCCGACTCCTTCATGATGCATCCGAGACCCTCGCCGGAGCCTCCACATCGGGATCCGCGCGCTCCAATGCCCTACCCGACCTCTTCTAGCCGGACCTGGACCCATATTTAGCTCGAGCTCCGCCTTCCCCATTCTCATCTTTGGCCATTCGCTCCACCCCCCAGGGACCTCCACTGTGTTGGCAAGAGTGACAGCTAGCTCCAGCAAGTGTCGCAGCGAGGAGAGGTGCAGTGACCCATCGATCCGGCGAGTATCGCCGCCTTGCTCCGCCCTGAGGTGGAGCTCGAGCCTCGGACGTCGGGCTCCGTGAGGCGAAGACCCAGAGCTGCGCAAGCTCGCCCACAGCCCATTCAGCCACCCAGGTAGACCCTTAGCCTTTTCTTTTTTGCTAATTTTAGGTTACCCCCAAATCGCTCTGCCGTCGCATTTCGCCGATTCCGACCACCACACCGCTTCGTTCGATCGTCGGAATCCACATTCATCTTTGCCTTCCTCCCGTGCATCTTCTCCACACTCCCATTCAACCCAGCTCGCACAGGAGCTGGGACTCGAGCTCCTCCGTCTACCCCCTTCGTCGGAGCTCGTCCATACCGCACCACCGACCATCTCCACCCGCCTAACCGGGTCGAGGCAGTTTGCCTTCGACCCGCGAGTCTCCTGGTTTACTTTGCAGGTACTTCCCAGCCCATCTGAGGGCTTGGGTCATTCGGGCCAGGAGCTTCACCTCCGCCGACCTCGCCGGAGCTCCCTAGAGCTCGGCTGGGTCATCGGAGGACACCATTAGCTGCGGAGCATCACGCCGGAGCTTCTCCGATTTCCAGAGGCAGCAGGGGAGGTCAGGAGCGCGCGCCTTGGGCCGGCGAACTGTTCTTCCTCGATCTTCCCCGACCGGCCGATCGTCCTCGACCTCCAGTTTGCATCTCGACCGTCCACTTGAGGAGGTCCCGTCATCGTCAGATCCTTGGAGAGGAGATCTGGACCGTCCGATGCGAGAGGGCTAGCCACAGAGAGATTCCACCGTCCGATGCACCACGTGGCGTAGCCTCCGCCGTCGGATTCGCCCGAGGAGCTTAGCTTGGGAGCGCCAGTCAACCGTCACCGTCAGATGCTACACGTGGCATCCATCCAGCGGCTCCATTAATAAAGGGGTAAATATTACTTAGGCCCCCTATTGTTTTGTCTTTAGTGTTTAGTCCTGTAAATATTTTAGGTGGTTGTTTAGTTTTTTGGATATTTGCATAGAGGACCCTACAGTTTATTTACTTTGCATTTATGCCCCTGTGTGTGATGTGACACGTGCTTCGTCACGTGGTTGTCTGGGTTATTTGCATTATATGCCCTTGTAGTCCTGTGATGTTACTTAATGAATGAATAGTTTTGGAATATTGCATTTATGCCCCTGTGCGTGAATTTATTGTGCATGTGCGTATATTGTTGGGTATTTTGCAGACAAGTCCCTGGGCTTTTGGTACCTGTTACCAAGTAGCCCTCAGAACTTGTTTTCCTTTCATTTGGGTCCCTGAGTGCCTCAGGCACGCACGACGCGCGTGACTTCCTGGTTTTTTGCACCAGACCCCTCAGGACTTCGGGTATTTGCACTTAGGTCCCTGTGCACAGTACCCTCTTTCCATTTTTGAATAAAATAGCAAATCACCTCCAAATTTGATGAAAATTGGATACATGGCTCCTGCCATGATGAAAAATTTTCTATAAAATCTGGAGACATTTTAGACATTGTTTGATATTTTTAAAAATTCAAAAACCTCTATTTTCGTTACTGTCTAACTTTAAAAATCATAAAAAAATATTAAAATTCATTTAAAAATTATAAAAAAAATTACTTACTATTTGTTTATGCTTGCTTGATTTTCTAGCCAATTTTGGCTATTTTTCATTGCTTAAAATACCTAAAAATTGAAAACACATTAATTCTTACAAAAATTCTAATAAATAGACTAATCCAAAAATAATAATTTAGGTGCCTAATTTTCCTTGTTTTATTCTCTATACAGGGAAATTACCTCCAGGCTAATTTGGGGCCTCTAGATATTTTATCTAGGTCCTTTTAGCTCGGTTGGACAGTACCTACAGTTTTAGTCCTTTTTTATTTTTAGAAAATTAAATAAACATCAGAAAATTCCCAAAAATTCACCAAAAACAGTAAAAATTATAAAACACATAAAAATATTTTTGTTAGAATTTTTGGTTGATTTTTAGTGCATTTAATAAATGTTGAAGTGTGTTGTTTTTTTGCTTTTATTAGTTTCTTAATACATTAAAAATCCAAAAAATATAAAATACTTTAAAAACCACCAAAAACACTCCTTTTATTTTCTTTTATTTCTTTTTGACTACTTCGTAGGCCGCGAGGCCAACCCGTGCTCCTTGTGTTCGACCCTGGTTGCTATACCAGGTTAAATTAATAGCGAGACCGCTACCGTATTTGATTTGATTTTTCTCTTGATTGGTGGTCTTATTTTTCTTGATTGATCGAGTCTGAGTGATTGAGGTCGCAACGACCCTCTAGATACCTGATTGCCATAGTCACTTGGGATTTTATCGGTCATCACATAACCATTCAGATAGAAAGGCCACATGGGAACTTGAAGATGAAGTTCGAGAAAAATATCCTGAACTTCTAGGTATGTCTTTTAAATTTCGAGGACGAAATTTCTTTTAAGGGGGATAGAGTTGTAACATCTGAATTTAGATTTGAGGTGTTTTGTTTTTTTAAGAATTTGAAATCTTTGGATATATGAAATAGGATAAAAAGTTTAAAGAGGGTGTTTTATAAATATACCAAATATATATATAAACAATATCTAAAAATGGCACATGTAAAAAAATGAAAAACAAACAAACGTAATGGCTAATGGCAATGGAATTGCCGTAAAAAATATAATTAATTAAAGAAAGTTGATAAGTTTGGTTTGATCGAGTCCACAGAAAAAAAGAACGGCCTTGCGTTTTTTTATTCGCGTCGTTCGTATATCCCCTATCTTATCCTCTCATTCGTAACTTTTAAATAAATCATGCATGCTCTCTCCATAAAATACCCCAAATCCTGCAAATCCCCATACGTACCTCTTGTTTTTTTTTCCAGCTCACCGTGACTAGCCTCGTGTAGCCTGCAAGTTTCGACAAGCAGTGGCGAAGGAGGTTCCTGATCAAGTCGAGTCATTCCATATAGAATTTTTACCGAGGTATTCTTTCAGATTTTTTCGGATTCTTATACAATAATCTATGAGACCTGTCGTTTGAATACAACATACTTTTCATGTGAAATCTTCTAATTAACCATTACCACTTTGATCAAGTTGTGTTGTTATAGAATGAAACATGAATTATTGTCTGTTAAAGATACCAAATCCACAGATTTTCGCGTCATCTTACCTTGCACGCATGTGGTGTTTTCATCTTCATATGATTATTGGATCAAGCATAAATGATTGGTGTTGTAATTGGCCCAATAGGATGTTAGAGCAACTTGTACGTAAGTTCTGAGATGGTCTGACATCAATGCACCCTTAGTTAATATTGTTTTATTTTGATCTTAAAATCAAGTAACACCATTCAAAAAAAGAAAATGATGTTGATTGACCCATGATAGATACTGAATAATACGCATACACGTGAATGTTGAAGATAAATAATTAAACAAAAAGGATAGAATCGGACATTTGATAATCGCATAAATCTCGACGGTTGGGATTTTGGGATAAGATGCTTTACGGCATGCACATGATATTAAAATACATCTCTTTTGTTTAGGTGTTAACTGATCATAGTGGATTGGAAACTCTAGAAAATTATCCGTATTCATTTCTTATTCAGGTATGTACATTAATTTATGTCTCATACCATTTTCATTTATACCCCACATTGCTTTATATCAGTTATGGAATGTTGCTTTTATTTTATATCATTAGAATGCTTTGATTATATTTATGTGTTAAAGCCATAGATTATCAATGCGTTAGTTTGACATTTACCCATAATGCCTATCTACGGACTAGTTGTTAAATGTTACATAAGTGGATACATTATTACCTTTTTATATATAGGTTGAATTGCATTTTTTTATTCAAATATTTTTATTGAAAAATAAATCATTCTTTTTGACACCACCATTGTGCGGAAGTAGACATTGTTCATTGTTAGTCCATTAGAGACTTTGACCTGGCCAGATGCCGCACGGACGGTTAATTCCGCCAATTGACTGTTGTAGGCGGGTAATCCTACAGTACTTCCAAACAATTTACCGCTACGGCGGTTGACTCAGTACTGATGTCCATTGCATTGGGGTTTGGATAGGAGACCTCGTATTGATATTTGTTTTAGTGTAAAAATTTTGATTTAAGGGAACGGGGTGGCTTCTATCCAAGCTCGGGCTGCCAGGTGTCGGCAGATGGTATTGATTTATATTTGATATAGATTTGTGATATTATGGCCACAAAATTTGTGATATTCAAGGAAATTGATTGAATTGTCATTGTTATCCCATAATGATGGGCATAAATGAAAAAGTCTTTTATAGTTCATTGTTTATTTATCGATTTATAGTCCTTATTATATGGAATTGTCATCGTAATTTTTTTTACTCATTGTATATGGTTATGATGGTATGTCTCATAAATTATTGGTGCATACTTAGTCAAATTAGTTTGACTAATATTGATTTATAACATTGCAGCTTAATGGAGGACGAGGTTGGGCTGCTCGGCTAAATTAAGGACTCATTGCTTTATCCTAGTTAATGTACGAGAGTTATTGATAGACTTATTTGTTCTCTTTTTGTAGTCCAGACTTGATAAGTCTATTAATTATTGGTTATGTTCCTTTATTCTTCCATCATGTTTGGCACTCTGAATGTTATTTATGGATTATTGAGATTTTGTCTCGTTCCTGGACTCGAAAAAAATTTCATTGTTTTGGGATGCTTCCGCAAATTTTACCATGTTTCGAGGTCCGGGACGTGACAAGATCTCTACTCGAGTACCAACATCATGGTGTATGTGTGTGTTGAATACCGCTTCTTGAACTCAACAACAAAGAAGGACCGTTCCCTCTACCAATATCGATCAAGTGCTTGAAATATTAGCTGGGAAAGAATTCTTCTGCTTCTTAGATGGGTACTCTGGGTATAACTAGGTGGTGATCTCCCTTGAACACCAAGACAAGACAACATTCACCTACCCATTAGGTACATATGCTTTCAGAAGAACGCACTTTGAATTGTGCAACAACCCTACCACATTCCAGAGGTGCATGCTTCCTGTCTTCACCGGCATTGTCGGGAGTTTTCTTGAAGTTTCATGGATGATTTCCCCATCGACGATGACAGTTTTGATTCATGTCTTCTGCACCTAGATATAATACTGCAGAAATGTCGTGAAGGAAATTTAGTTTTATCACAGGAAAAGAGTCACTTCATGGCCACTGAAGGAATTATGCTGATCCATGTCGTTTCCAAGAGAGGCATGGAAATCGACCTAGCAAAGGTGAACTTCAATGCTAAACTTGAGCCGCTTCGAAATGTGAAGAATGCGAGATCATTTCTGGGGCAAGTTGGCTTTTACTGTAGATTCATCAAGGACTTCAACATACTTTCCCGACCTCTCATAAAGATTTTATGCAAGGGGACTGAGTTTATTATTGATCAAAAGTATCTCCAATCATTTTACTAGTTAAAAGATCCCATCACTCATGCTCCAGTCATGTAGCCACTCGATTGGTCTCTTCTATTTGAGATCATGACGAATGCATCAGACTTCGCAGTTGGGGTTGTATTAGGATAAAGAAGAGAGAAATTGCCCTATGCCATTCACCATGCCAGCAAAATGCTTGGTGGATCACAAAGAAATTATACAGTTACAGTGAAAGAATTACTGGTAGTTATGTTCGCTTTAGAGAAGTTTAGATCCTATATTCTTGGATCGAAAGTTATTGTTTTTGCTGACCGCTCTGCTATCCAATACCTACAATAGAAGAAGGATGTTAAACCACGTCTACTCCAATGGATCCTTCTCCTACAGGAATTCGATTTGGGAATCATAGACAAGCCTCGAGTTCAGAATGTCATAGCAGATCATCTCTTCAGCATTGAAAGCCAAGATAGTCGAATGACCAGTGCACAGATCACAGAGACCTTCCCTAGTGAATCCATCCCCAGCATTGAATCTCTCATATGGTATGTCGATATTGTGAACTATCTCATCTCTGGGGTAGTCCCACAAGATTGGATGAGAATCAAGAAGGAAAAGTTCATGTCCTATATCTGTTTCTACCAATGGGAAGACCCATACATGTTCAGGGAAGGCACATATTATGCATCGGTGTATTCCTCAAGAGGAGTAAACAAGTGTCCTCGAGCACTGCCATAAGCGTGAATTTGGTAGACAGCACTCTGGAAGTTGAACGGCAACAAAAATACTGTAGTGTGGCCTCTGGTGGCCCACACTATTCAAGGATGCAAATGAGTACGTCAAAGTATGCATTGATTGTTAGAAAATGAGAAAAACCCTTGGTGTTAAAGATTCCATGCCCCTCAAATTCATCCAGATATCTGATGTGTTCGATGCAGGGGGAATTTATTTCATGGGTCATTTCCTAACACTTAGAGCTATAAATACATCCTGCTTTTGTGTACTATGTGAGTCGATGGGTTGAAGATATCCCTACTCGAGCTGCATACAACAGAACAATATGTAAACTTTTGAAAAAGAACATCATTTTGCAGTTCGGGATATCGAAGATTCTGATCTCAGATGGGTTTAGTCACTTCATCAATAAAGATGTCAAGAAACTTGTCAAGGAGTACATCATCGATTACCAAGTCGCTTCTCCTTACCATCCTCAATCCATTGGCTTGGTCGAGTTGTCAAATAGAGAAATCAAGATGATCCTGCAGAAACTTGTGAGGATAGATAGAAAGAACTAGTTACAACTCTTGGACTCAATTCTCTGGGTATAAAAAACTACCTACAAGTCTCTCTTGGTCATGTCTCCCTATCATCTTGTCTATAGAAAGCCTTGCCATATGCTTGTGGATTTCATTCACAAATCTCTTTGGGCAGTCAATATCTGCAACATTGACACACATAAAGGTGGTCAGTGAAGAAAATTAGATCTGAACAAGCTCCTATAATTCAAACAATATGCGCATGACAACAACTTGATATACAAGGAGAAGATCAAATGTTGGCACGACAAGCACATTAAAAGAAAGACCTTCGAACCTGGAATAAAGTGTGGTTGTTCGACGTGAAGTTGAAGATTTTTCCAGGAAAATTGAAGAGTAAATGGGCAGGGCCCTATGATGAAGCGGAAAGATCAGGCGGTCGTGTATTCCACACAAGGCGGGAACACAGTCGATGCGTTGACCGCTCAGAAATCCGGACTCCAATCAACAATTAAACCACGACAATCAAATTAATCAATGAAAGTAAATTTGGAGTTAAAATTTATTATAACTCTACAATAAGTGTGTATAGGTGCACGTATGTGTAGAGTGTCGAACTCAGGGAGCAAGCAGGATAGACAAGGCAATAGTGCACAAAAATGTGAAAGTGGTCAAATGCCTACAAGTGCTATTTTTGGTGGGTTTTTATGTTATATATATATATATATATTCTTTTTAATTTATCATTTTATATTTTGGTTTTTAATTTCTGATTTTCTATTTTCTTTTTATATTTTATACTTGTTTATATTTTTATTTAAATATAATATATATACAAAGTAAGAAAAAGAGAGATAAAGTATTTAAAAAATAGGTAAAAATAAGCAAAATTCAGAAAATAAAATATTTTTTGCTTTTTATAAATTTATGATGTTTTTGTGATTTTTCTATATTTTTCCTATTTTTTGGTATTTTTAAAGACTAAAATACTGAAAACAGGGAATAAAATAAAGAGCTGAAACTACAATGGAGAAATAAAATATCAAACAGTAACAAAAATTCTCCAAATTAATTTTAAATAAAAGATAATAAAATAAGGAAAAGTCTGAGACAAAGATTATATTTTTAGGCTTTTTCTGGAATTTTTAATATTTTTATGAAGATTTTTGGGGTTTTATAATTTTAGGGGTTTTCTTTTGAAAATTTTAACGATTTTTGGAAAGAAGTTAAAACACACTAAAATACACGAAATGTATTTTTTTGGGAATTTTTCAGAGGGTTTTAATATTTTTTGGTATTTTCTCATGCAAACAGTAACAAAATGCTTGGTTTTTATTTTTTATAAATATGAAAATACAATAAAAATGCAAATTAAAAATATGACATTAAACTACAATGCAACAGGAGCTCATGTTAATTTTTTGGTAATTTTTCAAGTTAAAATGATGCATGAAATAAATGCAGACATCTAAGCAAAAATACCGTACTATCAAGGGCATAAATGTAAATACACAGAAGTTCAAGGGCCAGCTTGCATTTTTCCAAAAATATATAACGTTAAACTCAACTTTCTAGACTAAATATAAATACCCAAACCAGAAGGGGGTTTCTGCAAAATTTCCAAATCACGCGCACGGGGCACGTGACCAGCTAGGAGTCTTTTTGCAATATTACAAAGCTCTAGGGCCTATCATGCAATTTTACCAAAATATTTCAACTTAAATAAAAAGTTTCCGGACTGAACTGAAATAAACAAAACCCAGGGGGGGTCCTTGTAAAATACCCACCACCCCACGTGCACGGGTCACGTGAGGTGACATAGATTGGACCTAAGTACAAATATAATAAGTGCAGGGGGCTAAATTCAAATATTACAAAAATATTTAAACTATGCCTGAAAGTTTAAGGACTAAAAATAAAACGCAAAATGGCCGGGGTCAAAGGTGCAAAATACCCACGGCTACTATATCGAATAGCGGAGACGTTGCCACTTATCCACGTGGCAACTCAGGGACTTACAATACCGGTTAGAAGATCAGCGGCTGAGATCAGATCTGGCGAGGAGATCGGCGGTCGACGCGGGCCTAGATCGGACGGCTGCTGATCGTACTGGAGCAGGCCTCTGACCGGACGGCGGAGAAGCGAGGTGGAAGAACAGGAAAGAAAGCCGGCGAGGTGAACTTCCCTGAGCTCAATTTCAGGCCTCTGGCGGTCTGGAAGTATGCAAAATGGCCGGGATGCTCCTCGGAGGTCAGGCTAGGTGCTGGAGGGTCCAGGTTCGTCGGAGGAGCGTTGTGGTACTAGCGCGAATGCGGCGGAGCTTGGAGCTCCAGGTATCTCCAGCGAAGTACGCAAAATGGTCCCCAGGTGCTTTGAATGCGCTTTGACCTGCAAAAGGGGTAAGAGGGTCTAGAGTAAACTGCCTGGACCCCGCGGAGGTGCGAAGGTGGTCGGACGAAGTCAGAGCGGTAACTTGGATTTTCGGCCGGAGGTGCGCTTCGGGGAGGGGGTGTGATAACAGGCAATCTTCCACGAGGGTCATCATGAATAATATAAAAGTGTTGTCGCTGAGGCGACCGCTCATAGAAGATCGGTTGTTAATCAGCAATTAACCCACAACCAAAGAATACAACAATCAAGCACAAAAATAAATGTGAATTAATCTTTATTTACTCTACCATAAAATGTATAGGGAACAAGCATGTAGAGGTCGAACCACAGAGAGCAATACAAAATGCAATAGCCTACATGTATCTCAGAGTCATCCTGGTGTGAAGTGGGTTTTTTATTTTTAGAAAAAAATTTTTATTTTTTTATTTATTATTATTATTATTTTATTTATTTTTTATATATTTTTTAATAATATAATTAAGTAATATATACATATATATAATATAAATATATAAATTACGTATACCCATAGAGGGTTAGTATATATCTTGTAATACATACAATATATATATATAAGTATGATAAAATTTTTTTATATATATATTAGGGTTAATATAAAGATATATAAATACTTATAAATAGTTAGATATATATATTTTGGAAATACATATATCTATATATAAAGGGGTACTATAATATTTATAAAAATACTCAAAAATATTCAAAAATTCAGGAATAAGATCTTTTTGGGATTTTTATGATTTTTTACTGTTTTTGTGATTTTTGAGAATTTTTCACCATATTTTTAATATTTTTAAATAGCAAAATGAGAGCAAACAGTGGAATAGGGTCTGGTTGTAGGGAAAATAGGCATTAAAAATAGCTAACAGCCTCAAAAATTTTCCACACTATCTTTCTGATAAAGATAAGAAACTATAGCATAAATAGGGACTGAGTTTAGATTTTTCTGATTTTTCTTTGATTTTTTATATTTTTTTGAAGTTTTTGGGTATTTTTGAATTTTTAAGCTTTTCCTTTTGATATTTTTAGGGATTTTTGGACTGACACTAAAGTATGTTAAAATGCACCATAGGGAATTTTTTTGGAATTTTTCGAGGCATTTCATATTTTTTTAGGATTTTATAAGTTAGACAGTGAATAAAAGGCATGTTTTTGATTTTTAATAAATGCAAAAATGCAACAAAATGAAAAACTAAAAATATAGCATGCAAGCACAACCAAACAAAAGCTTAAGTTTATTTTTGCAAGATTTTTCAAGTTAATATGGAGCACAAAATAAATAGACAAAGCATTCAAAAATAAATGGCCTGGCAGGGGTATTTTTGCAATTAAAATATCTCTCAGGGGCATACATGCAAAAATCACAATAAAAATACACGTGAACTTTTATTTTCAGGACCATTTTGTAATTACAGAAACACGGCAGGATTTACTTGCAATTTTCACGCGCCTCACGTGGTTGCTGCACGTGAGGCTCGGAAGGACTAAAATGTAAATCTAAAAACATCGGGGGTTCTTCTGTAAAATATACACTTTATTTACAACGTGACTTTTTATTTTTGGTATTAAACTATAAATACAAAAAGGCGGGGGCTAGATGTGAAATTTACCCCCAAATAAGGCGTGTCATCCAACGGTTGGACCGCGTCCACTTGCCACGCGTCGTGCTCCTGTCGGCCGATGACGATTCGCAGATGACGGCAGAGATTAGATCAGCCTCGCTGATCGAACGGTCGGTGCAGTGCTTCATCTGACGGCCCTGGTTCAATCTGGGCCGACTCCTTCGATCTGACGGTGCTGAAGCTGCCTGGAGGAACAAGGAAGAAGCTCGCCCCCGGCGAGCTTCGATTGGGGAGCTCAGGCTCCTCCGGGCACCTTCCTCGCCTCTGACGCGCTCTACTCGCAGCTGAGGACATCCCGCGTTGACTGATGGTGCTTTCATGGCTCCTGGGGGTCCGAGTCGATGGAGCAAGGTCGGAGAAGAAGGGGACCCCCAGGAACCTCTTCCTGGTTCAATGCAAGCCCAGAAGGGCTCTATTCCTCGATGTACATGCACAGGAAGAACCGCGGGCGAGAGAGCTATCTCCTCGACCAGGGGTTTTGAAGCTGCGATGCAAGATGGAGGTGGGCGGAGGGGCTCCGGCGAACGGCGGAGGAGGAGCCCCGATTCGCCAAGACCTAGGGTCCTGGGTTGAACAAATGGGTGCGATAGATGGAGAAGGCGTTGATGTTTGAAATGGGATGCTCGGGGCGGTTGGAGACAGTCGAGACGATGGTGGAGAAGTCGCCGGAGCGGAGCTCCGGCGAACTTCGAATTTTGATTTTTAAGCTAAGGGAATTAACTAAAACCTAATCTAATAACTGGAATGGAAAGCTAACATTAAAAGCTAACTAAAAGCGCATAAAAGGGCAGCTCTTATACCTGGGGGCCTCCGGGGAGCAGGGCGGACGCCGGAGCTCCGCCGCGATAAAATCCTCCTCTCTCCGGCCGATTCAAGGCACCAGCACACCCCCCCTGTCACGAGGAATGTTCCAGGACTAGAATCTAAGCTTAAGATCGGATTAAAAGTGGCCAAATTCGAGGAAGGAGGCGGAGCTAATTATTTATAAACATTGGCAAGGGGCCTTATTACCTGGCGATTATTGACTGATCCAATGAATATCTCGTTGATCTATGATTTTGGCGGGCATCATGGATGATCAGAGGACAAATCTTGTGAAGGAAGCGAGCCAGGATGATGGAAGGGATGGCCGCAAAAATGGAGGAAAATCGGGGATTTGATAGTTCAGAGGTGCCAGGCAAGGGATGGGACAGTTGACCGGGGGTCAACGAAGGCCGGCGCCTCATTGGGCCACGTCATCCGCTACAAGACAAAATAGAAAATCTGATTGGAAATTGATTTATTTGTCACCTTAAACGATTTTATTAATTTTTTCTTATAAAATGAAAAATGTGTATTATTTCATCTAGTATTTATTAATGATTTTTATTGAATTTTTCGAGGTGTTTTATTATAGTTTTATTTGAATAATGTGTATATATATGTATTTACATGTATTTTTAGGTATTTTATTTTTAATTTGTTTATTTTCTTTTATTATTTTATTGGCTTATTTTATAAATTTATAATTTATTTTTGTGAGTATAAAGGTATTTTTGTTTGATTTTTATGAGTTTATTTATATTTTTAAATAAATAGGTATAGGTGTATGTAGGTATACTTATAGGTGTTTTATCTATGTATTTTATACACTTAATTTATTATTGTATTTTCTTGATTTTTATTTTGGGTTTGTATTTTTAATGAGTTATTTCTAATGTATACATTATTATAAAAATATAAAATAATAAAAGAACCAAGGAATAACATCCTTTATATATATATAGGTATATAGCATAGGTATTTTGTCTATGAATTTTGTATACTCATTTTATTTTACAAATTATTTTTGGTTTTTTCTTTACTTTTAATATGTGTATGCATTATATATATTATCTACACAATTCTAAAAATGTAAATTTATAAAAATAATGTATATTGAATAAAAAGAATATTTTAATCAGTCCTATATACAAGAAGGGCCAAAAACCTAACTTCTGTATATGGACTCCAAATATTATGAAACCAATTTTATAAAATAGTTCTTGGAATGCTATATACAATTAAAGGTGAGTTTGGGTGATTTGGGGTTTTTATTTGCAAGATATGGGTCTATGAAGTTGAGATTTTGGCTTTTTATTTTGTGTATAAAATGTACACTGTGTATTATTTTTGCACAAACTCAATTTTGTATTTTTATTTACATTATTATCTACAACTTTCATGTACAAGGTTTCTTTATTTGATGAATAAATAATTATGTACAAAAATAGGTGCCAAAAATGCATAAATAAATGAATTAATAAATGAGGTATTATTGTACACTAGCCCTTATCTCCCCCTACTTTATTCCTTGTCGACCAATACCATACTGGCCTTGGTCTCGGGGTTTGGGTCATAAAAAAATTGCAATATTTTATTCCTTTTTCTTTTCTCCTCTTTATTCTATAATTTTGGCATTAAAACCTTATTTAATGTGGACTTAATACAATGAATCATGAATGCAATTATGTACAATTTGATGCTATTTGCATGCATTTGCTGGGGTTTTTGAGGCCAAAATGATAGAATAAAGGTGATGAAATGGAGATTCATCAGGGTGCAATTGGGGGATTCAGTGAATGGAACTCGAAGATCTAAGGGGGGAAATGATCCGAGAACTACAGGGAATAAAAAGAAGCAAAAAGGAAGGGGAAAAGGGGTATACCTCGATGGCCAGAAACCAGAGGAGAAAACATCGATGGTGAGGTATGCCTAAGGTGATGGAGACCGCCTTGATCCACGCCGCAACTCACCAACGAGCCCTGGAGGTAGCCCGTCACTCTAGCTCTCACGGGAAATCGAAAGAAGGGGCAAATTTCGGTCCGAAGGGGTTCAAAATTGGGCTCGAAGGTGGTGGGTCCTTATGTACAGGTGACGGTGGCGTAACTTTGGGAGCAAGAGCACGCACGCATGATGAAGATATGGTGTGATCCGGATGCATGGCATGGCTCAGTGGTGATCGAGGAAGAATTCCCAAGAAGAGGTCAAAGCCGGAAGACATAGGGATTTGGCTTGAAATATGTGCGAAATTAGGCAAAAATCTTGGGTCTCAGAAGCTAGCAGTCCTCGGTCAGGGAGTTGACTAAGGTCAACCAACGACCAGCGCTGGTTGGTCCACATGGACCAATCAAAAAAATGCTGGTCAAAATTATTTGAAAATTTGAAATAAAATAGTAAATGATTTTATTAATTTTATGTTATAAAATAAAAAATGTTTCTTATTTTATAAAGAATTTTACGATGATTTTTATTTATTTTTATAAGGTCTAGAATTACAAATTACCTTTTATGTCCTATATAGGTATATTCTTCTATATATTTTTTAATGTTTTATTTTTATTTTGTATATTTAATTCTATTTATTTTGTTTATTATTTTATGAATTTATTTTTATACACTTGAATATATTTTTATCTTATTTTTCTAAGGTATTTTGTACACTTAATAAAATATACATACTAAATATATAGGTATGTGTATTGGTATTATACCTATGTATTTTATACAAGTATTTTATTTTTGTATTTTATTTAGGATTTTATTCTGATTTTAATGTACATATGTATTGTAAATAATATTTATAAAATTATAAAAATATAAAAATAAGAAAATAATGAACATTAAATAAATTGAATATTTTAATCTGTAAAAGTATACAATAGAGTTCCAAAACTCAACTTTCAAACCGTAGCTCCGGAAAATGCAAGACCACCTTCATTAAATAGCTTATTTAAAATTATATACAATTAAAGGTGATTTTAATGTGTTTTGATCTTTTATTTAAGAGAAACAGGTCTGGGAAGTTGGTATTTTGGATTTTTATTCAGATCATATCTTTTTATCTGTACATTATTTTTGAGTGAAATTAATTTTGTAATTTTCTATATTTAATTATCTACAACTTTCATGTACAAAGTTTCTTGATTTGAGGTATAAAAAGTGGAACCAAAAATAGGTCCTAAAATGAATAAAGAATGAATAAAATAAAAGGTATTTTTATTGGTATTGTGACCCTTATCTCCCCCTACTTTATTCCTTGTCGACCTATTCATCGAGATGTCTAGGTCTCGGGGTTTTATGTCATAAAATATTTACAATATTTTATTCTTTTTCTTTTCTTTTCTTTATTCTATAATTTTGGCTTTATTAACTATATTTTATACACTATTTATACGCACATGCATGGATGCTAAAATATATGAATTAAGGGTATTTACATGCATTTGCCAGGGTTTTTGAGGCCAAAGTGATAGAATAAAGACGATAAAATGTGGATTCATCATCCCCCTATACTTTACCTTTGCTAGTCCCTAGCAAACATTTATGCAATAAGTGCAGAAAAGAAAAACAAAGAAAAGAAAAAGAAGAAAGTGGATTTAGTTTAATTATCAAACTTGTCTTCACAAAATCAAAGTTTGGAGCTTAAGTCGGACCTTTGGAATTTTAGTGTGGGCGGAACCTTAATGAGAACCGGATTTAAAATCCAACATCCTTCGAGAATCCCAAAACTCTATCCAAGTCTCCTCAATAACCAGGTCAAAAATATCACAACTCATACGTAAACACTTACGACTATGAATCTGACTCGTATAGTGTAAGTGATTGTGGCTCTCCCCAACTAGAATGACAAAGAGACTGACTTCTCCAGCATGACAATCCAATGATTCCCCAATCCAATAACTCCTTCCTCGAGGAGCAGGGTATTCCCTTCTAAGTTCAAGTGGCAACCAGCTCAAGAGGAGGGGGTGAAGAGAAGAATGGACGGTGGCCAGTGTAGCTACCTATCCTAGGATGCAAGACCAGTGTAGTCAAGTCATCCAGCTGCAGGCTCGCATATTTGACTTTGGAACTCAAGCTTGCTTATTGACTTTGCAACATATGTACAGACTTTTACAGGCACTTTATTTTTGCATAGGCTTGTCCATTTTTTTCCGAATACTATATACAGCAGCATTTACATAGGGAGTTTTTCCTCTTGAGCCAGTAGACTATCCCTCTTTTGAAGCTTTATTGCAACCCACACTCTCATGTCTTTAGAATTCCTCATCACTGGACGGGTTGGGGTGCACTTCCCTCCCTAGAGGAGGACAAATGTTTCCACTTGTGTGCGTCTCATACAGGCAAATCCAACCCCCTCACCACTCCAACTGAGTCGAGCCATGTGAAAGGTCCAGGTGTCCAAGTTAGGTCATTATCAACAAGAGTTGTGTGTGTGTTCCAAAATACTCTACTTAGGCAGTCAAGAATCCATTGAACTAAGTCTTGTGATCCTCAAAGAATTAAGTCAACTAGACCTGAAGTACCTCAAACTTAGTTCCTATAAGGTTCATGTTATTAGGTAGATTTTAAGGTCCAATCAAGCTCCAATCTCCGGATTTTATTTATACTTGTTCAACTATCAAACTCAATCCGAAAAATGCTCATGCTATGCGAATGCAATGCAGAATACAGAAAATATTTTTGTGCTGCAATTTTCAAAGATTTTGAACTTTTTTTGGATTTTTGAAAAGACGATGCATATGCATTTTTTTGTATTTTCAAAAAGATTTTTCAAATGTTTTTTGATTTTAATTTTGCAAATGTTTTTGGGATTTTTGAAAACAAAGATTTTGGCTAAAAGCTACGTACAAATATTTACATGTGGGAGTGCTTCTTATATTTATAAGAAGTGGATTTTAAGAATTTACAGGGGTAAGTGATCAATTTTATAGGTATATACATAATGAATACTGGTGTGATGTATGTATTCCTCAAACTTATTTGAAAATCATTTTACAATCCGTTTGAAAAACTATAGTCCAAAATAATTTTTACAAACACTTTACAAACATGTACACACATTTGAAAATCATTTTGCAAAGGTTTTTCAAACAGTATAGATAGATTTTTCAAAATATTTTTGCAACCATTTACAAATCATTTTTCACACATTTTATTTCACAAAAAAAATAAACTTTACAAACCAAAATGCTTTTACAAAGGTTGAAAACATGTAACAAAACATTTTCCAAATAGTTTTCAAAAGATCTTGTACAAAGATTTTCAAACTATTTTCAAACATTTTGCAGAGAATATCTCCACCTGATTTATTAATCAATAAATAAAAAAGAATTTGAGGAATATAAACATCTTTTTATTAAGGTTTTTGATGAATTTTTATAAGTATAATTAGCCATATTTATTAGTATATGAAAGTATGAGTTATGTCTAAAGTATATACGGAGTATATACGACCCCCTATACTTAGCTTGAGCTATGTCCTCATAGATCGGAGAGGAAAGAGAAGACATAACTCGTACTAAGTATAGACAAGTCTAAAGAATGAATAAATAAATACAGGAAGGAATGGACGAATGAGAAGTTAACCGTCCCCCCTATACTTAGGATCAAATAATCCTAAGTACAGCAGACTGTACACAACGCAGGGAAGGTCAAGGGTGGGAATGAACAAATCGTACTCTAATTGTATCCTCCATATACTTAGGGTAAGATATCCCTAAGTATAGTCAAAAAGAGAAGACAATGGAGAGGATCAAAGAATGGAGAAACTCGGGGAGCACACCCCCTATCTTAGGACAAAGTATGTCCTAAGTGTAGAAGACTGACAAAAAGGGGCGACACCTTTTGATAGATAAAGAGGATAGAAAAGGAAAAGAAGAAAAGAAGAAAATAAGAAAAGAGATCAAAAGATGGAAGAAGAGATTGTGAGAATGTACACACCACTCCCCCTATACTTAGGGTGAAAGAAGCCCTAATATAGGCGACAACAAGAGTGATGAAACGGAATGACGAATGAACACTCGGCTCGTCCGCCCCCTATACTTAGGACAAAGTGCGTCCTAAGCAAGGCAGACACGAGATGGGTGGATGAGCAAAACAGAAGATGGACAGAGATGAAACAAATGAATATACAACAGGATGGATGTACAGAGATCAAGAAGGTAGAAAGCGAACCTTCTTGTGGGACCGCTGAGGAATGGATTTGGTATGGTGCAGGTCGACATCGGGGTCCTCAGATGACACTAATCGATCAGGGTCTACAGGGTGAAGGCCCTCAGTGGAGTCAAATCGAAAAGGCACGAACTGGTCAATGGAAGTAGTATGGCTAGGTTCGGCCTTGGGAGTCTCGTTGATGTCAAAGTGAAAAGGGACAAACTCATCATCATCGGAAGAAGTGTAATCAGTGTTATCCTGCGAGGTCTCATCTAGGTCAACACAAAAAGGAACGAAGTCATTAGTGGAAGTAGTCGAACTCAGTTCATCCTCAAGATCCTCAAGAGTCTCAACCGGATCATCTTTTTCATCAAAAGGCCCGAATTTCTGGAAATAAGCATCAAGATCATAATCGGCCTCAATCAACATTACTTTAGATTGACCAGGAACGGACTTGTCAGTGGAAGTAGTCAAACTAGGTCCGTCCTGTCTAGTCTTGGTGTCTGTCCTCCGCTCTATGGTATCAATCACGTAGATCCGGCGGATTTCATCAACACATCGCCACACAACAGAAGGAGGAACCTCGAGGTCTATTGATAACACGTATATTCATGCAAGGGTCACCATGAATAATATATATAAGGTGTCGCTGAAGTGACCACTCACAGAATACCATGTTAATCAGCAATTAACCCACAATAAAAGAATGAATAGATGAAGTCCCAAAAATGTGAATTAATATTTATTACTCTACCACAAAATGTATAGTGACTAAGCATGTAGAGGTCGAACCACAGAGAGCAATAAAGAAGTGCAATAGCCTAAGATGTGCATGTATCACAGAGTCATCCATGTGTGAAGCCTATTTTTGTGGGGTTTTTAATAATTTTTTATTTTTTTATTTATTTATTTTTTTTAATTTTTAATTTTGTATTTTGGTTTTTAATTTTCTGATTTTTATAATTTTATATTTTATATATTTTTTTCTTTTTCAATATTGGAATATAAAAACAATGTAATAAAAGGGAAGATCAAATATTTATAAAAATGTGCAAAAATGACCAAAAATTCAGAAATAAAATCTTTCTGGTATTTTTATAATTGTTTACTGTTTTTGTGATTTTTGGGTATTTTTCAAGGTGTTTTTGGTATTTTCTTAAATAGCGAAATGAGGCAAAACAGTGGACAAGCTACTGGCTGGGAGTAAAACTGGAATTAAAAATAGCAAATAGCCACAAAATTTTTCCACACTATTTTTCAAATAAAGATAATAAAATATAGAATAAACAGGAGCTGAGTTTATATTTTTCTGAATTTTCTTTGATTTTATATATTTTTTTGAAGTTTTTATGTATTTTCTAATTTTTAGGGTTTTTCTTTTGAGTTTTTTAGGGATTTTTGGACTGACACTAAAATAGGTTAAAATACACACTAGGGAAATTTTTTGGAATTTTTCGAGGTCTTTGAATATTTTTTTGGTATTTTCTACGCTAGATGGTGAATAAAATGCATGTTTTTTATTTTTAATAAATACAAAAATGCAACCAAATTAAAAACTAAAAATATGACGTGTGAGAGCATGTTAACAGGATGTTATATCCATTTTTGCAAAATTTTTCAAATCAAGATGAGGCTTGGAATAAATGGACAAAGCATACAACAATTAAACAGCCTAGCAGGGGTATATTTGCAAATAAAATGTTTCTCAGGGACATCAGTGCAAATATTACTACAAAAATAAACGTTCATTTTTATTTTTGGGGTTGTTCTACAATTAACAGAACCCGGCGGGGTTTAAATGCAAAAATCGCGCGCCTCACGTGGGTGCTGCACGTGAGGCGTGGAGGGACTAATATGCAAATACATAAACTACAAGGGGCCTTCCGTAAATTTTATAATTTATTTACAACGGGGATTTTTATTTATCGCATTAAAAGATAAATAAAAAAAGGCGGGGGGTGTTCCTGAAATTTACCCCCAATAGGCGCGCGATTCGAAGGTTGCTCTTCGTCCACTTGACACGCGTCGTGCATCCGTCGGCCGATACCGGTTCGCAGATGATGGCTGAGATTAGATCAGCCTCGCTGATCGGACAGTGGATGTGAGGCTTCATCTGATGGCGCTGGTTCAATCTGGGCCGACCCTCCTGATCTAACGGCGCTGGAGCCCCCAGGAAGAACAGGGAAGAAGCTCGCCCCCGGCGAGCTTCGATCGGGCAGCTTGGGCTCCTCCGGGTGTCTCCCGCGCATCTGAAGTGCTCTGGACGTAGCCGGGGTTCTTCCGCGTCTCCTGATGGTCTTGCCATGGCTCCTCGAGGTCTGAAGGGCTTGGACGAGGTCGATGAAGGACAAGACCTCCAGGAACCTCTTCCTGGTTCAATTCGAGCCCCGATGGGCTTCTTTCCTCGTTGGACCTGCATAGGAAGAACCGGGGGAGCGAGGGCTTCCTCCTCGACCCCGGGTTTTGAAGCTATACAGCAAGATGAGGTGTGGCGGAGGAGCTCCGGTGAAAGGCGGAGGTGGAGCTCCGATTCGCCAAGACCAGAGGTCCTGGGTTGAACGAAGACGTGCGATCGATGGAGAAAATGATGGGGAATGAAATGGGAGGTGAAAGGCGGTCGGATACAGTCGAGGTCACCGTGGAGAAGTCGCCGGAGCTGAGCTCCGGCGAACTTCAAATTTTGGATTCTAGGCTACCCTGATTAACTAAACACTAAACTAACAACTGGAATCAAAAGCTAACATTAAAACCTAACTAAAAAGCGATAAAGAAGCGGCTCTTATACTTGGGGGCCACCAGGGAGCAGGACGGACGCCGGAGCTCCGCCGCGTCAAAATCGTCCTTCCTCCGGCCGATTCGAGGTGCTGGAGCACTCCCCCTGTCACGAGGAATGTCCCAGGAACGAAATCAGGGCTTTTGGATGGATTAAAATTGGCCAAATTTGAGGAAGGGAGCTGAGCTTCTTATTTATAGACAATGGCCTGGAGCCTTATTGACCGGCGATTATTGCTTGATCCAATGAGTATCAAATTGATCCAAGTTATCGGCGGGTATCAGTGATCATCAGAGATCATATCTTGTGAAGAAAGCGAGCTCGATTGATGGACGAGATGGCCGTAAAAAAGGGAAGAAATCCGGGGAAATGACAGTTCAGAGGCGCCAGGTCCCGGATGGGACAGTTGACCGGGCGGTCAACAAGGGTTGGCACGCCATTGGTCCACGTCGGCCGCAAAAAGACAAAACAGGAAATTTTTCTCAAAATTGATTTATTTGACATAGAAAATGATTTATTAGAATTTTCTTATAAAATAAAAAATGTGTATTATTTCATGTAGTATTTATTTACGATTTTTATTGATTTTTTTTGAAGTGTGTTATTATAGTTTTATTTTAATAAAGTGTATATGTGTGTATTTACATGTATTTTGTATCTTTTAATTTTTTTTGTTTATTTTATTTTATTATTTTATTGGCTTATTTTATAAACTTATAACTTATTTTTGTGAGTATAAAGGTATTTTTATTTAATTTTTATGAGTTTATTTTCATTTTTAAATAAATAGGTGTATGTATATGTAGTTATACTTATAGGTATTTTATCTATATATTATGTATACTTTATTTATTTAATGTATTTTCTTGATTTTTATTTTGGATTTGCATTTTTAATGGGTTATATGTAATATTTACCTTATTATAAAAATATAAAAGAAGAAAATAATTAAAGAATGTTTTCCCCTTTTATTTATGTACATACTTGATCATAGGTATTTTGCCTATTAACTTGCATAGGCTTATTTTATTTTATTAATTCTTTTTAATTTTATTCTCATTTTAGTGTATACATGTATTATATACATTATTCACAAAATTCTAAAAATACAATTTGCTAAAAATAATGGTCAATGAATATATTGAATATTTTAATTAGGCCGGATGCACAATGAAGGCCAAAAACCTAACTTTTACAGATGGACTCCAAAAATTATAAAACCAATTTTAGTAAATAGTTCTTGGAAAGCTATATACAATTAAAGGTGAGTTTGGGTGATTTGGAGTTTTTATTTTCAAGATATGGGTCTGTGAAACTCAGCCATGGCCGGTCCCAAGCCCGGGTAAATGAGGAGGGTTGCGCGTTAGGTAGCCGACAGCCAGCGCAGGAGAGATAAATTCGTAAATAGTGTTCTTAAACTTCTAAGAACACTATTTATGAATTTATCTCGAAACCGTTCGGATCTTTTAAACATGGATTTAAGCAAACATACAGATTTCGTTGGGGCATTCCCTACTTGCGACGCGTTGCATCGCCCGAATGCAATGAAAAATTGGCAAGGGCCGCTACATCGCAGCCTGGATGTAGTTCAAAATTTGCAAGGGTTCTCGCATGAGGAACGCATGCGGGTAAATAATCTAGTTTCGCTGCATCACCGCCTGGATGCAGTCCAAAATTTGCAAGGGTTCTCGCATAGTGGACGCATGCGAGTAAAGAAGTTAGTCCAAAAGAGATTGCAAAGGAAGTTACAGATTGGTAGTTGGAATATCGGTACTTTAACTGGAAAATTGATGGAGATAGTGGATACAATGGAAAGAAGGAAGATTCATATATTATGTCTTCAAGAGACTAAATGGGTTGGAGAGAAAGCAAGGGAGATCGAGAAGACAGGCTTTAAACTTTGGTATTCAGGTAAAGATAAGGGCAGAAACGGTGTTGGAGTGATTGTTCACAAAGATTTGAAGGATTGTGTGGTTGAGGTGCAAAGGATCGGATTATTTTGCTAAAGTTGGTGCTTGAAGAAGAAATTCTGAATATCATCTCAGTTTATGCACCGCAAATTGGTTTAGATGAAAGGACTAAACAAGCTTTTTGGGAGGATATGGATAAGATTTTACAAGTAATCCCACAAAGAGAGATGGTTTGCATAGGTGGAGATCTTAATGGACATGTGGGAAAAGATGTTTCAGGGTATGCAAGTGTGCATGGAGGACATGGTTTTGGGGATAGAAACGAAGAGGGAAAAGTCATTCTGGATTTTGTAACTGCATATGATCTTTTCATAGCAAACACTCTTTTCAAGAAGAGGGAGGAGCATTTAATTACTTATAAGAGTGGCACAACTAGAACACAGATCGATTACTTTACGTTGAGGAGAAGAGATCGGTTGTGTAGCAAAGATTGCAAAGTAATCCCTGGAGAGAGTTTGACAACCCAACATCGCTTGTTAGTCTTGGATTTACAAATAAAAGGGCTGGTGAAGAAAAGAAAGGTTCCTAAGATCACTAGAACTAGGTGGTGGAATCTTCCGCTGAAGCAATCAAGCTTCAGGGAGAAGGTTTTAGAAGACTTATCTTGGGATTGTAGCGGTAGTGCAAACGAGATGTGGGAGGCAATAGCATCTTGTATCCGAAAGGTAGCCAAAGAGATGCTAGGCGAGTCAAAAGGAGGAGCTCCGGGTCAAAAGGAGCTTGGTGGTGGAGTGAAGGGGTGCAGGAGAAGCTAAAAATTAAAAGAGCTTGCTTTAAAGCTATGTCTAAAGATAGAACAGAGGAAACTGTCACAGACTATAAAATAGCGAAGAAGGAAGCGAAGAAGGCTGTAAGCGAAGCTAAGTCAAAAGCTTATGAGGTTTTGTATAAAAATCTCAACTCTAAGGAGGGCCAGAAGGATATATTCAGGTTGGCCAAAGCAAGAGAAAGAAAGACCAAAGACCTTTCTCAAGTGAGATGCATTAAGGACGAGGAAGGTCACGTGCTTGTTCATCAGAAGGATATAGAGACTAGATGGGAGCAATACTTCCATAAACTTTTCATTGGAGAAGGAAATAGAGAGATCACTTTGGGTGATCTAGCTAGTAGTGAAAGTTACTTGAATCGTGCATGCTATAGAAGAATACAAAGAAAAGAAGTAGAGGAGGCTTTGAAGGTTATGAGACCTGGGAAAGGTGTTGGACCGGATGACATCCCTGTAGAAGTTTGGAAAGTTTTAGGTGAGCGTGGTTTGACTTGGCTTATGAATCTATTCAATGTTATTTGGCGAAGCAAGAAAATGCCTGAAGATTGGAGGAGGAGTATCGTGGTGCCTCTTTATAAGAACAAAGGAGACATTCAAAATTGTTCAAATTACAGAGGTATCAAGCTGATGAGTCACACTATGAAAATTTGGGAACGTGTGATCGAAAGAAGGTTGAGGCAAGTTTCCCAAATAAAAGAAAATCAATTCGGATTCATGCCAGGTCGCTCAACTATTGAAGCCATCCATTTGCTGAGGAGAACAATGGAGATTTATAGAGCTAAAAGGAAGAATCTCCATATGATCTTTATTGATTTGGAGAAGGCTTATGATTCCGTCCCACGAGAGATACTGTGGAGAGTTTTGGAGAAGAGACAAGTACATGTCCTATACATTAATCTCATAAAGGATATGTATGATAGGGCTTTATCTTGTGTAAGGACCCCGACGGGGAAGACTGACTATTTTGATATCAACATTGGTTTACATCAAGGTTCATCTTTGAGTCCATTTCTTTTTACTTTAATTATGGACGAGTTGACAAGTCACATTCAGGATGAGTTACCTTGGTGTATGTTATTTGCTGATGATATTGTGTTGATTGACGAGACTATAGATGGAGTAAATGAGAAGCTTGAGGTTTGGAGACATGCATTAGAGACTAAAGGTTTTCGTATAAGTAGGGCTAAGACGGAATATATGGAATGCACCTTTGATGGAAGCAATGGTGAAGGAATCGAGGTGAAGATTGGTGACGATAACATCCAGAAGAGAGATTCTTTTAGATATCTGGGATCTATTTTGCAACATGATGGAGAAATTGATGGAGATGTTACTAATAGAATAAATGCAGGCTGGCTAAAGTGGAGAGGAGCATCCGCTATTCTCTGTGATAAGAAAATACCTTTAAAAATTAAAGGAAAGTTTTACAAAGCAGCCGTGAGACCTGCTATGCTTTATGGTTCTGAATGTTGGCCTGTGAACCATAGACATGTGCAGAGAATGGCTGTAGCAGAAATGAAAATGCTAAGATGGATGTGTGGACATACACGTAAAGATCAGATTCGGAATGATGCAATCAGAAAGAAAGTTGGTGTAGCTCCGATCGAGGATAAGATGTGAGAAAACCGCATAAGATGGTTTGGTCTTTTGCAAAGAAGGTCAACTGATGCACCGGTTAGGAGATGCGAGTGTTGGGATGTTGAGTCGGCTAAGAGAGGGCGAGGACGGCCCAAGAAGTGTTGGAAAGAGACTATACGAAGGGATCTTAGTTTGATGGATATAAGTCCGAGATTGACCCAAGATAGATCTGAATGGAGGCGAAGAATCCATGTAGCCGACCCTACTTAATTGTGGGAAAAGGCTTTGTTGTTGTTGTTGTTATATGGGTCTGTGAAGTTGAGATTTTGGCTTTTTATTCTGTGTATAAAATGCACACTGAGTATTATTTTTACACAAACTAAATTTTGTATTTTTATTTACATTATTATCTACAACTTTCATGAACAAAGTTTCTATATTTGATGAATAAATAATTATGTACAAAATAGGTGTCAAAGATGCATAAATAAATGCATGAATAAATGAGGTATTTATTGTACACTGGCCCTTATCTCCCCCTACTTTATTCCTTGTCGACCAATTCCATGCTGGCCTTGGTCTCGGGGTTCGGGTCATAAAATATCTGCAATATTTTATTCCTTTTTCTTTTCTTCTCTTTATTCTATAATTTTGGCATTAAACACCTTATTTAATGTATAATTAATACAATGGATGATGAATGCTATTATGTACAATTTGATGCTCTTTACATGCATTTGCTGGGGTTTTTGAAGCCAAAATGATAGAATAAAGGTGATGAAATGGAGATTCATCACCCCCCTATACTTGCTTTTGCTAGCCCCTAGCAAACACTTATGCAATAAGTACAAAAAGAATAAAGAAAAGAAGAGGAGAATTAAAGAGTGAATAGGGGTGCTTTCAGTGCACTGCACGTATTTATAAAATCTGAATTTGGAGCTCCTGTCAGACCTTGGGTGTAGATGTGTGTGGAACCTAGTCGGGAACCAGCTCTAAAATACAATAGCCTTCGATAGTCACAGAACTCGGTCCAACCCACCTCAATAGCCTGGTCAGAACCGGTCTACATCATACGCAAACCCTTATAACTATGAAGCTGACTTGTACAGTGTAAGTGATGGTGGCTCTCCCCAACTGAAATGACAAAGGAACTGACTTCTCCAGAATGACAACCCAATGATTCCCCAATCCAACAGCTCTTTCCTCGAGGAGCAGGGTATTCCCTTCTAAGTTCAAGTGGCAACCAGCTCAAGAGGAGGGGGTGAAGATAAGAATGGACGGTAGCCAGTGTAGCTACCTATCCTAGGATGCAAGACCAGTGTAGTCTAGTCATCCAGCTGCAGGCTCGCATATTTGACTTTGGAACTCAAGCTTGCTTATTGGCTTTATAACAAATGTACATACTTTGCAGGCATTTTATTTTTGTACAGGCCTGACCATTTTTTTCAACATACTATTCACAACAGCATTTACATAAGGAGTTTTTCCTCTTGAGCCAGTAGACTATCCCTCTTTTGAAGCTTTATCGCAACCCACAATCTCCTGTCTTTAGACCTCATGGCTATTGGACCAGGTTGGGGTGCACTTCCCTCCCTAGACGAGGATGAATGTTTCCACCCGTGTGCGTCTCAGACTGGCAAATCCAACCCCCTCACCACTCCAACTGAGTTGAGCCAAGTGAAAGGTGCAAGTGTCCAAGTTAGGTCACGGTCGGCAAGAGTCATGCGTGTGTCTCGAAAAGTTCTAGTTAGTCAGTTGAGGTGACTTGAACCCAGCCCTGATTTCTCAAAGAATTAAGTCTGTATAGACCTGAAGTACCTTAAACCTAGTTCCCGTAAGGTTCCAGTGCAGTTAGGTGTGGTAAGGTCTAACCAAGCTCCAATTTGAGACTTTATTGGACTGATTCAATCATCAAGCTCACTCAAAAAGAATATGAATGGTATGCTTATGCTATGCACAATGAATGATGCAATTTTTTTCACAAAGATTTTACAAGAATCAAAGAATCTTTTTACAAAGAATTTTTGCAAATAGAAAGCTTGACACATACAAAGGTATACACAATTATTTACACGGGCGTACCGCCTTATTTACAAAAGGTATGGATTTTCAAAGACTTTACAGGTTTTAATGGCGTACTTTATTCAGCTTGTACAGAAAGAATTTGATGTATTTGATTTACAAGTGTTTGTAATGATGCTTTTATTTCTCAGATCTAGTTTTGAAGGTAATTTTGCAAACTATAGTACACAATAATTTTTGCAATCATTTACACACCTTTGAAAACTATTTTTGCAAAGATTTTTCAAACTATATATACATTTTTCACAATAGTTTTGACAAACATTTTTCAAACATTTGCACATAGGTTTTTCAAATCCTTTCTTTCACATAAAGAAAAGTTTTTGCAAACAAAACAGTTTCACACAGGTTGAAAACATTTCACAGCAATTTTTTTCAAAATAGGTCACACTATTTTTCAAATCATACTGTATAGGTATCTAGCCTGATTTATTAATCAGTATATACAAAAGAAGAAAAACTCTATTTGTTATACAATATGTTTTTTGTAAGTTTTATTTGTGATTATTCCTTATTTACGAATGAGAGATTTTTGTGCAGACTCCTCAGACTTATTCGAGAATCATTTTCAAAAGATTTTTGAGAACTCTAGTCCAAAATAATTTTGCAAACATGTAAACGCTTTACAAAGGTTTTACACAGCATAGATAGGTTTTTCAAAACAATTTTGACAATCAAATTTTTACAATCATTTGCACACTAGTTTTCACACATTTTGATTTCACTCAAAGAAAATAAATTTACACACAAAACTAATTTTCTCAAAGGTTGAATACTTGTACACATTATTTTCAAACAATTTTCACAAGGTTTTTCAAAGAAAATTTTCTTTCACAAAACACTTTTCCTGACTTAATAATCAGTACAAGTACAAAGAGCCTGAGGATCTCACAATCATCTTTTATTATTATAGGACTACTTTTTACATTATATTTTATATTGAGGTGATATTTTATTTTTCAGTATGAGTTATGGCTTATAGTATATACATGGTATATACGACCCCCCTATACTTAGCTTGAGCAATGTCCTCATAGGTCGAAAGGAAAAGCAAAGACATAACTCGTACTGAGTATAGACAAGTCTTAAAGAATATATGAATGAAAAATGAATGAATGAGAAGTTGACCGTCCCCCCTATACTTATGATCAAATAATCCTGAGTATAGCAGACTGTACACATAGCAGGGAGGGTCAACGGTAGTAATACACTGATCATACTCAGATTGTCTCCCCCTATACTTAGGGTAAGATACTCCTAAGTATAGACAAGAAGAGGAGACAATGGAGAGGATCGGAATGAAATGAAAAACTCAGGGTGCACATCCCACCTATACTTAGGACAAAGTACGTCATAAGTATAGAAAACTGTCTACAAGGGCAGCACCTTTTTGATACAAAGAGAAAATAGAAAAGGAAAAGAAGAAAAGAAGAAAAGAAAAAAATCAGATAAACAGTGGTTGGAGTACATCGTCTGAATCTTCTGATGCTGCAGCTGTTGTGGAGATGTCATCATGGTGCACTAGCTAGATGGAGTCAACAACGGCCAAGAATGCATCAGGTTCGAGGTAAGGCTTCAGTAGTTGGCCGTTGACGACGAAGGGCTGTGCGTCAGGGGACAATTCTGATATGGCAATACTTCCATTGTCACGCACTTCATAAACTCGAAATGGCCCTGTCCACTTACTCTTTAATTTGCCTGGGAATATCTGCAACTTTGCATCAAATAACCACACTTTCTATCCAATGTCAAAGGTCTTTCGTCTGATGTGCCGGTCATGCCAGCGTTTCATCTTCTCTTTGTACATCAAGGTGTTATCGTATGCATAATCTCGGAACTCCAAGAGCCTGTTCAGATCATCTTTTCTCTTCTGACCACTTTTGCGTGAGTCCAAATTACAACTGGTGATTGCCCATAAAGACTTATGAATTAATTCCACGGGCAGATGGCATGGTTTTCCATATACAAGACGATAGGGCGACATGCCCAAGGGAGACTTGTAGGCGGTTTGGTAAGCCCATAGGACCGAGTCCAAGAGTTGAGACCAGTCCTTTCTGTTTGTCCTAACAAGTTTCTGCAGGATAGTCTTGATTTCTCTGTTTGATAGCTCCGCCATGCCATTGGTCTGAGGATGGTAAGGAGACGTGACACGATGATCGATGTCGTACTCCTTTGTTAACTACTTGACCTCTTTGTTAATGAAGTGGCTACCCCCGTCTGATATGAGAATTTTCGGTATCCCGAACCGAAAGATGATGTTCTTCTTCAGGAACTGACAGACTGTACGGCTGTCGGTGGCTCGAGCAGGGATAGCTTCAACCCAACGACTCACGTAATCGACGGCAAGAAGGATGTGCTCAAAAACTTGACTGTTAGGGAAAGGTCCCATGAAGTCAATGCCCCATGCATCGAAAACATCTGCTATCTGAATGATTTTCGGGGGCATTGAATCTTTGGCAGTAAGTGTACCTTTCATTCTCTGACAGTCAGCACATCGCTTGACAAATTCAGCTGCATCCTTGAATAAAGTGGGCCACCAGAAGCCACACTGAAGTACTTTAGCTGTCGTCCGATCTCCAGAATGGTGTCCACCAGATTCGAGCGAGTGACAATGCTCGAGGACACTAGACTGCTCCGTCTGAGGGATGCACCTGCGCCAAATGCAATCCGCTCCTTCCCTGAATAAAAGAGGATCCTCCCATTGGTAGAATCGGATGGTCGACATGAATTTGTTCTTCTGATTTTTCGTCCAATCCGCTGGTGTTACCCCAGAGGCGAGGTAGTTGACTATATCTGCATACCAAGGAAGAGAATGCACTGCTACGATAGCTTCGTCAGGGAAGGTTTCTGTGATGGGTGCATTGTTCAGAGGAGACTCATGCTGATCTATTCTGGAGAGATGGTCTGCTACCACATTTTGAACTCCAGGCTTGTCCTTGATTTCCAAATCGAATTCTTGGAGGAGAAGGATCCATCGAATCAGTCTTGGTTTGGCATCCTTCTTCTGCTGTAGGTACCGGATAACAGAGTGGTCTGTGAAAATTGTGACTTTTGATCCCAACAAATAGGATCTGAACTTCTCGAGGGCGAAAACCACAGCCAGCAATTCTTTCTCTGTCACTGTATAATTTCTTTGTGCTTCATCTAATGTTTTGCTGGCATAGTGAATGGCATAGGGCGCTCGCTCTTTCCTTTGCCCAAGAACAGCCCCAACCGCAAAGTCTGACGTATCGGTCATTATCTCAAAGGGAAGAGACCAGTCTGGCGGTTGTAAGATTGGAGCCTGAGTGATAAGCTCCTTCAACTGATTGAAAGCAAGGACAACATGCTGGTCTACATTGAACTCTGTTTCCTTGCACAAATGTTCTGTCAGAGGTCGGGCAATGCGGCTGAAATCCTTGATGAATCGCCTGTAGAATCCCACATGCCCCAAGAATGACCTCACATTCTTCACTGTCTGAGGTGGCTGGAGATTTGAAATAACATTCACCTTCGATGGGTCGACTTCCATGCCACGTTTGGAAACGACGTGACCCAGCACAATGCCTTCAGTGACCATAATGTGGCTCTTTTCCCATGAAAGCACTAAATTGACCTCTCGGCACTTCTGAAGCACTCTGTCTAGGTGCTCAAGACAAGAATCGAAACTATCACCATAGACAGAGAAGTCATCCATGAACACCTCGAGAAAACTGCCTACCATCTCGGCGAAGACTGCTAACATGCATCTTTGGAAGGTTGCAGGTGCATTCCACAAACCAAAGGGAATTCTCTTGAAGGCGTAGGTGCCGAATGGGCAAGTGAAGGTAGTCTTCTCCTGATCTTCAGGTGCGATCGCCACTTGGTTGTACCCGGAGTACCCATCCAGAAAGCAGAAGAACTCCTTGCCTGCTAATCTTTCCAGAACTTGATCAATGAACGGCAAGGGGAAGTGGTCCTTTTAGTTGCTGCATTAAGTCGACGATAGTCAACACACACCAGCCAGGATGTTGGTACCTGAGTGGAAATTTCCTCTCCTTTGTCATTTGTAACCACGGTAAGCCCTGACTTCTTCGGAACTACATGCAGTGGGCTTACCCATTTGGAGTCGAAGATGGGATAGATAAAGCCTGCGTCACACCATTTCGTTATTTCTTTCATGACAACGTCCCGAAGGTTAGGGTTCAGCCTTCTTTGAAATTCGCGGGATGGCTTGGCATCTTCTTCCAGATAGATGTGGTGTGAACACAAGGCTGGATTTATCCCTCGGAGATCTGAGACGCTCCAACCAAGTGCCTTGCGGTTCTTTTCTAGAACCTTGAGAAGACGAGATTCCTGATCCGGATTCAGCCTGCTGCTGATGATGACCGGATACATTTGTTCTTCACCCGCAAGGAAAGCATACTTTAGGCCTGCAGGAAGTGGCTTGAGTTCTGGTTTTGACCTGTCTACTTTATCGGTCACTTCAGAGACTACGCTAGTGGTGGGATGTACTTCCTTGAAGTTGCTACCATCCTCATCATTTTGTTGAGATCCTAGTGATGTGCCGAACAGTTCTGCGCTAAGCTGATCGTGTTCGATCTGGAGTGACTGCTCAAGTAGATGCGCCTGCATCTGAGAATATGTCTCCCAAGAATCGTAGGGGCATAAGCTGACTGTGCCCTCCAAGTCCTCCTCAAGAGTGAGGATTTCTCGGGTCCATGGATTGTCCAATGATAAGGCTGAGTCTCTGATCTCTGCAATAAAATCACAGTCTGCTTCGGACACTGCCTGGCTCTCATCAGTTATGGCATTCGGTTCTCTGTACATGTTTATCGTGATCTGCTGGGTGTTCGAGCTGAAAGTAATCTTGCCAGACCCGTAATCAACCACGGCAACTTAAGTACGAAGAAATGGTCGGCCAAGGATGATAGGGGTCTGGAGTAGAGGTGCAGGCGAGTCCATATCAAGGACTACAAAATCAGCTGGGAAATGCATCTCCTGCACTTTAACTACTACGTCTTCCAAAAGACCTCGGGGCCGCTTGACGGATCGGTCAGCGAACTGAAGGATCATACATGTCTGCTTGAGTGGTCCCAGCCCGAATTCTTGCATTATGGAAGAGGGAAGAAGGTTGATGGAAGATCCACTGTCAAGGAGAGTGCGCTCGAAGACCTGGTCAAAAATCTCACAACTGATCAGAGGTGCTCCTGTGTCTTGCTTCTTCTGGGGGAGATTGCTAATGGCTGCAACAGTGGCCATGAAGAGAACGTACTTTTCTACATCTCGGCATCTGTTTTCTTGCGTTGGGCGACGCCTGTTAGTACATGCCTCTTTCAGTCCTTTCTTCACAGCTGGCATGTATTCCACGGCCTTCAGCAAGGGAATCTCAAAAGTCAATTTATCTAAAATTTCCACAACACCTGGATCAGACAATGCTTTTTTTCGTTTTGCATTTTTTTTTGGATTTTTGTATTGCATGAGGAAAAGGAATATGTACATTACTGGCAGGAAAATTAGAGTTCTTATTTATATCAAAATCATCGCCCCTCAAATGTTGTACATCCGAACTACAAAAAGGAGTACAAACTGTATCCTGGCATACTAGTGCTGCAGGACGAGCAAAAAGTAAAGCGTCTGCTCCGTCGGCTGGCGAGGGATCGGCTGCGGCTGGCGGCTCCTCCATTGCTGGCACGGCTTCGCTTCGGCTGCAAACTTCTTTTTGGTGTTTTTGCTTTTGCTGATTTTTTTGTATTTTTGGCTGGGACTGATGCTGGAAAGGCACGACAGCTGGACTGGCTTCTCCTTCTTCTTCCTCCTCACCCGCCCCTGTAGCTGGCACGGCTGATGCGGAAGATGACGATCCACCTGTTTCTTTATTCACCCCAATCTTTGTAGCAGGCGGAGGCAAGGCCCTACAGCTCCTGAGAGTAACAGCATTAGAATACACAGTAATATCATTTTCTGACACGGACAAGACATTACATTCTACCTGCTCTTTCTTCTTGAAATTAGTAGGGTTGGCTTCGACCTGAGCCAGAATGGTAGTTCGGGTGGCGGTCAGGTCATCAAGCCGCTTAGTCATTTCCGCTAGCCCTTTGACAAGCTGGGCCAGACAGTCCATGGTGGGGTTCGCAGGGGGTGCTTCAGTAGGTTCAGCGTGCAGACCACGCTGTTGTTGGTTGGATGGGTGTGGAGGTTGTTGCTGGTGGTGTTGCGGTGGTGCAGGAAGTTGAAGTTGTTGGTACGAGGGAGGAGGATACTGCTGATATTGCTGAGAGGGAGCAGCCGCATACTGGTGATATGGGTGTGGGTGGCGGTACTGCGGCTGCTGCTGGTATGGATGGTCCTGCCTCCATGGATGTGCAAACTGGGGAGGCTGCTGATACTGCTGGTGCTGCTGAGAGGATTGTCCAAAACGACCACCCTGAGGTTGGTGGTATTGCCGACTGGCAAATGGCTGACCCTGGGGTTGTCCCGGAGGACGGGTCGGTTGTGCATCATTAGCCCATACCCTGTTCACTTTCTGAATCAGGGGTGGTGGTGGGAAGACAGGATCAGGTACTGAGAGGAACTCTGGCTGGTACACGACCATCTGCTGCTGCGGCTGGCCCTGGTCGGGAACCTGCACGTAGTACACATGCTGGACTGCCGGTGGCTGCTGGCTCGGCTGAGGCTGATGCTGCGGTTGCTTCTCGTCCTTCTTCTCAGCGGGAGCTTCCGATGGTGTCGCCGACTGAACAGAGTTGATGGTGCCCACCAACAGTTCAAGGTACTTGTTGATCTGATCAAGCTTGTCTAAGTTCTGTGTCCTCTTCTCGATCACAGCGAGTTTTTTCAGATCCTGTGATCGCTTCTCAAGGATGTCAACTTTGGAGAGATGGCCCCCGATGATACTGAGGTTGGAGCTCTCATCTCTCTCTGCATCCTTGGACGCTGCCATGTGTACTTGCTTCTGGAGGATCTGGGGCTGCTTCTGATACGCCTTTGATGAAGAGAGGGCGGCCTCTCCTTCTACCATTTCTTCAAATATCTGCCAGACTACATCTTCATCCTTGTTAAAATGGGAGCCCCCACATGCTGCGTCTACGAGCCTTTGGCTTTCAATGTTCAGTCCCCCAAAGAAGTGCTGGACCAAGCTGGTCTTCGGGATATCATGATGGGGACACTTCTCCTGCAGGTCAGTGAATCTCTCCCATGCTTCATGTATCGACTCATGGGGTCCTTGGGAGAAATTACTGATACGGGCTCGCATTTGGTTGAGCCGACCGAGAGGGTAATACTTGTGCAGAAAGGCGGACTTCAGCTCCTCTCAGGTCGTCACGACCTTCCCCGGATGGTTGACCCAATAGAGGGTCTTGTCCTGTAAGCTAAATGGGAATGCCATCATCTTGACAATGTCCAGAGGGACATTGGGATAGTGAGTAGTGCGGCAAATGCGGGAAAATTGCTGCAGGTGAATGTACGGCTCTTCACTGGTGTTTCCATGGAAAGCAGGGAGAAGGGCAATGAATTGGGGCTTCAGCTCAAAGTGAGCGTGTACCGGTGGGATGAGGATCCACTCGGTCATCTGGTTGTCTCCCGGATTGTATGTTTCTTTAAGTGTAGGCTTTGGTGGTGGTAATTCAGGGTCATCATCATCAGGACCACCACCTCCACCTCCACCTCCTCCTCCCCTGCCTCCTCCTCTGCGTCCGCCTCCTCCATCGTCGTCGCGGTTCATCATATCATTCAATATGTCCTGGAATGCTGTTTATGTGAGGGCCTGCTCGGTCAGCTACTGCTGGATGGCCTGGATAGATGCCAGAAGTTGTGCATTGACTTGATTCTGGTCTGGCAACTGTCCCTCTGGTAATGATGGCTGCTGACCCTTGCCCTTTCCTCCGGGAGCCATGTCAGGGTCTGAGTCGGACGAAATGAACTCCAGAGTAGTCTCCAAGGCTCGCACTGTCTTCTATCTGTATAATGAGATAGTCTTGATCAGACCGCTTGCAATTAATGTTCAGCTATCGTGATGAAACTGGAATTCGGATCAACCCCAGCATGTTGTGACTGGAACAGGATGTAGACTGTAATCGACTTCCATTCACAACGGCGAAAGTGGAACAAAAGTGATCCCAGTTTATTGGGTGGCCAAGAGGAAGGTAGAAAACGAGGAGTCTGGAGATCGATCCGCAAAGTCCAGATCGGGTTCTCGGGAATCGCCTCGAACTTATTAGCGGAGTTGAGTCCATGGAATCGATGTGGGTGTCGGCAAGGTCCCGACGGAAACCATCCATGGATCAACTTCGCGAAGTACAAGAGAAGATCGGATGTTGGATGAAAGATACGATGGTCAACGAGGAATAAAAAGGAGTGTAAAACAGTAGAGAGGCTCGGCTGAGCAGGGTGGTCAAAGGGAGAAACGAAATGTGCGCAAATGCGCGGGACTTGATCTTTGAACCTTAATCTAGATCTATACAAACACAATACAAAATCGGGTTCACCAACTCACGCCACGTGAAGCCGTGAAAGCTCGGCTATTTATTATCTTTTCATTTTTAGAGTTGTGATTTCAGGCATATCTTGTAACAAGTCCTTAGTACGCTACCCTATAGGAGAGAGAGTACTGCCAGAAGAGTATCCTGTACTTGTCCTCCTCTTGTGTAACCTGTAGTCTATACTTTTTGGAGTCCTTGTAACCCTTCCTGGATCCCTACTCAGCCAAAGAAATAGAGAGAGGAAGCCGATAGGCGAAACCAATACTACGGTTCTCGCTCGCAACGGAATCACCCATGAGCGTGCAAGAACCTACTCGGACGCAGGACAATGAGACAGACACCCCCGTGAAGGCGTGGCCTATGCTCAATACTTCGGACAGGGTCGCTGCTCTACACAACAGAGAGTCATCTTTGGTGATCAAGCCCTACTCTCCTACGTACGATAGAAGCGCCATTATTTCAGAAATCCAGGCGATACACAAGGCAGTTGCAGACTGGATTTTTGGCTTTAATCCTTAGGGGGTCGCACTCGCTCAAGGGAGTAGGGTTTTGGTCCCCCTCCAAGGTACCTGAAAACAATGAGGGCTTTATGAACCCGGCACAATGATAGTCCATTACAGATTTTAATTAATGTCAAAGTTTATTTAGCAGTCCCCTTGTTTTAATTTTTGGGTTTTCACTTTTTTTGAGTCTGTTTCATACCAGCGCCTAACGTTTTTGTGGATTTCCATTTAAGTCCTAGGTGCTCAAAATCAGAGGGAGATAGCAGAAAAGCCGTGCAAGTGGTTCCATGATGGAAATCTCACCATTGAACCCAATGATGCATGCTTAGTTAGAAGACTTACAGTGCATCCCATCTCTCTCCATGCGGTATGCAAAGCAGAATTTTTAAATCTATCTACATGTCGGTATGCAAGGCACAAAATCGCCCTAAACATTAGCTGCTATTAGCGTGAAGAACCATAAGTCGCTCATTTATCTCTAGCCCAGAAAAGGTCCGGTCTTGGCTCACCCCTCCTCTGCTCAACACACTTGAGTTTAGGAGAAAGCGCTTTGCGGGGCTCGCTGTGGCACAAGGGCTAAGAGACAAGTGAACGGCTTGTTTAAGTTTGGCCAGATCCATACGAAGTAGACTATAGGAACATGCATTCTTATTAATGTTTGGACCTAGCTACCGAGTCAAGCAACCTATATCTAGGGGCTCCAAGCACACAAAACAAAGTGAAAGAAAGGCGGAAAGCTCAAAACTTCGGAAAACAAAGAAAAGAAAGCGATGAAAACTCGGAAAAGCCGCGATGAGGCCCCCAGGTGAACAATCACCTGGGCACTGGACCTCATTGTGAAGAGTAGAGTCCTGTTTAATTACATGCCAAAATTATCTCTCTCTCACCATAAATTACAAAAATAATTCTAAGAGTTCTAGAACTATCTAATCCCCTTCTCCTTGCTTCCTTGTGCTCTCTCCAGATGGCCATGAGATGAAGACCACCCTCCTCCAAGCTTGGCTGCCTTGGCTCCCTAAGAAGCCATCCTCGCGTGGCGGGCCCTCGCATCAAAGTAACAAGAAGATTGAATTAGTATAGCTCAATCAAATAAAGCAGATATAAATTAATCACAATAAATGAATCAATCAATAAAGCATGGTGATCAATGGCAATAGAAATAGCTACTCATAAAATAAATGATGAATCAAGAAATTTTCACACGAGAATGACAAAATAAATTAGGCTATACTCATTGCTCCCCGGCAATGGCGCCATCTGATAACACGCATATTCATGCAAGGGTCACCATGAATAATATATATAAGGTGTCGCTGAAGCGACCACTCACAGAATACCATGTTAATCAGCAATTAACCCACAATAAAAGAATGAATAGATGAAGTCCCAAAAATGTGAATTAATATTTATTACTCTACCACAAAATGTACAATGACTAAGCATGTAGAGGTCGAACCACAGAGAGCAATAAAGAAGTGCAATAGCCTAAGATGTGCATGTATCACAGAGTCATCCATGTGTGAAGCCTATTTTTGTGGGTTTTTAATAATTTTTTTATTTTTTTATTTATTTATTTATTATTATTATTTAATTTTTAATTTTGTATTTTGGTTTTTAATTTTCTGATTTTTATAATTTTATATTTTATATATATATTTTTTTTTCTTTTTCAATATTGGAATATAAAAACAATGTAATAAAAGGGAAGATCAAATATTTATAAAAATGTGCAAAAATGACCAAAAATTCAGAAATAAAATCTTTCTGGTATTTTTATAATTGTTTACTGTTTTTGTGATTTTTGGGTATTTTTCAAGGTGTTTTTGGTATTTTCTTAAATAGCGAAATGAGGCAAAACAGTGGACAAGCTACTGGCTGGGAGTAAAACTGGAATTAAAAATAGCAAATAGCCACAAAATTTTTCCACACTATTTTTCAAATAAAGATAATAAAATATAGAACAAACAGGAGCTGAGTTTATATTTTTCTGAATTTTCTTTGATTTTATATATTTTTTTGAAGTTTTTATGTATTTTCTAATTTTTAGGGTTTTTCTTTTGAGTTTTTTAGGGATTTTTGGACTGACACTAAAATAGGTTAAAATACACACTAGGGAAATTTTTTGGAATTTTTCGAGGTCTGTGAATATTTTTTGGATTTTTTACGCTAGACAGTGAATAAAATGCATGTTTTTTATTTTTAATAAATACAAAAATGCAACCAAATTAAAAACTAAAAATATGGCGTGTGAGAGCATGTTAACAGGACCTTATATCCATTTTTGCAAAATTTTTCAAATCAAGATGAGGCGTGGAATAAATGGACAAAGCATACAACAATTAAACAGCCTGGCAGGGGTATATTTGCAAATAAAATGTTTCTCAGGGACATCAGTGCAAATATTACTACAAAAATAAATGTTCATTTTTATTTTTTGGGTTGTTCTACAATTAACAGAACCCGGCGGTGTTTAAATGCAAAAATCACGCGCCTCACGTGGGTGTTGCACGTGAGGCGCGGAGGGACTAATATGCAATTACATAAACTATAGGGGGCCTTCCGTAAATTTTACAATTTATTTACAACGGGGATTTTTATTTATAGCATTAAAAGATAAATATAAAAAGGCGGGGGGTGTTCCTGAAATTTACCCCCAATAGGCGCGCGATCCGATGGTTGCTCTTCGTCCACTTGACACGCGTCGTGCATTCGTCGGCCGATACCGGTTCGCAGATGATGGCTGAGATTAGATCAGTCTCGCTGATCGGACGGTGGATGCGAGGCTTCATCTGACGGCGCTGGTTCAATCTGGGCCGACCCTCCAGATCTGACGGCGCTGGAGCCCCCACGAAGAACAGGAAAGAAGCTCGCCCCCGCGAGCTTCGATCGTGCAGCTTGGGCTCCTCCGGGCGTCTCCCGCACATCTGAAGTGCTCTGGATGTAGCTGGGGTTCTTCCGCGTCTCCTGATGGTCTTGCCATGGCTCCTGGAGGTCTAAAGGGCTCGGATGAGGTCGATGAAGGACAAGACCTCCAGGAACCTCTTCCTAGTTCGATTCGAGCCCAGATCGGCTTCTTTCCTCGTTGGACCTGCATAGGAAGAACCGGGGGAGCGAGGGCTTCCTCCTCGACCCCGGGTTTTGAAGCTATAGAGGAAGATGAGGTGTGGCGGAGGAGCTCCGGCGAAAGGCAGAGGTGGAGCTCCGATCGCCAAGAGTAGAGGTCATGGGTTGAACGAAGACGTGCGATCGATGGAGAAAATGATGGGGAATGAAATGGGAGGCGAAAGGCGGTCGGATACAGTCGAGGTCACCATGGAGAAGTCACCAGAGCTGAGCTCCGGCGAACTTCGAATTTTGGATTCTAGGCTACCCTGATTAACTAAATGCTAAACTAACAACTGGAATCAAAAGCTAACATTAAAACCTAACTAAAAAGCGATAAAGAAGCAGCTCTTATACATGGGGGCCACCAGGGAGCAGGACGGACGCCGGAGCTCTGCCGCGTCAAAATCGTCCTTCCTCCGGCCGATTCGAGGTGCTGGAGCACTCCCCTGTCACGAGGAATGTCCTAGGAACGAAATCAGGGCTTTTGGATGGATTAAAATTGGCCAAATTTGAGGAAGGGAGCTGAGCTTCTTATTTATAGACAATGGCCTGGAGCCTTATTGACCGGCGATTATTGCTTGATCCAATGAGTATCAAATTGATCCAAATTATCGGCGGGTATCAGTGATCATCAGAGATCATATCTTGTGAAGAAAGCGAGTTCGATCGATGGACGGGATGGCCGTAAAAAAGGGAAGAAATCCGGGGAAATGACAGTTCAGAGGCACCAGGTCTTGGATGGGACAGTTGACCGGGCGGTCAACAAGGGCTGGCGCGCCATTGGTCCACGTCGGCCGCAAAAGACAAAACAGGAAATTTTTCTCAAAATTGATTTTTTTGACATAGAAAATGATTTTATTAGAATTTTCTTATAAAATAAAAATGTGTATTATTTCATGTAGTATTTATTTACGATTTTATTGAATTTTTTTGAAGTGTGTTATTATAGTTTTATTTTAATAAAGTGTATATGTGTGTATTTACATGTATTTTGTATCTTTTATTTTTTTATTTGTTTATTTTATTTTATTATTTTATTGGCTTATTTTATAAATTTATAACTTATTTTTGTTAGTATAAAGGTATTTTTTTAATTTTTATGAGTTTATTTTCATTTTTAAATAAATAGGTGTATGTATATGTAGTTATACTTATAGGTATTTTATCTATATATTATGTATACTTTATTTATTTAATGTATTTTCTTGATTTTTATTTTGGATTTGCATTTTTAATGGGTTATATGTAATATTTACCTTATTATAAAAATATAAAAGAAGAAAATAATTAAAGAATGTTTTCCCCTTTTATTTATGTACATACTTGATCATAGGTATTTTGCCTATTAACTTGCATAGGCTTATTTATTTTATTATTTCTTTTTAGTTTTATTCTCATTTTAGTGTATACATGTATTATATACATTATTCACAAAATTCTAAAAATACAATTTGCTAAAAATAATGGTCAATGAATATATTGAATATTTTAATTAGGCTGGCTGCACAATGAAGGCCAAAAACCTAACTTTTACAGATGGACTCCAAAAATTATAAAACCAATTTTAGTAAATAGCTCTTGGAAAGCTATATACAATTAAAGGTGAGTTTGGGTGATTTGGAGTTTTTATTTGCAAGATATGGGTCTGTGAAGTTGAGATTTTGGCTTTTTATTCTGTGTATAAAATGCACACTGAGTATTATTTTTACACAAACTAAATTTTGTATTTTTATTTACATTATTATCTACAACTTTCATGAACAAAGTTTCTTTATTTGATAAATAAATAATTATGTACAAAATAGGTGTCAAAGATGCATAAATAAATGCATGAATAAATGAGGTATTTATTGTACATTGGCCCTTATCTCCCCCTACTTTATTCCTTGTCGACCAATTCCATGCTGGCCTTGGTCTCGGGGTTCGGGTCATAAAATATCTGCAATATTTTATTCCTTTTTCTTTTCTTCTCTTTATTCTATAATTTTGGCATTAAACACCTTATTTAATGTATAATTAATACAATGGATGATGAATGCTATTATGTACAATTTGATGCTCTTTACATGCATTTGCTGGGGTTTTTGAGGCCAAAATGATAGAATAAAGGTGATGAAATGGAGATTCATCACCCCCCTATACTTGTCTTTGCTAGCCCCTATCAAACACTTGTGCAATAAGTACAAAAAGAATAAAGAAAATAAAAAGGAGAATTAAAGAGTGAATAGGGGTGCTTTCAGTGCACTACACGTCTTTATAAAATCTGAATTTGGAGCTCCTGTCAGACCTTGGGTGTAGATGTGTGTGGAACCTAGTCGGGAACCAGCTCTAAAATACAACAGCCTTCGATAGTCACAGAACTCGGTTCAACCCACCTCAATAGCCTGGTCAGAACCGGTCTACATCATACGCAAACCCTTATAACTATGAAGCTGACTTGTACAGTGTAAGTGATGGTGGCTCTCCCCAACTGAAATGACAAAGGAACTGACTTCTCCAGAATGACAACCCAATGATTCCCCAATCCAACAGCTCTTTCCTCGAGGAGCATGGTATTCCCTTCTAAGTTCAAGTGGCAACCAGCTCAAGAGGAGGGGGTGAAGAGAAGAATGACGGTAGCCGGTGTAGCTACCAATCCTAAGATGCAAGACCAGTGTAGTCAAGTCATCCAGCTGCAGGCTCACATATTTGACTTTGGAACTCAAGCTTGCTTATTGGCTTTATAACATATGTACATACCTTGCAGGCATTTTATTTTTGTACAGGCCTGACCATTTTTTTTTTCAACATACTATTCACAGCAGCATTTACATAAGGAGTTTTTCCTCTTGAGCCAGTAGACTATCCCTCTTTTGAAGCTTTATCGCAACCCACAATCTCCTGTCTTTAGACCTCATGGCTATTGGACCAGGTTGGGGTGCACTTCCCTCCCTAGACGAGGACGAATGTTTCCACCCATGTGCGTCTCAGACTGGCAAATCCAACCCCCTCACCACTCCAACTGAGTTGAGCCAAGTGAAAGGTGCAAGTGTCCAAGTTAGGTCACGGTCGGCAAGAGTCATGCGTTTGTCTCGAAAAGTTCTAGTTAGTCAGTTGAGGTGACTTGAACCCAGCCCTGATTTCTCAAAGAATTAAGTCTGTATAGACCTGAAGTACCTTAAACCTAGTTCCCGTAAGGTTCCAGTGCAGTTAGGTGCGGTAAGGTCTAACCAAGCTCCAATTTGAGACTTTATTGGATTGATTCAATCATCAAGCTCACTAAAAAAGAATATGAATGGTATGCTTATGCTATGCACAATGAATGATGCAATTTTTTTCACAAAGATTTTACAAGAATCAAAGAATCTTTTTACAAAGAATTTTTGCAAATAGAAAGCTTGACACATGCAAAGGTATACACAATTATTTACACGGGTGTACCGCCTTATTTACAAAAGGTATGGATTTTCAAAGACTTTATAGGTTTTAATGGCGTACTTTATTCAGCTTGTACATAAAGAATTTGATGTTTGATTTACAAGTGTTTGTAATGATGCTTTTATTTCTCAGATCTAGTTTTGAAAGTAATTTTGCAAACTATAGTACACAATAATTTTTGCAATCATTTACACACCTTTGAAAACTATTTTTGCAAAGATTTTTCACACTATATATACATTTTTCACAATAGTTTTGACAAACATTTTTCAAACATTTGCACATAGGTTTTTCAAATCCTTTCTTTCACACAAAGAAAAGTTTTTGCAAACAAAACAGTTTCACACAGGTTGAAAACATTTCACAGCAATTTTTTTCAAAACAGGTCACACTATTTTTCAAATCATACTATATAGGTATCTAGCCTGATTTATTAATCAGTATATACAAAAGAAGAAAAACTGTATTTGTTATACAATATGGTTTTTGTAAGTTTTATTTGTGATTATTCCTTATTTACGAATGAGAGATTTTTGTGCAGACTCCTCAGACTTATTCGAGAATCATTTTCAAAAGATTTTTGAGAACTCTAGTCCAAAATAATTTTGCAAACATGTACACGCTTTACAAAGGTTTTACACAGCATAGATAGGTTTTTCAAAACAATTTTGACAATCCAAATTTTTACAATCATTTGCACACTAGTTTTCACACATTTTGATTTCACTCAAAGAAAATAAATTTACACACAAAACTAATTTTCTCAAAGGTTGAATACTTGTACACATTATTTTCAAACAATTTTCACAAGGTTTTTCAAAGAAAATTTTCTTTCACAAAACACTTTTCCTGACTTAATAATCAGTACAAGTACAAAGAGCCTGAGGAGCTCGCAATCATCTTTTATTATTATAGGACTACTTTTTATATTATATTTTTATTGAGGTGATATTTTATTTTTCAGTATGAGTTATGGCTTATAGTATATACATGGTATATACGACCCCCCTATACTTAGCTTGAGCTATGTCCTCATAGGTCGAAAGGAAAAGCAAAGACATAACTCGTACTGAGTATAGACAAGTCTTAAAGAATATTTGAATGAAAAATGAATGAATGAGAAGTTGACCGTCCCCCCTATACTTAAGATCAAATAATCCTGAGTATAGCAGACTGTACACATAGCAGGGAGGGTCAACGGTGGTAATACACTGATCATACTCAGATTGTCTCCCCTATACTTAAGGTAAGATACTCCTAAGTATAGACAAGAAGAGGAGACAATGGAGAGGATCAGAATGAAATGAAAAACTCGGGGTGCACATCCCCCCTAACTTAGGACAAAGTACGTCCTAAGTATAGAAAACTGTCTACAAGGGCGGCACCTTTTTGATACAAAGAGAAAATAGAAAAGGAAAAGAAGAAAAGAAGAAAATCAGATAAACAGTGGTTGGAGTACATCGTCTGAATCTTCTGATGCTGCAACTGTTGTGGAGATGTCATTATGGTGCACTAGCTGGATGGAGTCAACAACGGCCAAGAATGCATCAGGTTCGAGGTAAGGCTTCAGTAGTTGGCCATTGACGACGAAGGGATGTGCGTCAGGGGACAATTCTGATATGGCAGTACTTCCATTCTCACGCACTTCACAAACTCGAATCGGCCCTGTCCACTTACTCTTTAATTTTCCTGAGAATATCCGCAACTTTACATCAAATAACCACACTTTCTGTCCAATGTCAAAGGTCTTTCGTCTGATGTGCCGGTCATGCCAGCGTTTCACCTTCTCTTTGTACATCAAGGTGTTATCGTATGCATAATCTCAGAACTCCAAGAGCCTGTTCAGATCATCTTTTCTCTTCTGACCACTTTTGCGTGAGTCCAAATTACAACTGTTGATTGCCCATAAAGACTTATGAATTAATTCCACGGGTAGATGGTACGGTTTTCCATATACAAGACGATAGGGCGACATGCCCAAGGGAGACTTGTAGGCGGTTCGGTAAGCCCATAGGACCGAGTCCAAGAGTTGAGACCAGTCCTTTCTGTTTGGCCTAACAAGTTTCTGCAGGATAGTCTTGATTTCTCTGTTTGATAGCTCCGCCATGCCATTGGTCTGAGGATGGTAAGGAGACGCGACACGATGATCGATGTCGTACTCCTTTGTTAACTTCTTGACCTCTTTGTTAATGAAGTGGCTACCTCCGTCTGCTATGAGAATTTTCGGTATCCCGAACCGCAAGATGATGTTCTTCTTCAGGAACTGACAGACTGTACGGATGTCGGCGGCTCGAGCAGGGATAGCTTCAACCCAACGACTCACGTAATCGACGGCAAGAAGTATGTGCTCAAAACCTTGACTGTTAGGGAAAGGTCCCATGAAGTCAATGCCCCAAGCATCGAAAACATCTGCTATCTGAATGATTTTCAGGGGCATTGAATCTTTGGCAGTAAGTGTACCTTTCATTCTCTGACAGTCAGCACATCGCTTGACAAATTCAGCTGCATCCTTGAATAAAGTGGGCCACCAGAAGCCACACTGAAGTACTTTAGCTGTCATCCAATCTCCAGAATGGTGTCCACCAGATTCGAGCGAGTGACAATGCTCGAGGACACTAGACTGCTCCGTCTGAGGGATGCACCTGCGCCAAATGCAATCCGCTCCTTCCCTGAATAAAAGAGGATCCTCCCATTGGTAGAATCGGATGGTCGACATGAATTTGTTCTTCTGATTTTTCGTCCAATCCGCTGGTGTTACCCCAGAGGCGAGGTAGTTGACTATATCCGCATACTAAGGAAGAGAATGCACTGCTAAGATAGCTTCGTCAGGGAAGGTTTCTGTGATGGGTGCATTGTTCAGAGGAGACTCATGCTGCTCTATTCTGGAGAGATGGTCTGCTACCACATTTTGAACTCCAGGCTTGTCCTTGATTTCCAAATCGAATTCTTGGAGGAGAAGGATCCATTGAATCAGTCTTGGCTTGGCATCCTTCTTCTGCTGTAGGTACCAGATAGCAGAGTGGTCTGTGAAAATTGTGACTTTTGATCCCAACAAATAGGATCTGAACTTCTCGAGGGCGAAAACCACAGCCAGCAATTCTTTCTCTGTCACTGTATAATTTCTTTGTGCTTCATCTAATGTTTTGCTGGCATAGTGAATGGCATAGGGCGCTCGCTCTTTCCTTTGCCCAAGAACAGCCCCAACTGCAAAGTCTGACGCATCGGTCATTATCTCAAAGGGAAGAGACCAGTCTGGCGGCTGTAAGATTGGAGCCTGAGTGATAAGCTCCTTCAATTGATTGAAAGCAAAGATAACATGCTGATCTACATTGAACTCTGTTTCCTTGCACAAAAGTTCTGTCAGAGGTCGGGCAATGCGGTTGAAATCCTTGATGAATCGCCTGTAGAATCCCACATGCCCCAAGAATGACCTCACATTCTTCACTGTCTGAGGTGGACAGAGATTTGAAATAGCATTCACCTTCGCCGGGTCGACTTCCATGCCACGTTTGGAAACGACGTGACCCAGCACAATGCCTTCAGTGACCATAATGTGGCTCTTTTCCCATGAAAGCACTAAATTGACCTCTCGGCACTTCTGAAGCACTCTATCTAGGTGCTCAAGACAAGAATCGAAACTATCACCATAGACAGAGAAGTCGTCCATGAACACCTCGAGAAAACTGCCTACCATCTCGGCGAAGATTGCTAACATGCATCTTTGGAAGGTTGCAGGTGCATTGCACAAACCAAAGGGAATTCTCTTGAAGGCCTAGGTGCCGAACGGGCAAGTGAAGGTAGTCTTCTCCTGATCTTCAGGTGCGATCGCCACTTGGTTGTACCCGGAGTACCCATCCAGAAAGCAGAAGAACTCCTTGCCTGCTAATCTTTCCAGAACTTGATCAATGAACGGCAAGGGGAAGTGGTCCTTCTTAGTTGTTGCATTAAGTCGGCGATAGTCAACACACACCTGCCAGGATGTTGGTACCTGAGTGGAAATTTCCTCTCCTTTGTCATTTGTAACCACGGTAAGCCCTGACTTCTTCGGAACTACATGCAGCAGGCTTACCCATTTGGAGTCGAAGATGGGATAGATAAAGCCTGCGTCACACCATTTCGTTATTTCTTTCATGACAACGTCCCGAAGGTTAGGGTTCAGCCTTCTTTGAAATTCGCGGGATGGCTTGGCATCTTCTTCCAGATAGATGCGGTGTGAACACAAGGCTGGATTTATCCCTCGGAGATCTGAGACGCTCCAACCAAGTACCTTGCGGTTCTTTTCTAGAACCTCGAGAAGACGAGATTCCTGATCCGGATTCAGCCTAATGCTGATGATGACCAGATACATTTGTTCTTCTCGGGGTTCGGGTCATAAAATATCTGTAATATTTTATTCCTTTTTCTTTTCTTCTCTTTATTCTATAATTTTGGCATTAAACACCTTATTTAATGTATAATTAATACAATGGATGATGAATGCTATTATGTACAATTTGATGCTCTTTACATGCATTTGCTAGGGTTTTTGAGGCCAAAATGATAGAATAAAGGTGATGAAATGGAGATTCATCATCTATGCTTTCTGAACCTTCCCCCTTTCGGAGTATTTCTCGGGTCTCATCAGCGGTCAATAAGGAAACAACTCTAATATCATCAGATCGGTCACAGGCCTCAGAGTCAGCTAGAATCAGTTAAGAGGCATCAGGTGCAGGTCTCTGGTCAACTATGGGTACGGTGATCAACGCGTCGCTCTCGTCAACAGGACGGAAGCGGATCTCTCCTGATCCATAATTAATAACGACCGGCGCAAGAGCGAGGAATGGTCGTTCTAGGATGGTTGGAGAGGGGTCCCCTATGGACGTCTCCATGGGCAATACAACAAAGTCAACATGGTAGCTCATGCCCTGAATCGAAATGACGACGTACTCTAGTGTACCCTTTGGCCTCTTGATAGATCCATCAGCAAACTGAACGATCATCCTGATTTTCTTGAGAGGCCTTAAGTGAAGAGATTGTACCAATGAGAAGGGTGGAATGTTAATCGAAGCACCGTCGTCCAGGAGAGTGTGATCACATGTAAAGTCAGGGATGGTGCAACTAATGAAAGGTGCGGCAGTGTTCCTCTTCCGAGGAATGGGATGGTGTGTGATGGCGTGGGCAGTGGCCATGGTCAAGATATGATGCTCAGATCTGCTCCTCCGCTTTCTCTTCTTGAGAATAGGAGCAAATAAATCGGTTATGGCCTACAGAAGTGGGGCACGGATGATCTCATGAATAGTGGCCACCACTTCGGGTTCAATCAATAATTTTTTTAATTTTTAAACCTCCTCCATACAAGGGAAGAAGTCAGAATCAGCATATACATGAGGCATTCCAAGAGCAGTCTGTACAGCGGCATCCTCGGGGTCGAAGGTGGGATAAGGTGTGAAATGCTGTGTGGTCAAAGGGTCTGGCAAGTGAGCACTCTCCTCACAGTCTGACTCAATCACATGTCTCCCTAACTCTTTTTGGATTTTTAAAATTTTCTTATTTTTTTGTATTTTGGGCGATTGCAAGCTCCCATGGTCACCTACAAGGAAATCTGTAACCTCGACGATTGGAGCGTTAATCTAGTTTTTCCTCAAGATAGCAAGATCATCATTCATCGAATTAATGTGCTCTATCATCCGGTTCAAGACAACACTCATGGAGATCGAGGGAGGTGACTCCAACAGGTCGGACTCAGGTGGATGTGAAGGTGGAGGTGGATAATATACAGGTGGAGGTGGAGGTGGGTAGAAATCCAAGTCCTGATACTGTGGCTGAGGCGGGTATGTACAAAAATCAGAAAAAATAGGAGAAGGGTCCTCCTGATAAAAGGGAGGTGGTCCAACTGGAGTGAACGAGGGATCCGAAAAGTCTGAATAAAATACGCTCCAGGGGTCCATCTCGAAAACAAAAGAAAAACGATTTGGGAGAGCACGAAGGTCAAGTCAAGAGAAGCGAGAAAAAGGTGCAAATGCGTAGGGACGATCTAGGATACACATAAGCAATCACAAGCAAACTCACACAAAGCAAACCCTTAATTCACCTACTCAACTCGGTAGAGACCGAAAAGTTAGTCTTTTTATCTTGTCTGTTTTAGAGTTAGGTGAGAAGTCAAAGTATTGCACAAATACTTAGGGGATGAATGTGTTTTGAGCACTAACCTTGGTGTGCGTGCGAGCAATGTAAAACGAAGACAATGAGGAAATTACTCGCCCCAAGAGAATATTTTTCTTTTTGATCTTTTTAGGTTCAAGTAATATTAACAGCCCCAATTTTATCAGTTATCACTTTTTTTAATAAGAATGCACGACCCTATCAAGGATTCAATTCTTTTAAGCACCTAGGTGATCAAAATACAGAGGGAGAGGCAGAAAAGCAATGCAAGCAGCAAAAACGATGATGAATGCTAAAGTGCAAATGCTCACCTTGCCTCCAGCACTCTACATGCAAGGATGCTCAGCAGAATTGAAACCTAATCTATATGCAGATGCAAGCCGATGAAATCACCCTAAGATGAGAAGTTGATATTAGCGTGAAGCGCATTTTCCAAAATTTTGACTAAGTCCAAATGAGACTATAGACACACAGATATATTAAGTGTTTGGACCTAATACTACGTCAAGCAACTCCTACAGCTAAGGGCTCAATCACACAAAAGAAAGAAAAAAACCGGAAAACAAAATAAAAAATGCGAAGAAAAGCCAAAGAAATCGCGGTGAGCCCCCAAGTGTACAAACACTTGGAAATTGGGCTCAAATGTCCAAAGTTCGAGTACATGTATTATTACAATAAAAGTGGTCTCTCTCTCACTTAAATTACAAAAATAAATACAAGAAAAGAAATGCTACAACTAAAGATGGAGCCCGGTCTTCAAAATTCTCTAAGTCTCCTTCGGTGCTAGGCGGGCAGACTGACATCGGCTTCACGTGGGTGCACAGGCGCCTAGGGTGGAGTGCCTCTCTCGATCCACAGTACCTCGCACGAAGTCAACAAGAGAGGGGGTTAGACAGTTCAAGCAATATATATCAAATAAAAAGCAAATAAATAAAGCCGTAAAAATAGACGAACAATCACAAGCACAAGAAAAAAACCTGAACTAAGTGATGTTGCTCCCCGACAACAATGTCATTTGATGAAGCAGAAAGATCAGGCGGTCGTGTATTCCACACAAGGCGGGAACACAGTCGATGCGTTGACCGCTCAGAAATCCGGACTCCAATAAACAATTAACCCACGACAATCAAAATAATCAATGAAAGTAAATGTGGAGTTAAATTTTATTATAACTCTACAATAAGTGTGTATAGGTGCAAGTATGTGTAGAGCGTCGAACTCAGGGAGCAAGCAGGATAGACAAGGCAATAGTGCTAAAAAATGTGAAAGTGGTCAAATGCCTACAAGTGCTATTTTTGATGGGTTTTTAATGTTATATATATATATATCTTTTTAATTTATCATTTTAAATTTTTGTTTTTAATTTCTGATTTTCTATTTTCTTTTTATATTTTATACTTTATTTATATTTTTCTTTAAATAGAATATATATACAAAGTAAGAAAGAGAGGGATAAAGTATTTATAAAAATAAGTAAAAATAAGCAAAATTCAGAAAATAAAATATTTTTGTGCTTTTTATAAATTTATGATGTTTTTGTGATTTTTCTATATTTTTCCTAATTTTTTTGGTATTTTTAAAGACTAAAATACTGAAAACGGGGTATAAAATAGAAAGCTGAAACTACAATGGAGAAATAAAATATCAAACAATAACAAAAAATCTCCAAATTAATTTTCAATAAAAGATAATAAAATATGAAAAGTCTGAGACAAAGATTATATTTTTAGGCTTTCTCTGGAATTTTTAATATTTTTATGAAGATTTTTGGGGTTTTACAATTTTTAGGGGTTTCTTTTGAAATTTTTAATGATTTTTGGATAGAAGTTAAAACACACTAAAATACATGAAATATATTTTTGGGGGAATTTTTTAGAGGGTTTTGATATTTTATGGTATTTTCTCATGCAAACAGTAAAAAAATGCTTGTTTTTTATTTTTTATAAATATGAAATGCAATAAAAATGCAAATTAAAAATATGGCGTTAAACTACAATGCAACAGGAGCTCATGTTAATTTTTGGTAGTTTTTCGAGTTAAAATGATGCATGAAATAAATACAGACATCCAAGCAAAAATATCGTACTAGCAAGGGCATAAATGTGAATACACAGAAGTTCAAGGGCATGCTTGCAATTTTTCCAAAAAAATATAACATTAAACTCAACTTTATGGACTAAATATAAAAACCCAAACCAGAAGGGGGGTTTCTGCAAAATTTCCAAACTCACGCGCACGGAGCACGTGACCTAGTAGGGGTATTTTTGCAATATTACAAAGCTCCAGGGACTATCATGCAATTTTACCAAAATATTATAACTTAAATAAAAAGTTTCCAGACTGAACTGAAATAAACAAAACCCAGGGGGTCCTTGCAAAATACCCACCACCCCACGTGCACGGGTCACGTGAGGTGACGTGGATTGGATCTAAGTAAAAATATAATAAGTGCAGGAGGCTAAATGCAAATATTACAAAAATATTTAATCTATGCCTGAAAGTTTAAGGACTAGAAATAAAACGCAAAATGGCCGGGGTCAAAGGTGCAAAATACCCAAGGCTACTGGATCGAACGGCGGAGATGTTGCCACTTATCCATGTGGCAGCTCAGGGACCCACGATGTCGGTTCGAAGATCAGCGGCTGAGATCAGATCTGGTGAGGAGATCGACAGTTGACGTGGGCCTAGATCGGACGACTGCTGATCGTACTGGAGCGGGCCTCTGATCGGACGGTGGAGAAGTGAGGTGGAAGAACAGGGAAGAACGCTGGCGAGGCGAACTTCCCCGAGCTCGATCTCGGGCCTCTGGTGGTCTGGAAGCGTGCAAAATGGCCGGGGTGCTCCTGGGAGGTCTGGCTAGGTGCTAGAGCGTCCAGGTTCGTCGGAGGAGCGTTGTGGTGCTGGCGCGAAGGCGGCGGAGCTTGGAGCTCCAGGTATCTCCGGCGAAGTATGCAAAATGGTCCCCAGGTGCTTTGAAGGCGCTTTGACCTGCAAAAAGGGGTAATAGGGTCCAGGGTAAACTTCCTGCACCCCGCGGAGGTGCGAAGGTAGTTGGATGAAGTCAGAGCGGCGACTTGGATTTTCGGCCGGAGGTGCACTCCGTCGAGGGGGTGCGATTGGGCGATTCAGTGAACGGAACTCGAAGATCTAAGGGGGGGAAATGATCTGAGAAATACAGGGAATGAAAAGAAGCAAAAAGGAATGGGACAAGGGGTATACCTTGTGGTCGGAAACCAAAGGAGAAAACCTCGACGGTGAGGTATGCTGGAGGTGAAGGAGACAGCCCTGGTCTACGTCGCAACTCGCCAACGGGCCCTGGAGGTAGCCTGTCACTCTAGCTCTCACGGACACTCGAAAGGAGGGGCAAATTTCGATCCGAAGGGGTTCAAAATTGGGCTCGAAGGTGGTGGTCCTTATATACAGGTGATGGTGGCGTAACTTTGGGAGCAAGAGCACGCGCGCATGATGAAGATATGGCATGATGCGGATGCATGGCGTGGCTCAGTGGTGATCGGGGAAGAATTCCCAAGAAGAGGTCGAAGCCGGAAGACGCGGGGATTTGGCTTGAAAAATGTGCGAAATCAGGCAAAAATCTTGGGTGTCAAAAGCTGGCAGGCCTCGATCAGGGAGTTGACTGAGGTCAACCAACGACCAGCGCTGGTTGATCCATGTGGACCAATCAGAAAAATGCTGGTCAAAATTATTTGAAAATTTGAAATAAAATAGTAAATGATTTTATTAATTTTAGGTTATAAAAAAAATGTTTCTTATTTTATAAAGAATTTTATGATGATTTTTATTTATTTTTATAAGGTCTAGAATTACAAATTACCTTTTATGTCCTATATAGGTATATTCTTCTATATATTTTAATAGTTTATTTTTATTTTGTAAATTTAATTCTATTTATTTTGTTTATTATTTTATGAATTTATTTTTATACACTTAAATATATTTTTATCTTATTTTTCTGAGGTATTTTGTACACTTAATAAAATATACGTATTAATTATATAGGTATGTGTATTGGTATTATGCCTATGTATTATATACAAGTATTTTATTTTTGTACTTTATTTAGGATTTTATTCTGATTTTAATGTACATATATATTGTAAATAATATTTATAGAATTATAAAAATATAAAATTAAGAAAATAATGAACAATAAATAAATTGAATATTTTAATCTGTACAAGTATACAATAGGATTCCAAAACTCAACTTTCAAATCGTAGCTCCGTAAAATGCGAGACCACCTTCATTAAATAGCTTATTTAAAATTATATACAATTAAAGTGATTTTGATGCGTTTCGAGCTTTTATTTGATAGATACATGTCTGGGAAGTTAGTATTTTGGATTTTTATTCAGATCATATCTTTTTATCTATACATTGGTTTTGAGTGAAATTAATTTTGTAATTTTCTATATTTAATTATCTACAACTTTCATGTACAAAGTTTCTTGATTTGAGGTATAAAAAGTGGACCCAAAAATAGGTCTCAAAATGAATAAAAAATGAATAAAATAAAAGGTATTTTTATTGGTATTGTGACCTTTATCTCCCCCCTACTTTATTCCTTGTCGAGCTATTCATCGAGATGCCTAGATCTCGGGGTTTTGGGTCATAAAATATTTAAGGGTATTTACATGCATTTACCAGGGTTTTTGAGGCCAAAATGATAGAATAAAGATGATGAAATGTGGATTCATCACCCTATAGAGTCAGGATTGTACATGATAATGAAAGTATTTGATATCAGAATTGTCACGTGATGCACAACCCTTCATCGTCAATGGTTAGTGCTGAAGTTGTATTTAGAGCACGACTCATCCCTGACCGTTGTCGATTCTGTTCAAGTAATATTTGATGAAGAATTCACAGGTTCAACAACATTAGTGGAGCCAAGCAATGCATCATAAAATATTTTCGATTGATTTTCTTCATTTCTACTTTTCTTCTTTTCATTTCTATTCTTCCAGTTCTTTCATTCCTCTGTGTTGCACTCACCCCATTCATATGTGCTATATTAAGGATATTTTCATCCTAAGTATGGGGGTGAGTGCATTTGAGTTATTAATTATTCAGCCTCTCACTTATCTCTCCACTTTTTGATACTTTGTCTATTCTTAGGGATATTTTACCCTAAGTATGTGGGGGACAAGTCGATCCCATTGAGTTCGTAAATTCTGATCCTCGATCATCCCTATTTTGTATATAGTATGCTACACTTAAGATTATATGATCCCGAGTATGGGGGGATGACCGACTTTTCATTCTTTATTTAGTCGTTGTAGTATAGACTTTGCTATACTCATTATGTCTTCCCTCTTCTCTTTGATAACTATGAGGTATGGGAGTCGTATATACTTTGTATATACTTTATCCATAACTCATATTTTCATATTTTCTAATAATATGGCTAATATGCTATATGGGTCAGAATATACAATTATTTAATTGTAAAGAATGCACTTTAAATGTGTATAAAGTTTTTCAAAAATATGATTAATAAATTGGTTTAAAAATATTTTACAAAATGATTTGAAAAATGGTTGGAAAATTTCTTGAAAAATCTTTTGAAAACCGTCTGAAAAGCTTTTTGCAAAATGTTTTCAAACCTTTGTCAAAATCTTTTGTAAATGTTTACAAAAAAATTTCGTTTTTTGAATAAAATTTTTGAAAATTCAGTTTGCAATGGATTTGGAAAATGGTTGTAAAAAGACTGAAAAATCTATACATATTGTTTGAAAATTCTTGCAAATTGATTTTCTGATTTTTGTAAATATTGCAAAACTATTCGCAATTTTTTTCAAACAAAGTTTTCAAAATATTTGTTAAAATATTTTCTGAATATTTTGAGAACCTTATGCATAATTGTAGCTTTACAAACCATGTATAAACATCTGTAAATAATATTTAACACTTAACTTTTAAAGTCCCAATGCAAATTCTTCAACTCTTGTAAATACGCACACACTCCCATGTAAATAACTACATGTACTTCTTTCACTAACCTTTATCAAAAATCCCTAAAAATTTTAAAATTTTCAAAAATCCATAAAAAATGCAAAATATTTTCAAAAATCACAAGACTTTTTCAAAACACATAAAAATTTCAAAATGTGAAAATAGCTTCACAAAAAGTTTTTCTTGCATCGTACAACATTTACATTTTTTGGAATGATCAAGGCAATTAATGAGTCTAAATAAAGTCTGAAGATTGGAGCTTGGTATAAACCTTAATCCACTTAATTTCAAAGGAACCCGTTAAGGACTTGAATTGAGATACTTTAGGTCGCCGTGACTTAATTCTTTAGGTTCCATGAGACTATGTTCATGAGTTGATTTGGTGTGTCTAACCAGTAGCCTTCATGTCATATGTATGACTCTTGAGATAGTGGCTTGATTAGAAACCTCGCACTTAACACTTAGCTCAGTCCAGATGGATTGTTGAAAAATCTTGGAGTCTAAGTCAATATGATACTAGGCTGCTTCAGGAACCATTCTTGGGGACTGTCGAAATCGATACTTCAACCCACTTCTTCTAGTAGCAAGGACATTTAACAACTAGAGATTGGATTGAAACAAAGCTCCGGATGAGGAATGGTCTGCTAGCACAACCTTTTCCAAGATCCCAAAACATGGGCAGACCAATAGATTCTATATCTGTCGGGGCAAAACAAGAATGAAAAGCAACATAATCAAAGAAAATATCCAAAAAGAAGCCTACATCGAAATTCCAAAAATACCAAGCTTCTAGAAAAATCCCACTTCTTGGTGAAGACTCGGTTACACTAGTCGAGCTTCACAAGGTAATGAGACTACACTGGTCAATTCCCCCTTCTTTTCCCATTCATCTAACTTCTCCCCCTTTTTCGGTTGTGAACTAAAATGCACCTGACCTTAGAAGGAAATATCCGTTTCTCCGAGGATGAGTTTCCAGAGGAGGAGACTCCTAGATAGTTCAGTGATTTGTCTAGGAAGATCTAGAAATTTAGCACACATGGTACTTGTTATTTCAAGGTTGCGAGATTATGCGATTGAAAGGATGGTTCTGACCACGTTGTGAATTAAATTGAATGACGGGATTATGGAACCTAAGGGTTGTTGTGTCACACTTCTTAACATTAATATGGTTCCGAACACATCAAGAATCCAACGGTCTTAACTGAGCTCCAAAGTTTGATCTTATTAAGATAAGTTTAAAAGTAAAAAATTATTCCAAGTTTTTTCTATTTCTTTTCTTTATTTTTCTTTTTTGTGCACTTATTAGCATAAGTATTTGCTAGGGGCTAAGTATAGGAGGTGATGAATCTCCATTTCATCACTTTATTGTTTTTGGGAAATTTTCAAAATATTTTTTATCTTTTTGATATTTTCTAATTCAGACATGGACAAAAACATACTCATTCAAATTTTAATAAATAGTTAAGATGCCATAATCTCCAAAATAAATATGGGACTTGAGAATACATGTTAGCAGGCATCTAACCCTATTTTTGCATAATAAAATTTTCAGAGCATGGGTGCTATTTTTAATAAATGAAATCCAAGCACCAAAAATACATGAATTGGGAAGGGTACTTTTACAAATAAAATAAACATCAAGGGCTCAAATGTAATTTTCCTAGAAATATACAACGTATATTAAATTTATTGTACTAAAACTAAATATAAAAAGTTGCTAGGGCATATAAGCAATTTCGCAACCTCACGTGGGACGACACGCGAGGTGACGTGGACTAGACCCATATGAACAATAAGTACATGGGTCTTATATGCAAGATGTCCATTTTATTTACACTATACAATGTATTTATTGAATTAATAAACAAATAAAAAATAATCGGGGTAAGATACATAATTTATCCCTTCCTTTGTGCGAAGGTGGACGACGGGATGGATGCCACTAGAACACGTGTCGTCTCCACCTTGTTTGATGACGCTTTGGCGATGAAGGGTCGCGATTAGACTTGGCCCCATATCTGATGATGTTGCGGGGCTATGATCGAAAGTTGCGGTAAAATCTGGGGGCGTGCCCTTAATCCAACGGCTGCTGCTATTGACGAAGAACAAGGAAGAATATGCTCTTCCCTAGACTTCGATCCGTGATTTCTCCTCCTACCGGCGGTTTCTGATGCAATTCTTAGGCTCTACACGTCCGAGGAGGCTCTCCGCAACTACTAATGTGCTCAAGAAGCTCCAGGACCCAACGATGGGGTCCTGGCATGTCGGGGAAGAAAGAGCACCTAGAGAGTCTTCGATCGGGTTGATTTCGACCCATGAGAGGTTCTTTGAAGCTAGGACCAGCACGAAGACATTATATGGCTCGAGACGATGAAGCTCGACCCATTTTGAAGCTGGAATGCACTCTGGATAAGTGGAATGGGGATGCTCTGATGTACGACGGTGGAGGAGCATCGATATCCAATCACATAAGTGATCTGGGTGGATGGAGCGTAGGAAGTAGCGAAGAAGCAGAAGGGAAAGATAGTGGGATGGAATAGATGGTCGGAGATTGGGTGATTCACGGTGAGAACATGGCCAGAGCCCAAGAGCTCCGGCGAGATGATTGACCTAATCTACACTACTGACACGATTAAAAGCGAGAATAAAATGCGAAGAATCAAAACTACAAGCTACATCTACCTAAGGATGATAAAAAGGCACAACTCGTACTTGAGGGTTGCTTAGGGAGCAGAGATGCCTAGAGGGCCGCCGTGGATCGCTCCTCCTTGTCCAAAATCGCACACCCAATGCTTGGGGTGCTCCCACGGTCACCATGAACACTCTCTCACACATCATGGGGGAATTTGAGGCTTAGAGAAGGATCAAAACAGAGCTAAGAGGCAGAGGGGTTTTATAGATAAAGTCGAAGATCCTTATTGACCGGTGATTCATGAAGAATATGGGTTATGTACATGAGATCAAAGGTTTAGGCGAAGATAAGTGATGATTGAGGGAGATCTTGGCGTGGAGAAACGATAAAATATATAGATGAGATGATCAGGAAAAATGTCTCAAAATCGGGGACTCGATATGTCTGACGGGAGTCAGAGGCACCAGGGATAGTTGACCCCGCGATTGATCCATGTCAGGACGCTACAAGACAAAAAGTAGAATTTATTCGAAAGTAATTAATTAAAAATAGTAAATGATTTTTTTAATTTTTGATTATAAAAAATATTTATTATTTTATGTAGTATTTTAATATGATTTTTATTTATTTATTCTATGTTATTTATTACAAGTTAATTTTTAAGGGTGTATTTATAAGTATATTCATCTATATTTTAGTTGTTTTATTTTTATTTTGTATTTTTTGATATTATTATTTTATTCTTATATTTTATATATTTATAACTTATTTTTATGTACATAAATATATTTTTATTATATTTTTATGATATTATTTTATACTTAAATAAATAGGGATATAAATTATATATGTATACGTATAGTTATTTTGTCTATGTAATTTATATACATATTTTATTTTGTGTTTTCTTTGTGGTTTTATTCTCTTCTAAATGTGTACAGATACTATAAATAATATTTACAAAATTATAAAAATATAAATTTATAAAATTAATAAAGAATAAATAAAATGAATATTTTATTCGGGCATGTAATATACTAGGGGTCCAAAACCTAACTTTCACATATTAACTCCAAAAAATATGAAATCATCTTCATTAAAACAACATATTAAAGTTATATACAATTAACGGTGATTTTTGTGCATTTTGAGTTTTTATTCAAGAGATATGGGTCTGTGAAGTTTGGATTTTGAGATTTTATTCAGATCATGAAATGTACATTGTATATTATTTTTGCATGAAATCAAGTTTGTATTTTTCTATGCATTATTATCTATAACTTTCATGTACAGAGTTTCTTCATTTGATGAATAAATAACAAAGAATAAAATGGGTCCTAAAAATGAATAAATGATGAATGGATAAATGATATTTTTTGTATTACTGGCTTTTATCTTCGTCTACTTTATTCCTTATCGACCAGTTCAATTCTTGACTTGATCTCGGAGTTTAGGGTCATAAAATACCTGTGGTATTTTATCCTTTTCTTTTCTTTTCTTTATTCTATAATTTTGGCATTAAAATAGTATTTATACACGACAAATGGAATAAAGAATGAATATTAGTCTGCGCAAATTAGTGCTATCTAGGATTTTAAGGCCAAAATGATAGAATAAAGGTGATGAAATAGAGATTCATCATTTGTTGAACACATTTTCCCACATATTTTTCTCTTGGTAAGGGAGCATCACAATCCCTCTTCACATGATAGAAGTATGTCACCTCATTCTGGTATCACCTGTCCTGAATGCATGCCTCATTTACGAGGTGAGATGATCACCATTTCTTATACCTGATTATGCTTATTTAGTGCTTCTTCCCTACATTCTTTTCCAGAATACTAAAAACTTTGCTGTCAAGCCCCAGTGTCACTTACACATTTGAAAGTATTGGAAATTTTATAATAAAAAATTGAGATGCAAAAGACTCACATTATCCCACATCTTATCCACTTGGTGAGGGAGCGTCACAATCCCTCTTCACATGATAGCAGGATACCGCCTCATTCTGTATCACCTTTCCTGAACGTATGCCTCATTTTCGAGGTGAGATAATCATCATTTCTTAAACTTGTTTATGTTTATTTTGCACTTTGTCCATACATTCTTTTCTAACATACTTACAAGCTTGCCGACAAACCTCAACGTCACTTGTAATATTTGATTTCACCTTATAACAAAATATACATATCAAAGTATTAGAGATTTTATAATAAGAAATTTAGATGTAAAAGACTCAACCATCAAGCATAGCAGAGATAGATAGCTCGATTATTTACATGCTTGATCTCTTAGGAGGTGTTCGACTTGGGAATAAGCATGCACAAGAGTAGGGAATAAGCTGTAATAAGTACTATTCTTGTTTGGCTGGAAGGATAAGAATAAGGGAATAATATAGAATAAGGGTGATCAAGTGCTATTCTCCGTTACTATAAGTTAGTGGATATAGAGGAATATTAGAAGATGGGAAGGAGAATAAGAGAGTAGATAAAGAGAAATATAGGAAGGAAAACAAGGAAGTAAAATAAGAAAATAGATAATGAAGAATAAATAGAGGAGAATAAGAACTCATTCAAGTCCCTATCCATTATATATATATATATTAAAGTTCGTCAAGGCAAAAAATTTTGCACAAAAAATCGCATCTTTGCCCCTCGCGACTCCCGGTATCATTCCAATATTACCCCTTCCAATTCCAATAATTCATGTGCATTCAAGTCTCCTTATGTTCCCTCCGCCTCCCCGTTATGCCCCTCCTCCCCCATCCTATTCTCCCAGTCTACCCCCCATCCCCCGCCTCCTCGTCGGCAGCAACCACACCTCCTCCCGCTTCTGCTCCCGATAGAAGAAAAGAAACCCTAATTCCCCTTGAAATTAAGGCTCCATCTCCACACCCGAAGTCCACAGATTAAGGTTTCCCCAACGTTCCGATGCTCAAATCTGGCGCAACCACCGCTCATCGCCCTCGCCCGATCCCTCATCTTTGGGATCTCCGTCCTCATCCTCTGATTCGTGTACGTAGTCACCATCCACGGCCAATCCTGCGCCTCCACGGACTTCTACTTCTTCTCCTCGCCATCGCACCGCTAGGCGCCCGACAACGTCGTGGCGTTGCCGGCCGGTGGGAGAGGGGATGAGGAGGAGCTGCTAAAGGAGAACATCAAGGACCACTCTTCCACCAAGGGGAAGATCACGCTCAGCGTGACGCAGAGCAAGCCGGAGACAGGGGAGGTGATCGGCGTATTCGAGAGCCTGCAGCCGTCGGATTCCGACATGGGAGCTAATGTGCCCAAGGATGTGAAGATCCAGGGGATATGGTATGAACAGATCGAGTGAGTTCTCCACCGATCCTGTGTTTATTGAGAAAAAGAAAACTCCGTATCTTTCTTTTTTGGTGGTGGTAAGAGACCTGTGGTGATCAATGTGGGATTGTCGTATAATCCGTTCTCTGTTTTGCTATGTATTTTCTAATTAATGGCTGGACAGCGTATAATTTCCTGTAATATGTGATCTTATTTGCTTGATTGCTAGACTCCATTACCATAATTCTAATATGATCCGATGCGTTAATTTACCGGTATGATCGCATTCAGCTTCAGAGTCCGTACCCCTCAAGGTAGTGATGTAGTGGAAATTGTAGAGATTTAATAGGTGGGGGGATATTACTAGCTTCAAAAAATCACAAACCATAGTTCTAACGATGGTTTTACGTCGCTTGGCGTCGCCTCCGCATCGCCTCGGGGTGATGACCGGCGAAAAGCCGTGATATTTTATGTCGGCGTGCTCCAGGACCTGATCATGGATGGATTCCTCTCGCCGGGTTCCAAGTCGCTGTCTTTCAAGAGCCCCATTGGCCACGAAGTGGTGGCAATGCGGCAATTGGGGTCACGGACGCGCTCGGCGTCGGAAGAAAGGCATCCCCACCGATGGTCATTGCTGCTGATCCACTTCTCGTCCCTTTCAAGGACGGTGTGTTCGATTTTGTGTTCGTGGGACCTGGGACGATCGAAATGTCGAGGCGGCCTGTGGACGAGGCTCGCGAGCTTGCGAAGTTGGTGAAGGAAGATTTGTTCTTGGTTGTTCATACAGTGTTCGCTGAAGATGTGTAGAGCCGTCATTCACTGTTGCAACTCTTCCCGGAATTTAGACTGGTGAAGTCCAGCGAGATTGAAGGACTGGATGTGTTGGACATGCGAGCCCACGGCGAGCCATTATGCAATAAATGTTATTGCAATTCACTCCTTAATCTGAAATAAAGAGTACATAGTTTGCATAATAGGTCCCTTAGTGCAATTAGGGTTATGTACCATGGCCATCTTAATGATCATACAGCTGTTGATTCAATTATTGAATCATAGAGGCTGGTGCTTAGATGAATATCTAATGAGTTAGATTGAGGACTCATCAAGCACCGTCAAATGATTATTAAGATATGATCTCCAGCCAGAGAAGGAGATGGCAATCCTATCTCAGTTAGGCTGATATCTGACTGACCTCTTGATGCAGGTCCTCTACATATGAATAGAGATTCGGAGGTGTCAGATTAGTTAGGTCAAAGAGTTGACTTAACGAGATCGAGATAACCAAAGTCCTATATTGTATGCTGTCACGATACAGGCACGCATCCTCTGAACGGAGACAGATGTGTTACTATATGTTTGAGTATGTACATTTGGTAGACCAATAGGTTGATGACCTAATCAAGGTCTATACACCGGCGCGCTGGTGTGCATATAAGGGCATATGAGTAATGCGATCTCTCAAAGGGATCATACAGGTTCACTACTGAACCGGAAGACATGAGCTCACTCATGAGATATTGGGAAGAATCAAATTCCGTGCGCACGGTCGTCACGCTTTGGAAGCTTGACTGAATTTGTAGGTTTGATATATACTTTTGGAAAGTATATGATCAAGACCTAGGTATGATATATGCTTTTGGAAAGTATATGATCGATACCGACTTCCAATAATCGAATGAGAAACTTACTGATAAAACCCTGAAGTAGACAGTGTAAAATTGATCTAATACTTCTGGTTTATTTTGAGTCTTCCAGTATGCAAGATGTACAGGTATTGGGAATGCCTGAGGGTGATGTGATCATAAACGGTTGTATAACCATGACGCTTCCATTCCTAGGGAGTGATGAAACGGGTCTGGATTTTAGTGACTCCTCTCAGTAGAGAAGTAATCTGATCTTAGTCCAAATGTTAGACATTAATCTGAATGTGATTCAGATTCAATGAGAAGATTAGATTTGCGGTCTTGATTTAATCAAGCATCTATGGGAGGCCCGAGATCTGGATTTGAGATGTGATCTCAATATCCATGTCACTATATGTGGAACAATACAATCGCCCTGTCCTTATCTCCAAGTATTCGCGGAGAAAGCGCATTATCCTTGAAAGAGTTCATGGATAATTCTATTATTAATATATGTATCCGAGCATTGAGAAAAAAGATAATTAAATGTTATTTAATTATCATGAATAATGTGAATTTGATTCATATTATAAGGAGAGTGTTCTTAGATAATTAAATGTGATTTGATTATCAAAGATGTAAATAATGTGAATGCGATTCATATTATTTGAGTACAAGAGAAGAAGTTATCCAATATAATTAAATATGATTTAATTATTATGGATAAGAATAATGTGGATAGTAATATCCAATTATTCATAATATATTATAAATGTGGTTTATAATGTATTAGAGAGAGCTAATTATAATTTATATGTGTTGATTAATTATTATGTGTATTGGATACACAATGTGTAATTAATTAACAATGTAAATTATATGTTGTTTTGGGTTGTGAACATGATTCACAATTTTCCAATGTCAAGATTGCAATATTCTCAAATATAATTGTGAATTTTTTTTTAAGAATAAAATCCCAACAAATAGTTGTTGGAAATAAGTAGAGAGAAAAATAAGGAGATATGCAATCTCATGGAATCCATGAGATTGCACTCCCCAATAGGAATAGAAGGGGCGGCACCCAATTCCCTTGGGGAATCGGTGGTCGTCCCCTCTTCTTTATGGGGAAAGTATCTCCTTTGTATTTTTCTCTCCTTATTTGATTGATTTAATTTGGTATTAATATTTATTTGATTTATCAAATATATTTAATCAAAAATAAATCACAAGTTGTTGGCTTTTACCAACAACAATCTTCATCATTGGATTGACATAAATCAATCTCATCCATTGATTTTACATGTCACATGGATTGAGATCCATGGATCCCAAAATCATATAAATAGAGAGGCATACCTTGCTCTCTATTTTACACATAATGCTTGAGAAGCATCTCTCTCTCTCTAGACGTCAGCCCTCTCTATCCCTCTCATGGCCGTCCATCATGGATACCATGGAGAGGTTCTCCGTCGCCGCGGCATCGTCGTTATGCTGCCCGTTCTTCTGCTCGTGAATCTCTGTCTCCTTCGGTGCGCCTCGCTCGTGAAGAAGACGTCGGATCTCGTGTGTCGAGATCAGGAGATCCGCCGCTTGGATCATCAACATGGATTGCGAGAAGCACGCGGTTCATCCCCGCGCTCGCAAGCGTCTCCTCCGTCGGATCGGACTTGAGACAGGAGGTCTCTTCGTTTAGAGACTCGATTGCAACCACTCTTCAAGAGGTAATCCTATTACTTGTTTGTGGTTTAGACGAAACTATCCGAGAAGTGTTCTTGGATCATGTGGTTTCGTCGTATAAATTTTTTTTAATTCCGCTGCGTCGAGCAACTAGTCCGACTAGTTGCTCCTTGTCGTATTCGATACGACGCTCACGCTTCCGTGATGCGCTTGAGGATCTAACCATATCCTTCAAGTGGTATCAGAGCCTTAGGTCGACGGTTTCGAATATGATTCGCTAACCGAGGACGACTTGGGTTCGTTATGGTCGCGAAAGTTTTTATCGCATTTGATTTCGCTGATCTGTTTAGTAAATAATTTCGACCATGTTTAAAATGTTTAAGCACGAATTATTTACTTGGATTTTGTTCCCCATTAAATAAGGAAACCATAGGATCTGAGTTTGCGTAAATCGGATTTCGTTTGCTCTAGATATGGTTGTTTTAATGAACATGTATTCATTGTTACGGGAACTGCGAATCTTAACGTAATTAAGGAGTTAATTACTGTTTAGAGACGCCTCGAAATGCGTGCAAATCACATAGGTTCTGTTGTAAATCAAGTTAGCAAACTATGGAAACTTACTTTGCTTAATTTCGATTTAAATTGATTGAGATATACTAATTTTAGTAAGTAGGGGTCACTGCTGAAATTACTTTCCTAATCAAGAACCATGTGATTGTCAATTAGTGAAATTAATTGTTAATTTCTTGAAATAATTATGGAAAATATTTGAGAAATATTGAAAGATGATTATTTCTTTATTTGACTTGGCCTCAACCAATTAATTGATGTTATCTAGATCATAATTGGAAACACAATCATCAAACTCCTTGCTTGAATAGGATTGGGAATTTGTCTAGCAAATTTTCTTATAATCAAAATTGTTTTGATTACTATATGGTATAATTTCGGTTGAAGGACCGATGATCATCTCAAGTACAAATTAATCAATTTGGCATTATCCTTTCCCGAGGCGGATATGGTGTCTAGTCGAGGATCGCTGGGGTAGCGGGTTGCAACGTATGCGATCCGTCCCACTCCCGCCGGTACTGGCCATGACAGCGGGTAGGGCCGGGATAATGTTCGAGGGATTAAGATGTATTTTTTCTAATTATTAAAATACGAATTAATACGTACTTTGAGAATAATACCGTATATATTTAAGTAAGACAATCAAGTTTGATTGATTGAATTGGATTGATAATTAATTTAATATGATTAAGTTAATTATATCCAATTAAGAATACTCTAATATGATTAGAGTTAATAATTCCCTTGGAAGAATTAATTGTATGAATGTGATTCATAGTAATTAATTAAATTTGAATAAGAGATGGAGGATCACATAAGTGACATCCATGGTCTCCCGTCAAGGAGAAGGGTTTCGTCGCCAGATATCATATGTGGGAGACGCCTGTCCGAAGTGACAGCTCCTGCATATGATCCATTTGGATCGGGCTCGTCGCTTCTCGAAAGAGTAAGGACGTATACGTAGTGACCCCAATATCGGGTCCTCATATTATTGGGGCGATATTGGATTGCGCATAGCGAGTTGTATTCCTGTTGACGGTTGGTTCAATTAATGATGGGTCAACATCACCTTAGGGGTGGTGGGCCCGGGTATTAAAGACCGAATTGGGAGATGCAAGTTGGACTTGCAAGGCGGAATGTGTTCCCGCTTCTTTTTATCTGAGTTGTAGGTTCTCATATTATTGGGATGCAACAAAGATAAGGAAGGAGATCCCAGATCTTGCTTGAGATATAATGGTAAGTATATCTCTTACATTGAAAGTGATTAAGGGAATGAACTTTCATTGTTGACATGGCAAGACAACTTTGATATAAAATTCTTAATGCAAAGTAAAACATGTATATATATAAATATATACCCTTATGCAAAAATTTCTTATTTCAGATAATCCTTCATTAATCCCACTCAACATTATACTCAATGATAACCAGTAGAATATCATGGATTGGACCCTTGATCCAGATATTGTACTTGCGATTGGACACATAATGTATGTGGTTGCAATGTGCAAGTTTCCTCATAATAATGAGAAGTGATAATTAAATAAGACAATAGGACTAAAACCCTAGGGTTTGTATGTCTCTATAAGTCTTGATCTTATCGAGTGTACTTTTGAAGTGACATGTCGATGATGATCGTAATTATCAAATAATCCTTATAAAATTCTAAGAAGATGTTCTGGCATACATATGTGCTCTCGACATTTAATCATGAATGATGTGGTTCTGTGCATCATGCAGAATGGTGGCTCTATAAGAGATGATGTATTTAAATTGTTTGAGTACATACCTGAACCAATGTTTTAAGAGTTTAGATGGATGTAGGTGATGAGTGTCATCATTCTACTATCTTTACTCTAGTCATTCATGAAGCTTCATAATATTCATATTATATGAATTTAATGAAGCATATATTAAGTGTTGAAAAACTCTTATTTTGAATTCTTTTGAATTTAACATGAGAGATCCTTTAGTCTTGAGCAATGGTTGCTTAGAGATAAAGGGAGCGCAGTGGAAGCATGGGTTGGACCCAAGTAAGAAGTATAGTCAAAGAGTCGATTATACTTCTGTGACTTCCATCCAAAGAGTTGGATGAATGCCAATATTGCAATAAGTTGATGTGTTGATAGTATGACTATCAAGTCTGTCTAAAATCCTCAAAAAAGGACTCGGATGGAGCATCAGTATAATCTACATAGATCATTGATATTGACTTGCTTATTGAATAATATAAAGTCTAATAATTGTATCTCAGTCTTCTAATCACACTTGCAATTGGTTGCATATGCATTAGAAATTTGATCTTAAGGTTTATTGGTCATCCATGTTGAAAGTGATGCAAATGTTGCAACAATTTCCATGAGATCAGTAGACTTCATATTTTCAGTGGGAGCCCTTAGTCTTAGAGAATGTCTCTATAACCTAGATATTAGAATACGCTCATTGTTTATTTCTAACTGTTGGATATAAACATGAATTCTGAAATTTATCTATCATAAAGAGTTATGATGGATATATATTTCAGATAGTAATCTTACATTTAGCGGACTCCACAAAATTAGAAATTAATGAATGGTTCATTAAGATTTCTAATACTGAAAATTAAAACCTTTAAAGATCAATAGGAGGATAAAGATCATTTGACAATGATCTGGCATCATGTTTTGGACATTTGTTTGTTGATGTGATCAATAGACTGATAAGAGATGAACCTTTAGATTGTCTAAATGTTCAAATCTTACATACTTATGGATATTGTATTCAAGAGTAAAAATGTCCAATACACCCTTCTTTGGGAAAGGTGTAAGATGTTAAGGTATTCAAGATTTCATACATATTGATGTATGTGAATCATCTATATCAGAATAAACATTATGGATATGTGATATCTATTAGTGATTATTTGTGATATGAGATTTCTTCTCTTCACTTAGAAAACTTTGAAATGTTCAAAGATTTCATAATTTTGGTTTAGAATCAAAGTTTGAAGGAAGATGAAATGAATTTGATCTAATCAAGGTAGCTTGTACCTATTAGATGAATTCAAGGAATACCTTATGGAGATGTGAATATCATTTCTATCTCACCCCTCCTAATGAGCCTTAACTCAATAGAGTTGTAGGGAGATGCAATTGATCATGTGTGACATGATTTGATCAATGATTAATCTTAGCATAATTATTTCTTAGTTTCCAGGTATATGTGGTAGAGACTACATTATACACTTAATAAGGTCCCAAGCTGGTAAGCTGGAATCTAGCACCAGAGAGTGCTACTTCATTAGGAAAATAAAGGATGGTATTAGATACTTACTTTATGACCTTGAGATTCTTAAAAGATCTCATCTTTGAGAATATGATTCTTATAGGATGACTCTCTTGAGAATCAAGATGAAAATGAAGTAAAGGAACTCATTTAATCTTGAAAAGATAATGAGGCTCCTGAAATCGGAAACTAAAATAGATAATTAAAGATGAAACATTAATACCTCTTCAAATAAGTTTGAGGATGGATTCCATGTGTCAGTTAAATCTGACGATGATCGGATTTCATGTGATGAAGCTCCTGAGGATCATGACATGGAAAGATGGATGTTAGCAATAAAAGTCTAATGTAGACTTCATATACAAGTGTTGTATATGGACCCTCGAGGATCCACCTATATGGGTCAGACCCATTAAGGTGTAAATGGATCTTCAAGAGAAAGAGGGAACCTGATGAGAAGGTATAGACCTTCAAAGCACGGTTCGTAGCCATGAGCTACACACCGAAGAGAAGGCATCGCTTGCGATAAGACTTGCTCTCCAGTGACCTTGCTTTAACCCATCAGAATATTGCTAACTATAGCTACACAACTTGTCCATGACATCTTCATGGTGTGAGTCAAGATTGCATTCCTCTATGAATACCTCTCTGAGGATATTCATATGAAGTAGCCCCATGGCTTCATGGTTGAGGAAAGCAAGGTGTGCTAGCTGAAGAACTCCATCTTTGGACTCCAATAAGTTTCTTGTAGTTGGAATAAGATTTGATGAAATTATAAATGTTGTGATTTCAGATAAAATCTTGATGAACCATGTGAAGCTTAGTGGGAGTGCCATTGTGTTCATCGTGCTTAATGTAGATATTATTCTAATCATTTAGAATGATATAAGAATAAATAATAAGTGTTTTATAATTTGGTTGTTCCATACCTTGAGATACGATCTCAAGGATACCTCTTAGATCTTAGTTCTGAAGTTGTTCAGAAGCAAAGAGAAGAGGATATTGGGACCGTCACATTAGTAATACACCTTGGACTTATTCCATTTTCTGGAAAATTCCAAGAAAGGCTTCCTTCCCTTAAGATGTAGTAGTGACCTGTCTAAAGGGATAGCACCTCAAAGAGTTGAGGAAGTGAATGCTAGAACTGCTTGCACTTGTGCATCAGTTATGAGAAGCTGGGTATATGCTAGATGTGTACAAGAGCCAGATGTCTGCCATGCAGTGGGAGTAGTAAACTGTTACTAATCCTGCTATGGAGATAAAACACTTGATTGTAGTAATAATAATATCTTCAAAGATGATAAAACTTAGAGATAGCGATCTCAAAGTCTTATCTTCAAAAGTTTAAGATCTTGTAGATAGTGATCTATAAGGGTCTTGACTGTAGATACCTTAGGAGATGGAGATCTCCAGGAAAGAAGGTATTCCAAAAAAGGATTATGGAAATACTGGTTATAATAATTAATAAGATGTAGTGTCAAGGACACTATAACTGACAAAATTGAGTATCGGTTGCATGAGATGCAACATTCGCATTGGATGCGAGCACTGTTACTAGGAGATATGCAAGTGCCGTAAAAGGACTTGGCGTAGTCTCTTGGGAACAAAGTGACTGATCAGCTTACCTAGCTATTTTCTAAATAGCCTATGATTGTCACATGAGTGCGGGTTTAAATGATTAACCCATTAATGGCTCTTTGGGCTAGTGGGAGATTGTTGGACATGCGAGCCCACGGCGAGCCATTATGCAATAAATATTATTGCAATTCACCCCTTAATCTGAAATAAAGAGTACATAGTTTGCATAATAGGTCCCTTAGTGCAATTAGGGTTATGTACCATGGCCATCTTAATGATTATACAGCTGTTGATTCAATTATTGAATCATAGAGGCTGGTGCTTAGATGAATATCTAATAAGTTAGATTGAGGACTCATCAAGCACCGTCAAATGATTATTAAGAGATGATCTCCAGCCAGAGAAGGAGATGGCAATCCTATCTCAGTTAGGCTGATATCTGACTGACCTCTTGATGCAGGTCCTCTGCATATGAATAGAGATTCGGAGGTGTCAGATTAGTTAGGTCAAAGAGTTGACTTAACGAGATCGAGATAACCAAAGTCCTATACCGTATGCTGTCACGATACAGGCACGCATCCTCTGACCGGAGACAGATGTATTACTATATGTTTGAGTATGTACATTTGGCAGACCAATAGGTTGATGACCTAATCAAGGTCTATACACCGGTGCGCTGGTGTGCATATAAGGGCATATGAGTAATGCGATCTCTCAAAGGGATCATACATGTTCACTACTGAACCGGAAGACATGAGCTCACTCATGAGATATTGGGAAGAATCAAATTCCGTGCGCACGGTCATCACGCTTTGGAAGCTTGACTGAATTTGTAGGTTTGATATATACTTTTGGAAAGTATATGATCAAGACCTAGGTATAATATATGCTTTTGGAAAGTATATGATCGATACCGACTTCCAATAATCGAATGAGAAACTTACTGATAAAACCCTGAAGTAGACAATGTAAAGTTGATCTAATACTTCTGGTTTATTTTGAGTCTTCCAGTATGCAGGATGTACAGGTATTGGGAATGCCTGAGGGTGATGTGATCATAAACGGTTGTATAACCATGACGCTTCCATTCCTAGGGAGTGATGAAACGGGTCTGAATTTTAGTGACTCCTCTCAGTAGAGAAGTAATCTGATCTTAGTCCAAATGTTAGACAATAATCTGAATGTGATTCAGATTCAATGAGAAGATTAGATTTGCGGTCTTGATTTAATCAAGCATCTATGGGAGGCCCGAGATCTGGATTTGAGATGTGATCTCAATATCCATGTCACTGGAATAATACAACCACCCTGTCCTTATCTCCAAGTATTCGCGGAGAAAGCGCATTATCCTTGAAAGAGTTCATGGATAATTCTATTGTTGATATATGTATCCGAGCATTGAGAAAAAGGATAATTAAATGTGATTTAATTATCATGAATAATATGAATTTGATTCATATTATAAGGAGAGTTGTCTTAGATAATTAAATGTGATTTGATTATCAAAGATGTAAATAATGTGAATGTGATTCATATTATTTGAGCACAAGAGAATAAGTTATCCAATATAATTAAAAATGATTTAATTATTATGGATAAGAATAATGTGGATAGTAATATACAATTATTCATAATATATTATAAATGTGATTTATAATGTATTAGAGAGAGCTAATTATAATTTATATGTGTTGATTAATTATTATGTGTATTGGATACACAATGTGTAATTAATTAACAATGTAAATTATATGTTGTTTTGGGTTGTGAACATGATTCACAATTTTCCAATGTCAAGATTGCAATATTCTCAAATATAATTGTGAATTATTTTTGAAGAATAAAATCCCAACAAATAGTTGTTGGAAATAAGTAGAGAGAAAAATAAGGAGATATGCAATCTCATGGAATCCATGAGATTGCACTCCCCAATAGGAATAGAAGGGGCGGCACCGAATTCCCTTGGGGAATTGGTGGCCGTCCCCTCTTCTTTATGGAGAAAGTATCTCCTTTGTATTTTTCTCTCCTTATTTGATTGATTTAATTTGGTATTAATATTTATTTGATTTATCAAATATATTTAATCAAAATTAAATCACAAGTTGTTGGCTTTTACCAACAACAATCTTGATCATTGGATTGACATAAATCAATCTCATCCATTGATTTTACATGTCACATGGATTGAGATCCATGGATCCCAAAACCCTATAAATAGAGAGGCATACCGTGCTCTCTATTTTACACATAATGCTTGAGAAGCATCTCTCTCTCTCTAGACGTCAGCCCTCTCTATCCTTCTCATGGCCGTCCACCATGGATACCATGGAGAGGTTCTCCGTCGCCGCGGCATCGTCGTTATGCTGCCCGTTCTTCTGCTCGTGAATCTCCGTCTCCTTCGGTGTGCCTCGCTCATGAAGAAGATGTCGGATCTCGTGTGTCGAGATCAGGAGATCCGCCGCTTGGATCATCAACATGGATTGCAAGAAGCACGCGGTTCATCCCCGCGCTCGCAAGCGTCTCCTCCGTCGGATCAGACTTGAGACAGGAGGTCTCTTCGTTTAGAGACTCGATCGCAACCACGCTTCAAGAGGTAATCCTATTACTTGTTTGTGGTTTAGACAAAACGATCCGAGAAGTGTTCTTGGATCATGTGGTTTCGTCGTATAATTTTTTTTTTAATTCCGCTGCATCGAGCAACTAGTCCGACTAGTCGCTCCTTGTCGTATTCGATACGACGCTCACGCTTCCGTGATGCGCTTGAGGATCTAACCATATCCTTCAGGATGTTCCTATTGTGTACTCTATTGTGCTGCAGAAAGAGGAGAATTTGAAGAACATTATCAATTCGATTAGTTGTATGATGATGGAGCATAAACTGGAGATAGTTAAATAGGTAGAATCGCTCATTGAGGAGGAACCGTTGAAGCCGTGGGTCACGCTGAAGAAGAATGCACAAAATATCTGGTATCTCCCGCAAATGGTGGATATAAGCTTTAAGAGCCATTATGTATACATCGACGTGGGTGCACGTAGCTATGGTTCGAGCATCGGCAGCTGGTTCAGGAAGCAGTACTCAAAGCAGAATAAGATTTTCGGCATTTATGCCATTGAAGCAGGCGGAACATTCCACAATGAGTATGCCACTAAGAAGGGCATTAAGTTGCTGCCTTTTGCAGCTTGGGTGCGCAACAAGTCGCTGTCATTTGAGGTTAATCACGACCATGACAACCACGAAGATGAGGGTCAAGGGGAGGGGATGGGAAGAATTAAGAGAGGTTATGGATCTTCAGGCTCCGAGAATGTGCACACCGTACAGGGCTTCGATTTCGCAGAGTGGCTGAAGAGTGTCGCCACGGAAAAGGGTTATGTGGTAATGAAGATGGATGTAGAGGGGACGGAGTTTGATCTTATTCCGAGATTGATCAAGACGGGCACGATTTGCCTGATCGATGAGATGTTCCTTGAGTGCCACGATAATCAGTGGCAGAGATGTTGCCCCGGAGTGAGGATACCAAAGTACCAGCACACTTACAGCCACTGCCTTGAGCTTTTTTTGTATGTCTTACATCATAGAGTTTTAGCTTATTAATGCTGCTTAAATCTAATTATATTTGTATGTCTTAGATCATAAACTTTTAATTATAATTACAATTAGTTATATATAAAGCCAGTTGAATTATTTATTAGGTATATATGATTCAAAGGTAATAGAAATACAATAAATTTTCTTCCCCATGAAGCGCACGGGCTCCCTACTAGTGTATATTCGTCTACTGCCAGAATAACGAGGCGACCAATTTCATGCTCACCTGGTTCTAGAAGGGAACGTCGGAACCACACCTCGTCGCATCTTATCTACGAACTACTCGCACCTTGCCCCTCACTCTCCTCTCGCGCCACTTCGCCACCACCGACTTCCCACGAGCCCTAAGCGCCCCGACCCTCATCGCTCTCACCTCCTTCCTCGAGGTATCTCCCCCAAAGCTATCACCTTTCTCCTCATCACTATGTTATTTGCTCGAATGACGAGGGTGCCGGCATGCTTAGGCTATATGAGCCATCATGCGGGTTCTCAGTTTCATGAACCTGTCGTGTGTTTTCGATATCGGATTTACCTTGCCTTTTTGATTCGGTGGTCCGTTAAGAAATGCAGAAGTGGAGAATCTGTGCTGTGGGATCTCCAAAATTTGATCTTTTTGCCTCTTGGGTTGGTAGGCGATGACTGAATTAGGGTTCTTTCTCTCTTGGGCAGCGAGGTGGTTGTGGATTTCGGGGTTCCTATATGGCGGTTATACCGTCCGGGGGGACGTGGGCGGCTCAGTGGGGATTGAGGCCGCTGTTTATCTCGAGCCATTCTTCACCAAGAGCCGTCGCTTTCTGCTATGGTAGCTTGCCTGCTTCGCGATATAGGTATTTGATGTTACGGTCTTTTATGCATGCATTGCCTCTTCCCTTTAGACGGGGGCTCAATTCCTTTTTTTACATCTGCCATTTTAAAGTGGGATTGAATGTTTGCTTGTGGTTGCCTTCACTTCTTTTCTGAATCATCGTTGTCGGTTCCTGGGTAATTTCGTCAGTCATCCCAGTTCGACCCGCGTGGCTGGTTGTAGGGGTAAAAACATTGTAGATATCGAAGTAGGTAACCTTCCAACTTAGACCAAGCATTTTGGCGCTGGTTGCTTTTTGTCCAGTTGCAGCTGATGCGCTTAAGTTTTTATGGAGTAGTAAAAGTTGATTTGCTTGGAGCCTTTAGAGTAATTTTTCTTGAAATTGTTTTTATGAAACCACCTTCAAAGAGTCAATGTGTCACTTTTACATCTCGACTATGTAGTTATCTATTTGGACCTTTTCACGGATGTTGGGACAGCGTTTACTGAAATAAGATATCTATTTTAGTATGAAATCATGGAACAAAAAATGTGACAATTTAGCTTAAGTTCTTAAAAAAAACAATTGAGCTTAAGTTTAGTAACCTTGAACTGACGTGGCACAATAAGCTGCATAATTGAATTAATTCAAACATCGTCCATTAGTCGTAGTGTTGCAAGCAAGGTAGGAAATGTTGATGTCGACACCGTATCTATATGGCGTTGATACGATATTTCGACGATATAGTCGCCGAAGTATCACCCATATCAACACAATTTTGTGAAAGTTGGACCAAAAAAGAAGTATATATCGCCATATCGATGTCGATATCGGTCCCATGTCGACATCGATATGTCGGCGATATATCACGAACATTTCATACTCTGGTTGCAAGCACTCTGAGTATGATGTGCTCGTCTTTACCTTGAAAAAAATGATATGCTTATGTTTTATGCACCATATCGACATAGGCAAAGATATTTAATAATACTGCTCGATAAATTCAAAATATGGTTAGCCTAGGATGGGGGAGAATTACCTTTGTATTAAATAAAATGGAATTGTATTATAATTGTGGTTTCTAGCTAGATGTACGGTTAAAACATAATGGATTCTTTCAAGACCATCCTGAAAATCTGGAGTGGTTCCAACTTCCAACTTCCAATAAAATATATCATATGATGGGTATAAGATAGTTTTGCACATTTGCAGAGCATGCCAATATGTGCCTGATGACGAGTTTACAGGAGGGGTTGACAAAGTCTGAAAAAAGTGATCACAAAAACCTACTCAGCATAGATTGCTTAGCCAGTTTGAAATACCGTGAAAACAGATTTGGCTGTAAGAAAGAATCACATATGGCCAGCCTCTGTATCAATTGTAAAATGCTTGGTTTCTTGGTATTTGTATAACAAGATCAAACAACGTCTTACTTGTTTAGTTTCTTACACTCGAAGAACTCTTCTATTTATAGACGTTTGTTTTTTTTGAGGAGAATATGTGCTTAGTTTTATCTTGGAATAGCTTATGACTATCTTCGAACACACTCAGAGAACATTTTATTTATACTCATCTCTTTTTGAGGAGAAAAATGCCTTGTTCCTATAAACACTAGATCTATTATGTTAAACACTTATAAGAAACGCTATTAAGCGGGAAAGCAGATTGGGATATGTAAACCCCCCATACAAGTGGATGCAAAATTTCCCAATATAGGAATGGGAAGATTTAATCCACATGCAAATATAGACTACCTCCTCATAAATGCCTTTTCACAGGCGATGCATGATTAAAGATACAACTACATGTATGTGAAGTGCCTTGGCGGATAACCAACATGAATCCATTTATAGTGCTTGTCGGCTTGGACTGGAAAGAGGAAACATAGTATGCTCCATAGGATGGCTGCTACATGTATGTGAGGTGCCTTGGAGGATAACCAACATGAATCCTTTTATAGTGCTTGTCGGCTTGGACTGGAAAGAGGAAATATAGTATGCTCCATGGGATGGCACGATGAGTGCAGAGGAGGTTGTCAATTTTTTTAATCGAAAACCTATAAGGTTATTGGTTGCGCTTCCTTGATAAAATAAAGGCATGTGTCTTAGGGCTTTAAGCTGGATGTTGGTCTTAGTTTACTATTAATTTATGCCTCTAGAGTTTTAAGTAATATGCTGTAGTCATGTTTAATACATTTTGTTGACATTATAGGTTAATATAGATGGTGATATAGTTTCTAATTCTAGCTATATAAGAAACCATATTCCATGAATACAATTCTTTCCGTTGAGTTCTCTATTTTCCTCTGCGGTATTAGAGGTTATGTACACTTCAATGGTCTGGTGGTGGAGCAGTGTGCCTACCACCTAAAAGCAAGGCCCTAAATGTTGGTTTTGGTCACCATTTCGGTGACCGACCGAAATGGAATTTTGTCAAATTTCGACCGAAATTTCGGTCATTTTTTGTACTAGGCCCCCCATATTTCAGTCATTTCGACCATTTCGGTCGAATTTTGATTTCGACTGGTTATCGATATTCGATAGAAATTCGACCGAATTTAGCTGAAATTTGAGGCTATGCCTAAAAGACCATGGGTCAAATCCCCTCCTTGAGGAGGGTTGCATTACGTAGCTGACATCCGGCATAAAAACAATCAAATCTTTCATCATGGATTTGATAATAATCCATGTAGTTGACCCTATTTAAAGTGGGAGAAGATTTCTCGTTAATTTTATGGTAGTAGAGATCCTATACTGGAGTTCGTACAAAATCCATCCACCGGTTCCACCACCACAGGCCCCCATGCGAACTTGGCTGCTTGTTCGTGCTAGCATTGGCCCTCTCTCGTGTACCAACCGTTGGTGGGTTGTTGCTCTAGCTGTCCCTTTTCGAGGTAATCAACCACATCGTCACTGTCTTTCTCAGTGTGCTATGGTCCAAGAAACCTATGTTGCCACCATCTTCAGTTGGATCATTACTGCTGCTCCCCATGCTTGAATAAATTCCTTTAGGATTTCACTGATTCTCTCTCCTTGACTGTGATGGCCACAACTCCAGTCGAGATCAAACTTCTGATATTCACATCTTCCATGTTGATTCATGGGACTTCCATCAAATTAAAGGGTACAAACAACTGCGTGCTTTGGTCTCATGCCTTCATGGTGTTTATCGGCGGATAGAGGAAGCGAAGGACCCTTGAAAGAAAGACATGGAAATATGATTATTGCTTGAGAGACAATTATCAGGTCATGACATAAATGACCAAGTCGAACCCAAAATCAAAGCCAATCTCCTATACAATGAGAGTGTTATGATGAACTGGCTCATACATATTCTCGGCAGACGACCAAGTTAGGACTTGTAGAAAATCTACATGTAGATTTGGTCTGCTTTCCGGGGAGATTCCTTGCTTGTGGAATACTACCAGTGGATTACTGGTCTATATGGGGAACTGACCATTTTTCAACCAATCTTCTATCCCGAACTTGTGGTAAAAGGATATAAGTGGCAAGTTCACATGTTCCTTATATGTTTACATCCTCATTATTATATCGTGAAGGATCAATTCCTCACATTTGATACTATTCCTTCCATCAAGGTGATTATTAGTCAACTGCAACAACTTGAGACTTTCAAGGGACAAATAAGACCTACTCAGGTGGTGGAGAACATCACCTTTCTTGTAGCAATTGGACATGATGGTCATTACAATTCTCGAGGAGGACATGGTCATTACTCTGACCGTGGTCGTTGTTGCACCTACTCTCCTTGCATTCAATGTTATAGGTTCAACCACCTTTTTAAAAGATGTTGGGCAAAGTTTAGTGCAAGGCCCTAAATATCTGTTTCGGTCACCATTTCAGTGACCGACCGAAAAGGAATTTCGGTCGAATTTCGACCGAATTCCGGTCATTTCGGTCATCTTTTGTATTAGGGCCCCCGTATTTCGGTTATTTCGGCCATTTCGGTCGAATTTCGATTTCGATCGGATATCGATATTCGACAAAAATTCGACCGAACTTCGCTGAAATTTGAGGCCATGGCTTAGTGAACATCCACATGTTGATTTGGCCTCATCATCAACTTTTGATGCATTTATGTCAGAGATGGCTCTGGATCAAGTGCTGACTGAAACAACCATCCAAACTTTCGACTACGAACTGCTTCAGACTCATGCATCTTGTAGAATCAAGATCTTGCCCCCATGCATATGAGTTGATCATTTGCCAACAAACTAACATTAGAGTCCCAAATGACCAACCATAATTAGGGGTACTCCTCGCTACCAACACACCCATGCAACATGCCACCTTTTCATTTCGATGAGTCACCTCAACATGAGCCCCACTAACCCCAGATCCTCATCCATACCCACCTCGCCAATTAGCATGACAACCTCCTTCAACGCCCCCTCGACGCTTTCCAAATCACGAATCTCCCATCCAATTTCTAAATTCTGCTCTTGTTACGAGGGACAACTTGTAAAAACTTGCGACGAGGGTGATCGGGTTATATACCTCCCCTCTAAATCCTTCCATTCATTAGTTTGCATTCGACAATGACGTAAAGATGAAATCTCGCCCACATAAAAATTAAGATCTACCGAACGTGTAAACCTAAAGCCTCACCAAAAGCTAAGAGAACGTGCCTAGCTTTAGCAGGAATGGCCTACACCACAACCTCAATAGAACTTAGTCGCAATTTCGCATCAAGCCCCTTTAAACACAAGAGACCAAGAGCAAACAAAATTGCTCGTTATCCGTATATGCTACAAAGAACATATGGGCTTTAGTGGTTGAAGGGCCAAAACCAGTCACTATAATGCAGAAAAAGAGCTTACTCCTTATCGGGTTCAGAGGATCCAGAGGATTCGACTTAACTCCAAATTACTCATATATGAACAATTATGCAATCACTACGTCCAATGGTTATATTTACCTCCCTAAAAAAACTAAAGCATTCATCTTTTCAAATCCCCTGCAAACTCGAGTGCCGTCATTACTTCCTTAGAAGCCAGAGCTAGGGATGTTAGCGTGTTGGGTTTGGGACATGGATTAATAATTTAATATTCTCAAACATGTACAAATTTATAAAATCACTACCCATACTTGCGAGCTTATTAAACTGGTAATTTCTAGCAGGCACCCATATATCCGGTAGATGCCCAAGAACCCAATGGTTACCTACATATTTGACATAGTAAAATCTTAAGCAATTCATAAACGTACACAAGATTTCACACATATATTAAACAACGGGAGATCATGTAATATGATGATACACAAAGATGTGCAATGCGTAAGGAATATTAAAAGTTTAGGTGTATTATTCTTTTGGGTTGATAATTTTTATTTATTGAAGATACAAAAAGATAGTTAAATATGAATAAATGGATGTAGAGGAGAAAATTGACTTGTATTTTTATATATGCAGATAGATACCTATTAGATACGAAATGGATCTACTAGTTTGATTAAAATGCAACACACATTTATATTTAGGGATAAATTACACCCATAACCCTGAGTAATTTCGCAATAACATTCATAACCCTGCATAATCGCGAATTACGCGAGAAACCCTGAGTAATGCTTAACTCTTACATGGCATACCCCTGTGTCATGTTCCGTTTGGGATGAGCGTTATGTTTGACAGATTCTGTTAAAAAAATACAAAATATCCCTTATATCCATTCTTATTTACAAACCATGCCATCCTTCTTCCTCCCCCTCACCCGCGGGCTGAGTTTCTCCTCCGCCAACCCCATCCCCGGCCGCGTGCTGCGCCCCCTCCCGCGTGCTGCGCTGAGTTTGTGAGGCAAGGAATAAAACCTCGACAATGGAGTTGGCATCTTACTTTTAGTCAGACCATTAAGGAGAAAATGGAGGAGGTTCTGTGTAAAGTTGGGAGAAGAAGGATGTCACAAGCAGCAAAATCTGGCTGTGCTTGAAAAATCCACATATCTTACCCGGTGATCAGATCACAAAATCCAAGAAACCCCATTTACATCAGTGTTTCGATCAAAGATGAGATTCAATATTCCAGACCTTATATAAAAAACTCGAACTTGAGAACAATTTCTTGACATTATCACAGTTCCATGGTAAATTCCATGCTTTATTTAAAGTTCATATTACCAAACCATCTGTCTTCTTCAAACCCCACAGGACAAACGGACACGACGGCAAGATGACGCTCAAAAGCCACCACGAAGGCGGAGGACGAGATGGAGAGTGGACTCCTTCTTGATGTTATAGTCCGCGAGGGTGCGGCCGTCCTCGAGCTGCTTCCCGGCGAAGATAAGGCGCTGCTGGTCTGGTGGGATCCCCTCCTTGTCCTGCATCTTCGCCTTGACGTTGTCGATGGTGTCCGAGGACTCGACTTCGAGAGTGATGGTCTTGCCCGTGAGAGTCTTAACGAAGATCTGCATGCCACCTCGGAGGCGGAGGACGAGGTGAAGGGTGGACTCCTTCTGGATGTTGTAATCCGCCAGAGTGCGGCCATCCTCCAACTGCTTCCCGGCGAAGATGAGCCTCTGCTGGTCCGGTGGGATCCCTTGCCGCCATTTGCAGCCTCCCCCTGCCTCCCCCTCCCCTGTGCGCGTCGTCCCCGCCTCCTGCCAACCCCCGCGTCGTTGGCTCCCTCCGCCGCGCGCCAACCCCGTCTCTGCAAGGTCAAGACCTCCCTACCTCTGTGCGTCCAAGATTTCTGTCTCCGGCCTGGAAGCTCCACCAACCTTCAAGCTCCTCATCCCCATCCACCCTCCTCGCGCAACCCTCCAACGCTGCCTGCGGGCTCTCCGTCCCAAGCCAACAGGCCCCCGTCGACCCCCCCCGCCCTTCCACCCGCCTGCAGGATCCCCGTTGCCCCCATCCCCTGTAGCCTGCATGCTCTCTGTCCCTAGCTAGATGCTAGTTTTTTTATCTTATCTTTTTTTTTTAAATTAATCCCAACCATTGGATCGGAGGCTAGTTAGATTAACTCAACAACTGGTTGAGTTAATAAACAAAACTAACGGAAGGTTATGAGTGTAAAACAGAGCATTTATTGAGGGTTTCTCGCGTAATTCGCGATTATGCAGGGTTATGAATGTTATTGCAAAATTACTCAGGGTTATGGGTGTAATTATCCCTTATATTTATATTTATTTATTATTCGGGTTTGGGACGGGTTCGGATTCAAGTACCTATTAGGCAATCCTAAACCCATATCCATACCCACATGGGTAGTAAATTTCAAATCCAAACTCGTGCAGAAGTAAATAGGATGGGTTTCAAGTCTTTAAATAGGGTGGGACCGCGTCAAGTACCAAGTAGGTAGACCCATATTGACATCCCTAACCAAAGCTGTCGCCTCAGCATCAACCTCCATTGTAGGGTGCTGGCTTTGATGTTATTGTTGAAAATGATAAGCGGAAACGATAAATATGAATAAGCACGATAAACATGAAGAACACGAAGATTTTACGTGGAACCCTCTTCGTGAGGAGCGGGTGAAACCACGAGAGAATTGCCTCAAAGGGCTAATATTCTATTGATCTTTCTTACAGATTCATGGGCGTGGGGCTCCTTATATAGCCTCGCCAATATGTCCAAGTCCCACCACTCATCCATGTGGGACTAAACAACTCCCTTATAGAGGCCCAACACCACAACTATCTCAACACCCCCCTCAAGATGGAGCATGAAATGCTAAGCTTGGACAATACATCACATGCAAGCCGAGTACAAATATATCTTCATCTTTTCATGCTTGTGATCTAAGGAATCTGCACCTTTTGTTGTTGGTCTCTTGAATGCTCTGGATATGAAAGACTAAAAATGGATCTCTTCAACAAAGATCACTGTGAGCGCTGCCACTATATGATGATATGAAAAGGACTTCAATTATGAAGACGCTGCAACACGTTTCTCACAACGAGAGCCTTGAACCGGGCCTCTCCTAAACCGACTCATAGAATATGATCTCTACTGTGGATTTCTTCGTATCGAGCCTCTACCATGAGTCTCTATCATACGTGGTCCACATGAAGACTCTAAGCCCAAATCAATAGTATGGGGACCTCTCAAATAAATGATCACATACATGGACGTCTCAAACAAAAAAAGGAGGAAGTCATTGACACTTCCCTATCTCCCATATCCATGTGGGAGATATAAACAAACACATCATCTCTTTTCTTTTACTTCTCTTTTCTCATTTTTTGTGCCCCTTTTTTGTACGATGGCCTTTTTCCAAAAAAAATTCTCCTTTTCCTTCAAATCAACGTTTCTTTTCCGTTTCCCTTTTTTCAAATAAGCCAAATTTTCTCTTCAAAACATGCCCGCCTTTTTTGTATGCAGCCTTTTTTCGGCCTCCTTTTTTCCCCGTTGGGATTTGAATAGAAAATACCATGCCATCTTGATATGGATTTTTAAAAAGGGATCGGGGCTTCCCTCCATCTTAAGAACGTCGTTTGGATTCAACAAAGGGGTCGAACCCAACCTGGAGTGCATAACTTCGTGCCACCGACACGCTAACGTGCCGCCATATTCAGGCCAATGTAGCAGAGAGCGTCGTCCAAGGAGTCATCCCTGCTGCCAGGTTGCCTGGAGAAGTAGTTTGGAGAGGGCGACACCGCATGAGGAGTGAAGTCCCGTGGAGATCTCCTATGATGGCGCACTTCTTCGCCTTCTTCGACTCGCACAGAGGGTTCGTACACACAACGAGGTGCAAGTTGAGGGCAGCTGGGATTTGAGCCGAGGTGGATGCATACTTGTGTGATGCCTGGAGATGGATTGGTTCCTACACCTGTGTAGAGGTGATGGAGTGGAGGAGGCTTCTGTACGGAGGAGTAACGTCGCATCAACATGGAGAAAAAGCTAGAACGGAGAAAGCATCATGCGTTGAAAGACTCCATGCAGTGGAGGAACGAAGAAGAGGTGTTGCTTCGAGCTGGGTCTGGAACATAAGGTTATGATCTTGGCTTCTTCTACCTTCTTCCGAGAGCTTGATCTTTCATGGAATCAAGATTGGTTTGATGATGAACTTGATTAAGGTTTCGTGAAACCCTATATATCTAACAAATCTCGAATAAAGCACGGAAAAATTGAACTCGATAAACAACCCCAAGAACGACTTGCTCTGATACCATGTTGAAAATGATAATCGGAAATGATAAATACGAACAATCATGATAAGCATGAAGAATGCATTGATTGTACGTGGAACCCTTCTTCGTGAGGAGTGGGTGAAACCACGAGAGAACGGCCTCAAAGGGCTGATATTCTATTAATCTTTCTCAAAGGTTATATGAGGTGTGGGGCTCCTTATGTTGCCTCACCAATATGTCCAAGTCCCAGCACTCATCCATATGGGACTAAACATCTCCCTCATGAAGGTCCAACACCACAACTATCTCAACATTATCACCTCCATGAGTCAATGCCACCGCCAACTTGATGTATAAGTTCGATTGTTCGATCTGAAATGGTAACACCAAGCTTAAGGTCAAACACAATCTACATTCGGTCATCTGGTCGAAGACCATCGTGAACGATTGCCACCACCTCGCCAACATCGGACAACATCACTCTTACAAAGTTGAAATCTCGACATTGAAGGCAAAGTCTCAACACGAAAATCAACAACTGTTACTCATACCGCGACATGTCATCTTTGAAGCGTAACTACCTCCACCTCAGCATTCGTAGGGGACTTTCCCCTTCACCCACCATCAAGAATCCCACCATCAAAGGGGAAAGGCCCATTGTGCATCGGACAACACCCTTCAGCCATACCATGTATAAGTTCGATTGTTCGATCTGAAATGGTAACACCAAGCTTAAGGTCAAACACAATCTACATTCGGTCATCTGGTCGAAGACCATCGTGAACGATTGCCACTACCTCGCCAACATCGGACAACATCACTCTTACAAAGTTGAAATCTCGACATTGAAGGCAAAGTCTCAACACGAAAATCAACAACTGTTACTCATACCGCGACATGTCATCTTTGAAGCGTAACTACCTCCACCTCAGCATTCGTAGGGGACTTTCCCCTTCACCCACCATCAAGAATCCTACCATCAAAGGGGAAAGGCCCATTGTGCATCGGACAACACCCTTCAGCCATACCATGGCTCCAATCCTCACGCTCGCATTCGAGTCGAACGAACAAATTGTCACCCACAACACCTCTAGTGAACTGTCATCAATCAATGCACCTTCCAACAATGAAGAAGACTCGTATCTCATCAATAAGGACACGCCAAGCTTGCTGTCATCAGGGGGATTCGATCACACTTGCTATTCCATACCCTTTCGAATTACAGGCAACCCGACGAGGACTAATGGCATCCCAATGAAAACAAACCACCTTGCTTGAACATGACATTGCTAAATGATTATCCTTTACATGTTTGAAGCACCACTGCAACCCTTCCTCAAAATTAACAAGCTAGGGTGGTGATGTTCCCTGTCACAACCTCCACCTCAGCATCCTCCATCACCACATCCTTTTCTTTCTCCTCTCCCATTACCTAACCAACCTCTCCTCTCTTCCCACTCCCTCACCTCAAGGGTTAGCATTCATCTTCCTAATAAACAATTTTAAAGATGTAAGTTTAATAAATTTCAATCAATGCAACATATTGTATTGGCATGTAAGAACCCATTTCCGATCAACCATCCCCACTTTTCCATTCATTCAAGTCTATAGACAAAGGATATCATAAAATTGATATTAATTTCAAATTATATGGACTACTAAGATATGGCTAATAACAGGCACGTTCCTTCTGATTCGATTGCACACAATTCAAAAAAATGGCTTCAAAAAAATGGCAACAATGATTTTTTAAGTAAATCAACACTTGTTATTATTCTAATATAGGAGGATCTTAGACCTTCACTGCTCAAAATCTTCCTTCATATATAATCAAGGTTGTTGATGGTTTTTTCTATAACATATAGGATATCTATTATGTTATAGGGTTTTTATCACTTGTACCCTTCTTAACTTCTGCAATACTAGGTCTGCCCCTCCCATTTTTGCAATATCAGCCGTGCCCCTGACTTCTTGCGAAATTCATAGTTTTGCCCTTTTGTAACATCAATTATGCCCCTACTTTATCTTAAGGGAAGGACATAACTATAAAATTTGTAAGAAGTCAAGGGGCACAATTGATTTTACAAAAAAATGGAGGGACATAAGTGATATTGCATAAGTTAAGAAAGGCACAAATGATAAAACACTATATCTTAACCCATTCAACTAATTCCACTCTCTATCCAGGGTATATCATGGTCTGAGGGACTGTCATTCCCGTCTTCGAAAGTGAGCAATTAGCTTCATGCCACATATCAAGCCCGTGATATGGAAGCCCTATTATAAGTTTATCTTGACTCCTACCTCCTACAAGTAGCTACTATCCATCTGCACAAACCTCGCGATATCCAACATCTACTAATTGATATCTTGGATCTCCCTTTAGCAAAGAGTACTTGTAAACCCTTCACTTCTCTTTTCCTCTATCCCTCCTTGAACTCAAGTGTCACAAACAACTTGGAAACCAATGCTGAACTTGGGCATATTACATACTACTGAACTTTTTTCCTACGCGTACAATATCATCAAGATCTCACTTTCTAAGTAAATAATATCCATTCAATGTATGATTTTGAATGAATTACTATGTGAACCTTCACAAAAAGAAACTATATTTTGCTGTCTCAGATAAGTTATCAATATTTAATGCTTCATGCAATGTTCCTTGTTTGAAATGGAGAGTTTTCTAGAAAATGGGTAATATTGCTCATCATAAGCATGTTAAATGTGTGGGAAAAAATAGAGAATCCAACGAATGAATTTTATTCATGGGATAGTTTTTCTTAAATAGTGTAAAATCCTAGGGCCTAATAGAAGGCAATTACATAATAGTTCCTAAAGGGTTATAAATAGGAATAGAAAACATGAAAATAAGCTAGAAATAGAAACCACATCACTGGCTCTGTTTGCCTCTCAACACTCCTCAAGTTGGAGCGTATCTATTGATCATGCCCAACTTAGAAGTCAAAAGTGATATGTGTTTCGTTGGAAGTGCTTTGTTGAACATATATGCATATTGGAATTCTGTGGAAATGTGCGGAGTGGTGTTATTCCTTCCATGCACAATGTCTCACTCAATATGCCTGGTTCGTTCATGGAAGACATAATTAGTGGCAATGTACATGGTGGACTTGTTGTCAGAATAGAGAGAAACTAGGGTTGTAGCAAAGAGCCCAAGTTCTTGTAGAAAAGAAATGAGCCAAGTAATCTTACATGTAACTTGAGACATTGCTATGTATTATGTTTCTACACTTACTCTGGAGACTACGGTTTGCGTCTTGCATCGCCATGTTACAAGGTTTCCACCAACAACATGTGAAACCTTTAGTGTCCTCAGGAGAGCTCGCATAGTTTGCATCTGTGAAGGATGTGATAATAATTTAGTCGTTGGTCCTACATAAAAGGCCTTTTCATGGAGATTCTTTCAGGTATTGAAGGACTAAAAGAACAACCTGCCAATTGTTATATTGAAGCTTCTCCTTATCTTGACTAGCTCTGCTTATAGCATATGATGGTGAGATATAACACTTTGCACACTAGGCTTTTATACTGCATGCCATCTTCAAACACATGATCAGTAGAAGTGACATGTTCATGTGATTCAGTTGGGATAGATGTGATTTGCATCGCAAATAGCCAGATTCTGTGAGAATATCCAAATAACATTTTCTTTGTGACAAATATAACTTATGTAGTGCGTATCGCCTCAATACCTAGTAAGTATGGGAGATAGCCAAGGGCTTTACTAGCAAATACCTTCTCGAGGAAAGCCTTGGTCTAAAGAATGCATGCGTTGTCATCACTAGTCATAATCATATCATCAACATTTATAGCAAGTATCACGGTACATGGGGGTCTACGTCTAATGAACATTGAATGTTCAGACCTAGTTCTGTGGAAACAGAGAGGGTTGATCTCAGGAATAAGTCTGTCAAACCATTCTTGTGGACTCTGCTTTAGGGCATAAATGGTCTTACATAGTCACCTTACATACTCCTCTTCGACAAAGTATCTTGGCAGTTGTCTTATGTAAACATCCTCCTTTAGGTCACCATAGAGGAAGGTGCTTTGCACCTCTAGATGGGAAATGGGTAAATTCTCGTTGGTTGTGATGGATGGAATTATGCGAATAGATCCCATCCTTGCCACCGAAGAGAATTTCTCAAAATAGTCAATGCCATAGGTTTGAGTGAAGCCTATCTTTTCATCTGGCAATTGAACTTTCAAGTGAGTGTTTGATTGTAAAACCTATCTTTAAGTAGGGTTGAGCATCGGGCCATGTTCGGCATAGCCCAGCCCAAACCCATTGTAGTATATGGGCTAACGGTCCAGGCCCAAGCCCGTTTTATTTTTTGAAATCTATGCCCAAGCCCTAGCCCGGCCCAAACATTACGGCCCGGGCTCGGGCCGGCCTGATTGATCTACAACACCTTTCTCTACATTGGAGTCACATGCATTCGAGCAATGTGTCATAACCCCTACACAAAATTTCTATCATTCAATGAAATTGACGTTGTAGCTGGTTCATGCTCATCCAGTTGCAGAGCTCCAGAGGCATGATCTCAGTTTGAAGCACATGCTGAGAGATATTTTTCTGCGCTTAAGCTCCAGTAAATAAATGGTAAATGCAATATGTTGATTTCTCTGTATATATACAATGGCTAAACTGCAGTATAAATTACATTAGCGCTTCAAAAGTATGACTTCTAACTTCCTCCTCCTTGCACAACTCTAATTATAATCTGGACATAACTATTATTTCGTATGAGTATATAATCTGAACATAACTAGCGACAGGGGGTACGAAAGTTTTTTCTCCATTTTCTTTTCTTTTCTTTTGGTAAAATATCCTTTGTCCCATATTCTGGCCATTCTGGATATCTAAGAAAATATGTAGGATTTGCTAGAGTTCATTTCTAAATGTTTTCTCTTTAGGAGCTGATGAATTATTAATATATGTGCAAGGTTAAAATCATCTCTTTTAAAAGAAATCTAAATCATTTTTACCAGAAGTTACATGGGACATTGTCTTCCACTAGTTTTCCCCGTTGGTGCAACTTATATTTGCACTGGGGTGTCCATTGAATGTACAGATATGCAAGAGTATTTTCTTTTAAAAAATTCTTGAGGATTTTCACTGAATTTTAAACCTTCGAAATGATCACTGCCGATGGCCCTCAATTGTGATGAATATACACTTATTAATGACTTTTCCCTTGTAACGGTAAAGATTCTGGCAGTTTTTCGGTAATTTAAAGCATGATACTACTCTGTTTTTTATTGGTTAGAGTAATCTTCATATTAACGAATTCATGTACGTTGACCACCCTATGCTTATGCAGTGGACCTTCTGTCCCTTTGCCTCTAACAGCAAACAATTCTATACAGTTGCAGGGTATTGGCATTATTAGTTTGTACCTAATTGGATCGGGTTCGGGCCTAGAAACGAGCCGATCTAATGGGCCTCTTCACAGGCTGAGCCTTCGGACTTTCAGGTTCGGGCCCTATTAGACCCAATCTCGGTTCGAAAAGAGATTCATGCTTGATTTAAGGCCCAAAGCCAACCCAATACATAATCGGTTCAGGTTAAGGCCGTGCTACATGGGCTGGATTTCGGGTCGGGCCGGCCCGGCCCAATGCTCAACATGGGTCACACCTGGGGAACATGGTACATGGTCCCACGTTCCCTGAGAAGTAAATGCATCCATCTCGTCATCCATATCATGTTTCCAACCATGGTCCTAAAGAACACTATGATAGTCACAAGAAATGATTGTCACTATGAGAGTATATGTAAAATTCCTATTATAGCTTGATAGATTATCAATAAAAGTATAGCGTGACAAGGGATGTAGTCTACATTGCCTTGTAGACTTCCACAACGTAATCAGAAGTTCTGGAGGGGCATCCAGATTTGCAGTGGTGGGACCACTTGAAGAAGGCTCATTGCAAAAGAACGAACTCTGACTGCATTTCCTTTTGTAGACATGGGCAGATGGATGGGACTCCAAGGGAATTTTACAGATAGACTTAGTGAAGTAAATAGTATGTTTCAAAGAAGTCGACATTGGCAGAAATGTGTAGCGATGACTGACATGGTCATAACATATGTACCATATTTGGGTTCGAGAACACCATGTAAGACACACTTGGTTGCATGAGCAACCATTTTATCTGAAATATGTAAGTTAGGAACAAAGAGAGTGCAACTAAAGATCTTTAACGACAAAGGAAAAAGTTTCTCATCTTTATACTGAAGGGAGAAGGGAGTTGTCCCATGGATAACCATAGATGGTACCTGATTGATGAGGTATGTAGTAGTTAGAATGGCATCATCCCAGATGGTTGTATTGACCTTCATGTGAGTAAGGAGGGCATGGGCAGTGTCCAGAAGATGAAAGGTGTACGGCTAAGAAGTCTGGTGGAAGGTACACTGAGAGGCAAAAAAGCTAATCAAGTTCTGTTGAATAAATTCAAGAGCATTGCTATTTCTAAAAGTTTTAACGGGTGCAGAGAATGGGTTTTTTTTATAAACTTAAAAAAGGTCTTGACAATTTTATTTATCTCCAATCATTCCTTTATTAAATACACCCAAAAAGATCTAATTGTAATCAACAACGAAAATAGCAAAGTACTTGTGACCACCTACAATATGCATCGGGCATGATCCCAAATGTCACAATGGACTAAAGAAAAAGGCGAGTAGCACCGAGGCTCCATCTTCTGAGGAAAAGAAGCTCAATGATGTTTACCAAACTGGCATGCTTCATAGTCAAATGTCTTCAGCAAGGTCAGATTAGTAAACATATGAGAGAGAATTTTGGCAGAAGGATGACAGAGATGCAAGTGCCATAGGAACGTGTCCGCAATAACAGAGACAACACTGACAAAAGTAGAATTCACAGGGATATCGAGATAGTAAAGTCCATTCTTCTCATGACGCCCACCAAAGATATGCATTGCCCGGATGTCTTGAAAATAACAAGAGCACATATAAAAATCACTCAGGAGTTCAGCTCGACACATAATCTATGTACATATTGTGAGCATAAAAGAAAGTCAGGAGGACAAAAAATGCCAAATAGCTTGAGTTTGGATGAAAACTTATATTGTCCCAGCCATTGTTTTTAAAAACGCACCTCGAGACTCTGAGGTGTACGCCTCAACCAACTTCATTGAGGCGTATGCTTGATAGATGTGAGGCTCTGTCTTTGATCTCATCCGATTTCTCATTTGTTTTTTTTGATATATATATATATCCTTCTTTTCTCTTTAATTGTCCCTTTCATCTTCCGTGGACAAGTAGTTTCAAGTCCTTGAGCTCCGATTCACTGAAAGACGTCTAATTAACACTGCAACATCGGTGAGTTGATTGATTTAATGCTTTTATCTTGCACTCTATTAACATATTAAGCTCATTTTACTCGGTTATTTATAAATCAACATGAACAGAAAATTTACTCCATTTATCTTGCAGTTTATTAACATATTAAGCTTATTTTTTATTTGTTCTTCATGTTATCTATAAATCAACGTGAACAAAAAAATTAATGCATTTATTTGCATGTTCTCTATAAATCAACTTGAACAAAAAAATTAATGCATTTATTTTACAGTTTACTAATATATTAAGCTTATTTTTATTGTCTGCATGTTCTTTATAAATCAATGTGAAAAAAGAATCGATTGAGGATGATTTTGTATTATAAATCAACATGAACCAAACCATCAAGACATGATATTGAACTATGAATATTAGCACATTAAACTAAATGTAATCTTATACGTTGTATATTAGATCATGATTCTTTGTAAATCAATCATATTTTGAAAGAGAAAGAGGGGTGGCGTCCCTAGTTGGGACCCACCACACTGTCTATGTATATATATAATATTAAAGTGTGGGTATTGCATCATATCACATTTGCCATGATAAACAGAGTGCCCTACTTTGCCTACAATGTTCCATTACCTTATCGATATGAAACGCCTCCCCCCAAATGACCTTGTTCCTTGCACACCAGATTGATCGCACAACCACAATGGGGTATGAAGTGTCCTCATGCCCAAATCCGCACACTGATCGAATATCTCTCCAAAAGGCATGACAATCACTCCGCGCAAGCTACATGATGTTGGTCCGATTCCAAAGCTTAGCAGAGAATGTGTACGAGAAGAATAAATGATCCGCATCCTCCCTCATCAAAACACATCTATCTCAAGTAACATCCTCCAACCCCATCAACTATCCCCGATGGGTCTTGGTGATGATCCTCCTAAATCTGAAGAGCCACAAGAAAACCTCAATTCTGTTAGGCACCTTTGTAATTCAATCATGAATTGTCTAAAAAATGATACTACCTGGTACTGGATTATTAGATTTGTTCATTGTATCAATGGTTTATACTCATATGAAATAGTATGTCAGACCTTTACATCATTTTCTCTTTTTATTCTAATCAACTTAGATTGTAGGATTAATAATAAAGAAGACAAAATGTAAAGTTATTCTTGCATGTTTATAACCTATTATTTATGAATGTTTTTATCTGTCAAGTGACGCTTACGTATCGCCTCAATGACAGAAAAAAGCCTCGATAAGCCTCACGCTTTTGAAATCTTTGATACAACCACCAAGTTTTTTTCCCAATTTAAGTTGGATTGGTTACATGTATTCTTTGCCTCTAAATCGATCTAATTTCAATCATATGCTTTCTTAATAGGGTAAAATGGGGTTACCCCTTGGGGGAGCCAAGTTTGCTTCCGCCACCTCCTTTTAACCTTTTTATGGTACTTTAAAGGGTCTTTGCACCTTCTCTCCCTCTGAGATTTTGCAATTACAGTTATTGCCGTACTTTTTTTGCAATAATACTTGGGCCCCTATTTTCTTGGAAAATTCACAATAAAGCCCTTTTGTTATTACACTTATGCCTCTATTTTACCTTAAAAGAAGGTCAGTCTTGCGGATTTTGTAAGAATACAGGGGCACAAGTGCTATCGTGGAAAAGGTAGGGGCATGACTATAATAACAGAATCTCGGAGGGGCAAAACTGTAACAATACCTTTTTTAAAACACATGGGGGGTTTTAAGCTACATAATATCAACATTTTCTCATTAACAATTCAACTCATTTTCAGACATCAAGCCTATCAATGGTCTGGGAATTGAAATTGATTCCTTCCAGATAGACGGGTTAGGAATTTATGTTTTTCACGAAATTTGAATAGCATATTCTTCTTATTAATCTAAATTAATCACCCAAATGTTTTAAAAATAGAATAAAAAGTAAAAACAGATGCAGGAAGCTAACTTGACTCCCCTCGAGGTATCCCCCATTTAATCTTCATTTAACATTTCTTTGATCTCCCCCCCTTTTGCATGGCTTTTAATTTACGTTTTCAAACCTTCGAGTTGAGGCATTAGATGGCTTTTATTTATATGTGAACCATGCAATGCGAGGTACCTTGATCCGTGTAGTTTGCATATAATATTATTTTGTGAGCGAGACAAGAGATGGAGTCAACGAGAAGCCTGCTCATTGAAGGGAGGCTCTAGTTAGTAAGAGATGGAGACAAGATGCAATTGATATCGTTTTAGTGGACAAGACAAGAGATGGGGACAAGCCATTGTTATGGTGGATAAAAAAAGATAGATTTTAAGCACGCACGTGTACACATTCACACAACATTGTTGCCCTCTGTCCCATTGAACTCCTATGTCACTACCCTCTATCCCATAGAACTACGACACTTCATGCTTAGTCTACTTTATTGTTACTATTATTTGGTTTGATTCTTTCAAAACAAGTTATCATGTTTGTTATTTGGGATATAGCAAGCTTTAGTTGTAGGGGGACACGTGAGGTGGAGGTTAAGCGCGACTTCTGAAGAGTTTGCATCCTCTATTATGTATTGGTTCATCTTTTCCCTAGTGTTTTTTTGATATTTTCTTTCAAGAATTTCGGGTGGTCATTGGTCATAAGGTGATTTAGCTAGTTTGGGAGATTTGTTTGGAGAACCCAGAATTTGACAACCTTAATAGATTCTACCTATATGGCAATATCTTTTGCCTAGGAGTGATGCAGCGTGGGACCCAAATATAGGGCCAAATATTTATCTATTCTTAATTGTCAATTTTATTTACGTTTTTAAGTTGTCGTAATCGTCTAATTAAATAATTGAGATCGCCTGTGATCTCAACGTTTATTCGTAGAGTTAATTTTGGTCAATTAATTAGTTAGAGTCCAATTAGGGTAATTAGAGGTCAATTTGAATTTTAAATTTGTCAGAGTCAAATTAGGATAAGTTTGTTGTTCAATTTAAATTAATTTCTATTTTGTAACCCCATCTCTCCTATATAAAGAGATGGTAGTCCAATGTTTTCAGGCAGTCAAGTATCAATGAAATTTTGAGATTTTTTATCTCTCTCCTTTCCCCTCTCCCTCTCCCTCCACGCGATCTCCGCGGTTCTCCTTCTTCAACCCCTCGTTACCGACGAGTTTTCTTCTTCTCAACCCTTCTATTTCTTCTACCAAAAATCCACCAAAAAATTTATTATTTAACGACGCGCCGAATCGCAATCCGCATCAATTGGTATCAGAGCATGGCCTACAGATCGTCCTCACGATCTGACGATCCATATCGACAGGCGCGCCGACACGCACCAACACACCATCGTTCATTCAAACGAACACGACGAGCCATCACCACCATTGGCGCCTGCTACAAGGAGACGGAGCACATGATACGTGATTTGCAAACCAACTTTCAGTCCATGTTTGGAGATCTAATGGCTAACTTTGAGGCCTTCCGCGACGCCCAATCAACGTCTCCAATCGCCGAAGCCACTGCCGTGAGCTTTAACGAAGAAAGCCTCGCCGTGAATGAAGATCCGGCCGCTGTCCAGGCCGTTTTAGAAGAAAAAATCGATGAAAAGGCTGCTGTACAGGTATTTTCAGATTCACAAGAACCCCCGGAGTTGATCTACGCCCCTTCCGCTGCCTTCTCACGGGCCCCCGCTGCAGCCCCAGCCCCTCCGGCGCCCCCCTAGCCTCGTCGGACCCCTCCACCATACCCATACTTCCCGCGGCACAACCCCCGGTCACAGCCCCACCACCACCACCCGAGAAACCCGCTGCAGATCCTCTGCGCACTAAACCTCGCGGCCCCGCCTCCCCAACCCTCGCCGCCCTACCACAGGCCGCCCCCCCTACGCACCACCACCTTCCCCGCTACCCTCCATCGCTCTCTCCATCCCCTTTCTTCTTCCCCCGCGCCTTCTTCCCCCCCCATGACCTTCCCCCGCACCGCCTCCTCCCACTCCTGTGGCCCCCTCCACACCGCGCCACCCCTCCCCGCCAACCCCTCGCCGCCACCCCTTCAGCATCACCAGTGCCCCGCGCCTCCGTTTCGCCCCTCCCTCACCGCACTCCCATCCCATCGCCGCCCCCGCGCCCATCCACACGCGAGCCCCGCGTGACCCCAGCCATCCCGCGACTGCACCACTGCGTGCCCCACCTTCCCTTGCCCCACCCAGCGCCCGCGCCTTCGCACGTAAGGCCCCTAACGGCCCCCGCCTCCTTGCTAAACCGCACCGGCCCCGCCGCCTTTTGTTGAGGAAGAAAACCCTATCGGGATCTCCAGGAACCAAATCCCTCAAATCTCGGGAGTTGAGGGTGATTGGGAAAAATTGTGAAAAAAATCCCATAAACCCCATAATTGCATAAGGACCAAAAGGAGGAGGAAAGTAATAAAAAATGAAGGGCTGCGAAAATTGCGCCCAGACCCCTGGCGGCAGAAATATTTAAAAAAAGAGCTTGCAAACCCGAAATCTGTGGATTCCCCTCATCCAAATAGGAATAGGGCCTTGGGTTTCCCCTATATAAGGACCCCATGGCTTCATTCCTTAGACACATCTCCTCTTTTCCTCTCCTTGTGCCATTGCTTCACTATGGATTCTTCAAGGGTCATATTATTCATGCCTCATCAATTTTTCCATTATCACAATGAGGACGCAAAATTCCAGAAGACGCTGCCGTTTGCGCCACACATGTTCTTCCACGACGAAAGCCGTGCCCGAATGTGGAGTCCGCCATTCGCCCCACACCAGTTCTTCCAGAAGACGGCGGAACATGCAGATTCGACCTCCAAGCCTACATCAAGCAATTCGTCGGGAGACGAATTTTTTAAAGCGGCGGAGAGTTGATGCAGCGTGGGACCCAAATATAGGGCCAAATATTTATCTATTCTTAATTGTCAATTTTATTTACGTTTTTAAGTTGTCGTAATTGTCTAATTAAATAATTGAGATCGCCTGTGATCTCAACGTTTATTCGTAGAGTTAATTTTGGTCAATTAATTAGTTAGAGTCCAATTAGGGTTATTAGAGGTCAATTTGAATTTTAAATTTGTCAGAGTCAAATTAGGATAAGTTTGTTGTCCAATTTAAATTAATTTCTATTTTGTAACCCCATCTCTCCTATATAAAGAGATGGTAGTCCAATGTTTTCAGGCAGTCAAGTATCAATGAAATTTTGAGATTTTTATCTCTCTCCTTTCCCCTCTCCCTCTCCCTCCACGCGATCTCCGCGGTTCTCCTTCTTCAACCCCTCGTTACCGACGAGTTTTCTTCTTCTCAACCCTTCTAATTTCTTCTACCAAAATCCACCGTTCAAAATTAAATTATCGACGCGCCAAAAAGCCGTTTGCATCAAGGAGGCTAGATCAACGGGTGGTGGCGGACTTCCAAATTTCAACCAATTGCTCTGTCCATTCCATCTATTTGATTGTGGCCAAGGTTGATGACTATATTGAAGGTTGCGGGGAGGTGGTGATGCCACATGTACATACTGCCTTTGTTAAAGGAAGATCGAATCTTCATGGCTTCATTATGGCATTTGTAGCTGTTTTGTTTGAGAGAATGGAGGGCATGCGTTTTTCTTTCGAAGATAGACTTTAATAAAGCTTTGCCATGATATGTTGGTACCTCATGTGGCTTTCTTTTAGGACTTTCTCCAAGAAGTGGTCTGGATAAAACTATGCATCACCACTATCTCTTATGCGATTGATGTTGAAGAGTTTTATATTATGTTACTGTTTCACAAGTATTTATTTATTTTGTCAGTAGTATGTAATTTATCCATTAGGGTTTCTCTCTTTTATATAAGAGAACTCTTGGGCTTTATGAATAAACAACAAAGTATTCTCTTCCAAATGGTATCAGAGCGGCAGTCCTAGATCGAAGCCCTGAGCCAAAACCCTAACCCTACCTCCTAGCCTCTCTCTGCACGCCGCCACATCCTCCGCACGCCGCCTCTTTCTCTTCGAGCGTTGCCCTAGCCTTCGCGCGACACCTCCTCCTTTGCGCGCCGCTCCTCGTAGCGCTCTAGCCCTCCGCGCGAAGCCCCTTGCCTCGTGCCAGCCCTCTGCAGATTACATAAAGAGCTCTAGAGACTTGGATTAGTTCAAAAGCTCGGGAAGCCCCTTGCGCTTTCCTTTTCCGCTTGCTCGCAGCGGCGCTGCCGCCCAACAGCAACCTGCTGCCGTTGCAGTAATCTGGTGGCTGGCGCCGTCGCCCAAGGCTGGTCTTGGCCCCCTGGAGGCTAGTTTGGTAGCCTCATGATCTCACAAACACGATCTAGGTTCTCTTGAATCCCTGATATTGGGTTTTTGATCTGATTTTCCCTATTTAATATCAAAATCAGGCCCCTGTTTGTCTAAAGTTTGTTGTGGTATGAGTCTAAGTTCGCAACCATCTCCTTTCGTGTATGTTTAGATACCGTATGATTATTTTAAGGTCCCAGTGATTGTTCACGATGTCAGAAAGCAGAGTTGATACGCCATCTACGGGTGCATTCAAGGGTCCAACACATATTGTCAAGATGGACGGTGCAAACTACGAGTTGTGGACGATGCAGTTGATGAATCTGCTGCAGAGCCATGGTAAGAAGCATATTTTGATGCAGGATGAGCCGATGGACAAGACTGGGACCAACGCCCTATGGGAGGTTGGATGCATATGCCAAGGTGTGGCTATCTGGTATTGTCTCTGTTGAGATAACCAACGATATCTTGAGTCAACCCACATCAAAGGCGATGTGAGATATTTTCGCAGTAATATACTCCCAAGCGAAGAATGAGTCGAAGATATTGCAGCTCCAACATGATATCTTCACAACCAAACAGGATGATCGTTCTCTTCATGCCCTGTACACATCTTTGAGGGGTATGCTTGAGCGACTCCACAGCTACATATCTCTCACGACCTCACCAGAGCAGCATAAGGGCTACATAAATTCTATCATGACCGATATCTTTCTGTCTGCTCTCAACCGATAATATGATTTGGTTTGCTCTCAGCTGCTCACCGATGCCACCATACCTCCTATGGAGGAAACATACCGCATGCTCAACCGCTTGAGTATCTCCTTTACCACACCCTCTCAGACATCGTCAACTTTGGCTACATCACGTGGTAGAGGTGGATTGACTCCATTCAGAGGATGAGACCCACGTGACAGAGGTGGTTCACGTCCACGTCAGCCATGTTCATACTGCCACCATTCAGGTCATTCAGAGGTCATGTACTACTCCAAGCACGATTTTTCACCATCAGCTCATGCTGCAGAGCATAGTCAAACTGCTCAAGATCTCACTGATCAATGATCATTGCTACGATGACTTTGTTGCTCGCCTGCGAGAGATCATGTCTCCAGCCACTGGATCTTCTAGCACCGGTTCATCAGACATTGCAACCTCTACCTCTACTAGTTGCTCCGGTATTACTCATGCATTTATTGGTCGTTCTAGGCCAAATCCTTTGGAATGGATAATAGATTCTAGAGCATCACATCATCTCGGTGGACATCGCCTGCAGTTTGGTACGTATAGTCCAACACAACCAAGTAGATCAGTAATGATTGTGGATGGGACTCATTCCCTGATAACTGGATAAGGGGAGATTCATTTGACACCCTTCATACATTTACATATGGTCTACATGCACCTGCCTTCTCCATGAACTGATTGTCTATTAGCCAGATAATAAAAGATTTACATTGTCGTGCTATATTTGACCATAATTCCCTTGTTTTTCAGCATATAATCACATGTAGGGTGATTGGATGTGGGCGTGAACATGAAGGGCTATACAGGTTGACTCAGTCTTCGTATGTTGGTACTACTTCTCTTTCTGATGAGTCAATTTCTCTTTACACGTGGCATCTCAGATTCGGCCACCTACTACTGTAGAAAAATTGTCATCTCATACTTGGCGTCTCTACCAAGTCAGTGTGAGAGTCATGTGAACTTGGAAAGCATCATCGGTCCAGCTTTTCAAGTCGTCGAGGTCGGAGTAGTCATGGTCAGTTTGATTTATTTCACCTAGACATGTGGGGCCCGAGTCGTGTATCTGATCATTAAGGGCACGTGTACCATCTTGTTTGTGTTGAGTATTTTCCCAGATTGTCCTGAGTATTTCTTTTAAATCATAAGTCTGAGGCTAGCACATTAATTCAAACTTTTTGTTGTTGAAATAAAGAATAGTTTCTCTACCTCAATTTAATTTATTTGTTTCGATAATGCGCTTGAGTTTTGTACTACACAACTGTCTCATTTTTAAGCTCACGTGGCATTATTCACTAGACTTCTTGTCCTTATACATCTCAACAGAACGGTGTGGCTGAATGCAACCACTGACATTTTCTAGATATCATCAGGACTCTCATATAGAGTCGGACTCCACATTATTTCTGGAGTGATGCTGTGATGACAACTTGTTACCTTATAAATCGGATGTCTTGTACAATCTTGGGTGAAAAGGCACCCTCTACTCTTGTGTTTCCTGATAAGGACCTCTTCTCCCTCACGCCAGAGTATTTAGGTGCGTCGCATTTCTCAATATCCTATATCTTGGTCATGACAAGCTCGCTCGTCGAGCTGTCAAATGTATATTTATAGGTTACTCTCGCACCTAAAAGGGTTATCGGTGCTTTGATCCTGTTAAAGGACAATACCATGTCAGTGCTGATGTCACCTTCTTTGAGTCCATAATGTACTACTCTCCTACAAGTGACCGGTTGAGTCCCTCTGAGTTTGAAGATGCTGTCATTCTTTCACCCTCGCCTACACATATATCTCAGCCTGCCCTTCATGTTTTATGCATTCCCCAGCATCTAACACGCCTCAAATAAATTCTGAAAACTTGATTTTGATTGATGGAACTAGTGGTGTGCATGATGTACATGATGAGCATGCAGATATGCAGGTTGAGCCAAAACCACCAACAAAGACTGATTTAAGGTGGTCTATTGCCTTGCGGAAAGGCAAATATTCCTATGCACGATATCCCCTTGCAGGTCATGTATCTCTGGAGCGGCTTCCACCAAATTTCAGGAAATTTATTGTGGGATTATCTGCTGTTGAAATCCCATGCACATATCAGGAGGCACTCAAGGTGAGCGAATGACGGCTGGCCATGGAAGAAGAGATGGCTGCTTTACAGTCTCGTGGCACATGGAGTACTACACTGTTGTAAAAGTCGACCGATTAGTCAGCCGACTCAGCCCGAGTAGTCGAGTTGAGGGGGGGGGGAGGGTAGCCGACTCGATTAGGACTAGTTGACTGACTACTTGACCGACTTTTACATAGTGATTTTTTAATTTTTTGGGTTTTCGACTTCTAAAAGCAAACTATTCTAATATGCTTAATGTTAAATTTAAAGACAATTACTTCTTTTATTTCATTTTGATAGTATATAAAATGTACAAATCAATGTAAATATAAAAATGTGTTAAAAAATTGATTTATATATATTTAATAATAAAAGAATTCTAAACCGACTAATGGCCGACTAAACCGATTAGTCATCCGACTGCCAATTAATCCTTAGCCAGTGACCCGCCGATCGAGTACCGACTACCGATTTCTGCAACCATTACTGTTACAGCTCCTGCAGACGTGTCTGTTGTAGGATGCAAGTGGGTGTTCAATATGAAACATTGAGCAGATGGCAATATTGATCGCTACAAGACATGATTCGTATGTTCTCCCGGACTTATGGGGTGGACTATCAGGCCATGTTCTCTCCAATAGCTCGGCACTCCACACTTCAGGTTCTTCTCTCTATCGCTGTCACACGAGACTGGCCTCTGTATCAGCTTGATGTGATGAATGCTTTCCTCTATGGGAATCTTCAGGGGAAGTCTACATGCAACAATCACCTAGGTTCGCTGCTGAGGGGGAGTGTCAGAAGGTGTGCATACTTCATAAGGCAATCTATGGCCTTAAGCAGAGTCTGAGAGCATGGTTTCAGAAGCTCTCAGATGCTATAGGACAGAAGAGGTTCGTGAGATCCACTGTAGATCACTCCTTGTTTGTCCAGAGGTCCCAGAAGGGCACCATTGCTATACTGGTATACGTCGATGACATAATCATTACAAGGGATAATGCATATGAGATTCAAGCAACGAAGCCTTTCCTAGGATAGCAGTTTGTGACCAAGGACTTTGGCAGTCTACGCTACTTCCTTGGACTGATGTTTGTCAAGAACCTGCAAGGTCTTGTGATGACCCATAGGAAGTATGTTACAGATTTCCTATCAGAGACATGTTTGGCAGATTGCAAGCCAACCACTACTCATATGCATGGAAGGCCGTATCGATATCGATATCATTTCGGTCCGTCCGGAAATGGATATATCGGGATATATCGACGATATCGGTGGAAACATCGAAAATGGTGCAAAAAAAGCCAATTTTTTTGGCATTTTTTTCAGGAATTAAGGCCATCCAAGATATTAAAACAACAAATAACGTACAAATTCACACTTATATCACACATATCGATCCATTTATAAACCATATATCGCACATATCAGTATCACACATATCGGTCATATCGAACATATCGATATTAGTATTGATTCTTGACTTATAAATATTGGAAATGGATTTCATTCAAGTTCTTATAACATGAAATAATACAAATATACACCTAGAAAATACATATAGATCATTTATGAGGACTATGATCCTTATAGTACACATATCGGTCATATCGAACATATCGCTGATATTGTTAGTTGTTGACGTACTATATATATTAAAAATGGAGTTCATCCAAGTACTTCGATCACTAAATAATTTACAAATGTACTCTTACTCTCTTAGATAACACATATCGATCATCTATGAACCTTATATCGCATATATCGATACGGTTGTACTGTTAGTTGTTGACCTATATATATATTGAAAATGGAGTTTATCCAAGTTCTTAGATCACTAAATAACTTATAAATATACTCTTAGATCACACATAACGATCATCTATAAAGCTTATATTGCATATATCGGTAATTTCGAACATATCGATATTAATGTTGATTCGTGACTTATAGATTTTTTTGAAGAATTGACTTATAGATATTGGAAATGGATTTCATTCAAGTTTTACAACATGAAATAACTTGTAAATATATACCAAGTTGAAGAACCATTGTATGCACCCTCCTATCGCACCATACCCTACCAGTACATGGGTCTCGTTGCTCGGTCAGCGAGCCTGGGGGGGCTAGGGGGGCCCAGGTTGCCCCCCCCTTGCGGGAGTGCGGGGGCAGCGCCCCCGACCCGGAACAAAGTATATAAATCATAGATTGTTTTAATACTAGGTGTAGCTAGATAGGTAGTGGAATCAAGCTTGCATGAATAATAACATTCATATATAGGGATATCGAGGAAACATCGGCGATATCGGTCGATATCTTGTATTTTTTGTACTGAATCCATTCATTTCTGACCGATATGAGCCGATACGGCGATACATCGCCGATATCCCTGTAAAGCTTATATCGCATATATCGGTAATTTCGAACATATCGATATTAATGTTGATTCGTGACTTATATATTTTTTTTGAAGAATTGACTTATAGATATTGGAAATGGATTTCATTCAAGTTTTACAACATGAAATAACTTGTAAATATATACCAAGTTGAAGAACCATTGTATGCACCCTCCTATCGCACCATACCCTACCAGTACGGGGGTCTCGCTGCTCGGTCAGCGAGCCTGGGGGGGCTAGGGGGGCCCAGGTTGGCCCCCCCTTGCGGGAGTGCGGGGGCAGCGCCCCCGACCCGGAACAAAGTATATAAATCATAGATTGTTTTAATACTAGGTGTAGCTAGATAGGTAGTGGAATCAAGCTTGCATGAATAATAACATTCATATATAGGGATATCGAGGAAACATCGGCGATATCGGTCGATATCTTGTATTTTTTGTACTGAATCCATTCATTTCTGACCGATATGAGCCGATACGGCGATATATCGCCGATATCCCTGTAAAAAGATATACACTCCAATTTCGATACCCCCAACCTCTCGATACCGATATATCGGCGATATATCACCGATACGGCCTTCCATGCTCCTATGGACCCAAGCATGAAGTTCTATGATGCCGACACCGATGAGGTCGACAAGAGGAGATATATGGAGCTTGTTGGAAAGTTGTTATATGTGACCATCACCATGCTAGATATATCCTTTGCAGTAAGCAAAGTGAGTACAAGCCCATATGGATGCAATCTATATGATTTTGAGGTATCTGAAAGCTTCACCCAACACTGGTCTTTTGTTTCGCAAAGGCACATCCCTTGCTGTTACTGCTTGTGCAGATGCGGACTATGCGAGATATCCCAAGGACATGAAGTCGACTTTTCGGGTTCACAGTGTTTGTAGGGAATTGATTAATATCATATAAGAGCAAGAAATAGACAGTTGTCACCCAATAAAGTGCTGAATCAGAATACAAAGCTATGGCACAAGGCAACCAAGAGATGATATAGGTCATATCAGTTTTGACTGACCTAGTCATTGAGATGCCTCTTCCTATGCACCTCCAATGCGACAACCAAGCCACACTATTCATTGCCAACTAGTGAACCTTCCATGAGCGAACCAAACATATCGAGGTAGACTATCACTATACTCGAGATATGATTCAGAAGGGCCTTATTTCTACATCTCATGTCAATTCTGCTGAGCAGACAGTAGACGTGCTCACCAAGGTTCTAGCCCGAGGATGCTTTCAGAGATGCTGTTCCAAGCTGATCCCGATAGACATCTATGCTCCAACTTGAGAGGCAGTGTTGAAGAGTTTTATGTGATGTTACAGTTTCACAGTTATTTATATTGTCCGTAGTATGTAATTTACCCATTAGGGTTTCTCTCTACTATATAAGAGAATCCTTGGGCTTTATGAATTAACAACAAAGTATTCTCTTCCATAATTATGACGAGTGAGAAGCTTGACAGAGGGTAGGTGTGTTCCTTAGAGGTTTTTGACAAGGGTGTTCCCTGAATCTAAGGGTGAACATTCGATTGGTTTGAGTGGGTTCGGGTTATTCGGTTTAGGTGGAATTCGATTTAGGTTGAAAAAATGACATTCATCACCCGATCAAATTAGATTGGGTTGAGATGTTTGGGTGACCGGTTTGGGCTGATTGGGTTGGGTGAAAATCAAATTACCCATGTAAAAAGTCGTGTTAATTTAAGGTAAAGTAGTGATTGGGCCATTGATGTATACAAAAGATGCCAAAGTGACCATGCATCAAGTTCGATAGAGAAGACGAGTGTTGGATGAATCAAAGTCGACATGGATGGAGAATGTTGTGATATGTTCAAGTTGATATGGAGTTGTTCAGCTAAGGCTAAGGGATTTTCAAGAGTAATTTATGCAAGGTTGCAAAATCAGCAATCGATACTCGGTCGGTTGGGTTACTGATTAAGGATTAATCGATAATCGGATGACTAATTGGATTTAGTCGGGCTTTAATCACCTTTGAAAATTTTAATTATTTTAAATATATGAATCATTTTTATATGTTTATTCTTATATATTTACATAGATTTGTATATTTTTATATTATCATAATGAAAGAAAAGAAGTATTGAATTTAAATAAAAAAGTACAAAAAAATGATATCGCCAAGCAAAAATCTATCGACTAGTCAGCCTAGTCGGAGTTAGTCAATACTCAGTCACCACTCCACTGACTAGATGACTTACTAGTCGGGCCAATCGAGGGTCTTTTACAACATGGAATTTATGTCGCATGGATTGGGATTGAAGCATATTTCTGTGGTAATAAGGCATGCTCCCAGATGTTTATAGTACGCATTTATCATATTAAGGATCATACTTCATAGAGAAAAATACATTGAGTACAATATATAATAACATTTGAAATAATGTTTAGTGAGACAAGATTAGTTAACGAGTTGATAACTTAGATTAGAGAATGCGAGTTGTATATTAGAAATATATAGGAATTTCGAATTCTTGACGTTATATGTTAAGTATATATCGGTTGGGTTGGGTGAGATGAAATCTCAGGCCATCTAAAGAAATAGTTTGGGTTTTTTGGGTGGGTTGGGTGGAAGACATTAGACCCATCAACCGTGAACATGGTTTGGGTCCAATCCGACCCAAAGCTCAAATAATCCAGGTCATTTTGACCCATTTTCAATGTTTTGGTTGGGTTATATGGGTGGACCCATATAGTGCCACCCCTACTTGAATCCACTACTTTATATCATGGTGGCTGCTGATATGACCATGAGATCTTCCACACTTGAGAGGTAGGGCTGCTATGGGGGTTCTCGACTAAGGAGTCAATGCTCATGAGCCAGTTGCTACAATATGTGGATATTCAATGTTCCTACCTGATTGTTTTTTTTTGTTTGGGGGGGGGTGTTGGCATAGGCTGAGAAGACGAAGTCTTTTCGGGTTATTTTTCTGTCAGCTTCGACTCACATAAGTAAACTGTAGAAGTTGTTCCTTTTAATCTTGCGGACATGGATGCCGCATATTGTGTTGATATCCTTTACACTCCCTTGCGCGCTCTTATCTTGCCTTTCCATTGCTCGGCAACACAACAAGGGGTGCGGTTTGCGTCGCTCTCCTATCCCAATGTATCATGCTTCTCTCCTATTAGTAATTGTCGAAATCTCGATTTCATTTTGGTCCCTTGGAAATGGAATTTTCGACGATTTCAGTCAATTCAGTGGAACTCTCAGAATTGGCTCAAAAGCTGTTTTTTGTCATTTTTTTGCAAATTAAGATCATCAAAGTTATTAGAATAATAAGTAGCTTACAAATACCCACTTATATCACACATATAGCTCATATATACCCTTTATGTCGCACATATCGGTCATATCATTGTTAGTGCTGATTGTTGATTGATAGATATTTGAAATGGAGTTCACTAAAGTTCTTAAAATAGTAAATAACTTACATTATACACTTATATCACACATATTGATTTAGCGTTTAAAGTACTATGCCATGTCGATATTGATTGTTTATATCACACTTATATCACAAATATACACTTATATGTATGTATATACTTATATCACACAGATACTAGAAATGGAGTTCTAATACTTAATATGCATAAAGTTGTGTATATTTAGTGTTTAAAGTAGTATACAGATTATTATGTTTCGATTTTTAAGTAAAAACATCTTAGATTTAGGGGTTGAAGCGAACAATTTCGAGAAAAACCACGTAAGAGACACAAAACATGATAATCACACATAGATCTAAGGTTTCGTTCTCGGAATTGTTAATTATTAAATTTTAATTAACCAAAATCTGTTTTCTAAGTGTTAAACATGAGATCCGAGTTTTTCCTTTGAAACTCATCTTGATTCCACCGTAAAACACAAAACCCCCAAATTTATCTTACATATATCTCACAAATTAATTCAAATCTACCAAAAAAACCTTCACAATGAGTAATAATAACAACACGAGAGGAACAAAAACCTATTTTCCCTCATATATCATCAAATTTAGTGAGATTTGGAGGAGCATACCTCAAACTCATGAATGAGGAACCCCGAAGGAAGAAGCAAAGCAGAGAAATCGGTCATTTCGCTGATATTTCGGTCAACTCGCTGATATTTCGGCCATTTTGCCGATGATTCAATCATTTCGCCGATATTTCAGTCATTTCACTGATATTTCGGTCATTTCACCGATATATTGGACGAAATCTAGGAGACACGAGATACATGGTAGTTTCTATACCCCAATACCCTCAAAATTTCATGAAATTTAAGACCCTGATTACCAATATCTTGTCAAACCTACTCTTTTGTAATGTATTTAGTCGTAGGGCTATGCACTCCTCCATCTGAAATGTTTTTTTGAGTTGCCCGTTTTTTTTAATGAGTGATTGAGGGGACCAGAGATAATGGAGAAAATTTCTGGTGTGATTTTGCAGTTTTCACGACCAATAAATTCTTGCCACTGCACCCATAAACTAGAACAAATAGATCATAATTTTAATTTTTTCAATAAAATGTCTCGCAGAAGAATGCGAATCTCCTTTTCCCCTTTTTACAAGGAGAGATATTTTTTCTTATGAAACCTTAATCGGTAGAAAATTGACGTTTAACTTTTAACTTGTATCATACATCTAATTTTTGACACAACTGTAGGGAAGGACCGGGGGTGTGGTCATACTGTGTTTTCTTTCAATTATGATAATTAAGCCTACTGTTCTTCGAAAGGATACAAAGTCTGATGCTGTCTTTTTTATATTATTCAGATCTGTTTCCACCAACGTTTACATATGAAGCCGATTTTTTTAATAAGAAATATTATACATATTCTGTTTTTTAACCTTTATTCATTGGGAAGATGCCCGTCTCCGAAGCTTTTCCACTCTTTTTTCAGTCACAATTTTTATATTATTGTTTTAATTTATAGTAACTACTGCAAGAAGAAGAATTTGGCCTCATCATGGTCGAGCTTATTTGGGCAATTTTCTTCTTCTTTCCTTTTCAATTCTGGACCATCACAGAGTCTTCGTTATCAAAGGGAACCATTTGTTGTTAGAGCTGATAAAGTAAGTATAAATTTAACTTTCTTAGTCTTAGTAGGTTATAAAGATAGGGATAATAGTCTTTAAAAAATTGTGTTATTGGGTACCTTTTGAGATGTCATTTGAATTGCATCGATCAAAATGATGTGAATGCGAGAAAATGATCTGTTGTTGTTGTCGTCATTATAAACTTGACATTGTCTCAAATAATTACTTAAATCGATCAAAATATGTTTACATGACAACTTATCAGATTAAGGAGGGAGCACGAGGTCTTTTAAAAAGTTTAAAACTAAGCTATGATCATTGGTTTTAAAGAAAGCAGAGCATAATAGTGGTTTGGCCAACATGGATTTGAAAGTAAAAAAACCCAAATTCAAGGAAAAACTTTAACTTGTTAATGCCAAGTAACTCTTGTATTGGGAGATTGTTGAGCATGTTCTCAAACCACCTCTCATTTTCGTTGCTTCAAAGTCACCGTCTTCAACAACACAACATCCACTTTTGAAAGACACGCCTGCTTGCCAACTTCTTCTCCAACTTATCAATAATAGAAAACCGCTCTAGCTGTCGAAACCTGCATGCCACCAAAAGCATCCCGAGATAGGTGATAGGGGGAACCCCCCCGCTGTGTCCGCAAGGCATTCTCACAAAACACCACCTCCTCACCCATTCCAAAAGGAATAAAAGCAGACTTGGCATGATTAGTCTTCAGGCCCAGGACCAACCTGAACAGCTCAAGAACAATGGCCATCCATTCCACATCCGCAATCTTACCCTCCACAAAAAATAGTATCGTCTTCGTGTAATGTGCCTACCACCCAAAAGATCAGAGTTCAAATCCCCCTTGTGGGTCTTGCGCTGGGTAGCCTACAACCAACATAAAAAATATTTGGATCTTTCAACATGGATTCGAACAAGAATCCATGTAGCCGACCTTACTTAAAAGTGGGAGAAGACTGCCATTTTTATCATCTTCGTATTGAAGAATGTGAATCAAAATCTCACCCACGTACAAACCTGCCAGGAAGACTTCATCCCTTACCTTCGACACCATCTTGGTTAGAGCATCTGCCACCACCACAAATAATAGTGACAACAATGAGCAAACCCGCATAACTCTGTAGTGTGGCTGAAAGAAGCTAATCTCATTTTTGCCATTCACCAACACAACATTAGAAGCAGTCGTCACACATCTCTTCATGCAATCGATCCACTCACCAGGGAAGTCCATAAGATGCAAGGAAGCCCACAAGAAGCATTAATCAGTACAGACATATGACTTCGAAAAGTCTGCCGTCCAAAGGAGCCCTTTGGTCTTCTTCCTTTGCCACTCCGCAATAATCTCAGATGCCATCATAATCCTATCCATCATGTGATCGCACGAAGTGAAAGCCACCTAAACTGGATCTAATAATCTAGCCGAGCACCTTGCGTAGTCCGTTGGCCATCACATTTGCCACAATATTGTGCGCAAGTCCTCCACGTGCCTCACCGAACCATTCTTAGGCAGAAGGAAAATAAGAGAATGGTTGAGCTGCTCAAATCCACCATTCGCCAGTCACAACACCTTACCATGTCCAACATCACGTGGCCGACCAGATCCCACAACTCCCGTAGGAAGAAAACCATCTGGTGTTGAGGAGCCATCTGTATCAAAGTTAACAACTGCGTGTTTGACCTTCGATAGCAATAACGGTCTCACCAACTCCTCAGACGGCAGGTCGAACAAATGTGGGATATCTCTTCCCATCCACCTAGCACCATTGCTTGGCACACATGTACTGATCTCAAAGTAGTGCTCACTCATTGCATTACCAATGGAATGAACAACAAACTCCTCTCCATTCATCTCAATTGAGTGGATCAGGTCTGCCTTCTACAACTTTCACCACATGAAAATATCAGTTCCACATCGGAGAATGAAGTATTGTCCTCCACTACAAACGCCTCATCTGCCTCTTCGTTCTTCGTAAGCATAGCGAATCCACCCTTCCACTATTGTACCTTTCCAGACATCATCTTATCCATCTCCCGAAAATGATCATCATGGATTTGACAAAAGTTTAAACTGTTCTTGCTCTTCATGAAAGGTTTGTCTCAAGCTGCGAACTGAAAACAACCCACTTTGACTGGGTGTCCCCCCATATTGGCCATTCCCTTTTCTTAAGTCTCTTCAATTCTTTTCCCGTTCCTTTTCAACTGCAAGCAAATCCTCTGCCAAATTAATCTCTTCATTAAGTAAACTATAATGATGACAAGGGTTTTTTCTTTCTTGCTGCAACTGTTCTGGGAAACATGCCCCTCAGAACGAGAAGCAATCTCCTGCATTTGCTTAGTCGATCCTCTCCGCAGCCCTATTTTTTTCTTGTTGTTGCTTAGAGTCCCCAATAAACTGCCATGGAGGTCGTACTCTTCTAGGCTTTTCTGGAAGATGTATCTGCTGATGTCTTTCAATTTCAACTGACTTGGGAGCAACTTCCTGTGGTAGCTTCATTTGATGTACATTCTGCTCCTGCTTAGAGCTACCGCCAGCGTTGCTTGCACTATTGCTTCCATGCACAACCTCCTTCATAGTGCAATTCAGCTCTTGAACATAAGGTAGAAGCTGGAGTGAAAAGTTATGACCATGCACATCAACCTGACGCTACTCTTGACTATCTTATGTAATGAATCAAGTTGATATATCACATCAAATTGCTCATCAATCCCCATAATAACCACCGAATGCTGCAGTGGAGGTTGGATTTTGATTCCATCTCATTTTCGTTTAAATCTTTTTGGATATTTTCGCTGCTGACCACTCTTAGAAGATTGCCCCACGGAGTTTACATCTTCAACAATATGCTGTTTCGTTTCAGCCGGAGGCTGCCACAGGACTTCATGTTGTTATATCCAACCCCGGCTCCATACTGCAATTGCCCATGAAATGGCACCTTTGGTTTCAAACAATCATTCCTCAGCTGTTTCTGTGAAGCATTTTGAGCTTGATATCAGGCGGAGCCCTAGCTGCTCCCAGGAACTCAAGGCCTCTCCTGAAGGCAGGCTCCTCGATCGATCTGGCATGGCGGCGATGGTCCTCTGTGCCATGAATCTCAGCAGCAGCAGGCGGCCCTAGCGCGTTCTTCTTCCACACCCAAGCAATCTCTGCGGTTGCGACCTCCAAGCCGAGGCGGAGGAGGCAACCTCCTGGCGGCGTCGCACGCACCTACAACTGTGCGTACGACGAACTCCTTCAGCCGCGAGCTCCAGGCTGCGCCTTCTCCCTGGGCGGAGGCTCAAGTCGAGCTCAGGCGGCTCTTCTCCTTGTGGCAGCAGGATCAGAAAAGGCCCCATCGGGGACCCTCTCCTACTTCAGGCGACACAGATTAGGTGGGTTCCCATCGGGGGAACCTTAGCGACGCGCAGATCAGGTGGGTTCCCGTCGGGAGAACCCTAGTGGCGGCGTAGATCAGGAGGGTTACCATCGGGGGAACGGCGGCAAGCACAGAAAATCCCCATCGGGGGAGGTGACGACTTTGAAAGAGGGTTCCTAGGAACCCTAAACAGTGAGAAAGGGCCAAATGGGTCGTGTCTTTAAAAAATGAATAAAAGAAAAAATGGAGGGACTTGCAGCGTGAAAAAATATGGCCGAATTGGTTAAAAAAGGGGAAGAGAAGTGAGAAAAGCTGAGAAAAAAATTAACGGCTTATTGTGACGGCTATTATTAAAAAGGGGGGGGAATGAAATAGTTACGAAAAAACGATGAAAATGTTTTGAAAAAAATGAATGTTTGAAAAGCCGAGAAAAAATTGTGATCGGCTTATTGATGTTTTGCCCCCCCATTTTATTGTTTTCTCCCAACTTTGTCGATATCACTGTTTTCCGACAACTATGGGATAAAGGGGGAATATTGCGTAGAGTCACATGTCTTCTCCAGATTCAGATTTGTCGGAGGCCAGCCAGATTTCAGACTCTATAGTTCAGACGATCTGACTCGTCGTTCATATTCCGAGTCTTCAGTTTCAGACACACACATGTATGAGTCTTTTCAGATGAGCACATGTTTGCCATCTTTTGTGCGGTCCCCATCATTCTTGTTTTCGTTCAGGATTTTCATGTGATCTATTGGGACTCCAGAGTAGAGTACCATTCCCTATGCCATGTTGGTTAGGGTTTTCATGTGGTCTTGTTGACGCATATAGAGTAGTGCCTGTATCCCTTCGTTATTTTTATTTTCAGCTGTATGCTTTATGTAATTTACCCATAGGCTACTCTCCTATATAAGAGAGCCTAGGGCTTATGGAATAAACAAGTTGTTCATTTTTCCCAACATGGTATCAGAGCGACGGTCCTAAAGCGGAGTTCTCGAAACCCTAATCCTACCCCACCCCACCCGCCGGCCTCTCCTTCTCTCTCCATCTCATCGGCACCGCCGGGCCTCGCTGTAGCCGCTCCAGCATCCTCGTGCGCCGGTGCTCCTGCGCTGAGAGAGCCTCCGCGCAAATAGCGCTACTGCACCTCTGCGCGCTGTGCGTGTAGCCCTCTTGCGCCTCCACTGCGCGCTGTAGCGCTGTTTCTACTGCGCGGTGTAGCGTGCATCGCCTGTGCGCGCGCGTGCGTGGTTCTTCGCGCGGTGCCGTGCATCGTAGCCTGCATCGCCTGTGCGTGAGCGCGCATCTCCTCTTGTGCTGTAGCGTGCATCGCCTGTGCGCGAGCGCGCATCTCCTGTGCGCTTGCATCTCCTCGCCTGCGCGTGCTTCTTGCGCGCGTGTACCAGGTGCGTGTGCGCGTGCTTCTTGCGTGCGTGTACCAGGTGCGTGTGCGCGTGCTTCTTGTGCGCGTGTACGTGTGCTAAGCCCTAAGCCCTAGGGCACACACATCTTCATCTACATGGGTTTAGTTGCTTGAGGTCTACACGTGCAACTAAACCCGTCTATGTCTATGTAGACGAATCTCATTCTCTGTCAATCGCTCCAGTCTTCCATCTCCAGTATGTCAGAAAGCAAGACGGATATCCCATCTATTGGCGCCTTTCGTGGTCCAGTGCCTATTGTAAAGATGGACGGTACAAACTATGAACTGTGGGCAATGCAGTTCATGAGTATGATGAAGTCAACGGGTAAGAAGCACATTCTTACCGAACCAGAGCCTGCTGAGAAGACTGGAGCCAATGCCTCTTGGGAGGCGGATGATGCATACGCCAAAGTGTAGCTATCCGGTACACTGGTAATTGAGATTGCCAATGACATTCTACATCAACCCACGGCCAAGGATATGTGGGACATCCTGGCGGCCACATATTCACAGGCGAAGAACGAGACAAAGATTCTGCAACTCCAGCATGATATATTCACTATCAAGCAGAATGATCGCCCTCTACATTCTCTCTATACATCACTGAGAGGGATGTTCGAGAAGCTATATAGCTTCATGCCCCTGACAGCCACGCCAGAACAACAGAAGACATATAGGAACACGACTATGGTGGGCGTGTTCCTGGCTGCACTTGATCCGGAGTATGAGGCGGCACGATCACAGATTTTGGCCGACTCTACTATTCCTCCCATGGAGGAAGCTTTCCATAGACTGAGTCGGATCACAGTTCCTTCCACTGCCTCGAGTCAGAATTCTTCAGCCATGGCAGCCAACAGGGGTCGCGGATTTCATCACCATGGCCGTGGACGTGGACCTCGTGGAAGAGGTGGCCGCACTAGGCCAACATGTACCTACTGTCACCGAGTTGGACACAATGAAGACACATGCTACTCGAAGCATGGATTTCCTGCATCCGCACGAGTTGCTGAGCAGATAGAGCCTCCATCTGCTGCTACTTTGGATCAACGGTTCGACGATCTAGTTGCCCGTCTGAGGGGCATTATTCCACCATCTGGTCCAGCACTGACTACGGAGAGTCAATCTGATGCCGCTGCTTTTGCCTCTGCGTCTACCAGTGCTTCAGGTAGTATACTTGCATTCAACAGTAGTAGATCAGATACATTACCATGGATTATGGACTCGGGCGCTACACATCACCTATGTGGCGACTAGAGTCTACTTACAGGATACACTCAGATTCCTCCAGCCCGGACAGTAGTAATTGCCAATGGTACACATTCCCCCATCACTGGTCAGGGGGAGATTAGATTGACATCTTCTATGCAGCTCAAGAATGTGCTACATGCACCTGATTTTTCAATGAATTTGTTGTCAATTAGTCAGATTACGAAGGATCTACATTGTCGGGCAATTTTTGATCCATCTTCTTTGATTTTTCAGGACATCCATACGGGCAACGTGATTGGTCGTGGCTATGAGCAAGGAGGCCTCTACCGCTTGAATCATACCCCATTTGCTGGAACCTCATCCTTTCCCTCTGGACAAGTATCTACTTTATTGTGGCATCTGCCCTTTGGACATTTACCGCTTCAGAAGTTGCGTCAAGTGTTACCTTATGGTCTTCCTCACACACCTATTCAATGTGAGGCGTGTCAGTTGGGAAAGCATCACAGGTCGTCTTTTCCCAGTCGTCCAGGTCTGAGTAGTACCTCCAAGTTCGAGTTATTTCATATTGATGTCTGGGGTCCGAGTCGTGTACCTGATCATCAGGGACACAGATTTTATATAGTATTTGTGGATGATTTTTCTAGAGTGTCATGGGTGTTTTTGATGAAAAATAAATCTAAAGCAGGAAATCTCATTATCCATTTTCTGAATGAAATACAAAATGTTTTCTCCACATCTGTGAAGTTTGTGAGAAGTGATAATGCTTTAGAATTGTGCACCAATGTTCTTGCCAATTATTACTCCTCAAAAGGGATTGTTCACCAAACATCTTGTGCTCATACATCTCAACAAAACGGAATTGCTGAAAGGAAACACCGTCACCTTCTTGATGTCACAAGATCACTTCTTATACAGAGTCATGTTCCCTACTCCTACTGGGGTGATGCAGTTCTCAATGCATGTTACCTAATCAATCGTATGCCTTCTTCTGTCTTGAATGAACAGATTCCGTTTTCCCTCATCTATCCTGGGAAGGATCTGTTCACCCTTACTCCTCGTGTGTTTGGGTCGGTTGCATTTGTCCATCAGTTGTCGCCTGGTACTGACAAGCTTTCTCCTAGGGCTGTCAAATGTGTTTTCGTTGGGTACTCCAGAACTCAAAAGGGGTACAAGTGCTTTGATCCTCTGCGTCGGCGGTATATGGTCAGTGCAGATGTTACAATTTTTGAATCTGTTATGTATTTTTCAGCCTCGGGAGACAAGCAGCTACCACCTCTATCTACTGATGCCATATACATGACACCACCACCTCAAATGCCGTCACCAGCACCACCACCTCATATGCCGTCACCACCACCACCACCACCACATATACCTGTCTCACCGCTACCGTTCCATTATACCCGCAGGCCTCCTCCCGCTCATGGTCATGACTAGTCTCCTAGCTCGCCTATGGTATGTAATGAAAATATTTCTATTGATGGATCTGACGACATTTCTGAGCAGGATATGTTGCAGGGGCCAGATGAGACTACAACCGATTTAGATGTTCCCATTGCTCTACGCAAATCGAAGAGGAGCTGTGTTACATATCCATTGTCAGCATCTGTGTCTTTTGAGAGACTATCTGGAGATTTCAGGACATTTGTGGTGGCACTGTCAGCTGTAGATATTCCACGAAGTTATCAAGATGCTCTGCAGGATAGTAGATGGCGGCTAGCAATGGAGGAAGAAATGGCGGCACTTCAGTCCAGAGGAACTTGGAGTTTGGTTCCTATACCCCCAGATGTGAACCCGGTGAGCTGCAAGTGGGTGTTTACAGTGAAGCACAATGCAGATGGCTCTATTGATAGGTACAAGGCGCGTCTTGTTGCACGTGGCTTTACACAGACATACGGGGTGGATTACCTTGACACATTCTCGCCTGTGGCACGTCATTCCACTCTACGGATCTTGTTGTCAGTTGCAGTTGCTAGAGACTGGCCGCTCCATCAGCTGGACGTGAAGAATGCATTCCTATATGGAGATTTGCAGGAGGAAGTTTATATGCAACAACCACCTGGTTTTGCTGTTGAGGGGGAGTGTTCCAAGGTATGCAGATTACATAAGGCTATCTATGGCCTTAAGCAGAGCCCCAGAGCATGGTTTCAGAAGCTCTCAGATCTCTTCGAGAAATAAGGATACAAACGCTCCAATGCTGATCATTCCTTGTTTGTACAGAAGACTGCTAGAGGTATTATTGTAATCATGGTTTATGTAGATGACATCTTGATTACAGGAGATGATGAGCAGGGCATAAAGCAGGCGAAAGAAAAACTGGGAACCGAATTTGTCACCAAGGACCTGGGAGTCCTTAGATATTTTATGGGGCTGGAATTTGCTAGAAATCCATATGGATTAGTAATGTCGCAGAGGAAATATGTTACAGATTTATTGAGTGAAACATGTATGCTTGGGTGTCGGCCTCCTATGACACCAATGGATCCTAGCATGAAGCTCTATGATGATGACACGGAGGAGGTGGACAGGAGAAGATACAGAGAACTGGTAGGCAAACTACTGTATGTCACGATCACTAGACCTGATATATCATTTGCAGTGAGTCGCGTGAGCCAGTTCATGGAGCAACCACGTCAGGTCCATATGGATGCAATACACATGATTCTGAGATATCTAAAATCATCTCCAGGTGCAGGTTTGCTATTTAAGAAGGGAAAGGAGATCTCTATCACAGCGTGTGCGGATGCAGACTATGCAGGATGCCCCAAGGACAGGAAGTCCACCTCAGGATTTGCAGTCTATGTTGGAGATGCTCTAGTCTCATGGAGGAGCAAGAAACAGACAGTGGTAGCTAGATCCAGTGCTGAATCTGAATAGAGGGCTATGGCCCACACTAGCACAGAAATGATGTGGGTGAAAGCTCTACTTACGGATCTATGTCTTGATATACCGCTTCCTATGAAATTGGAATGTGATAATCAGGCAGCCTTGTTCATTGCAAACAACCCAGCATTCCATGAGAGGACCAAGCATATTGAGGTTGACTGTCACTACATACGTGACATGATTCAGAAGGGGTACATTGCTACATCTCATGTTACCTCTGAGAATCAAACTGCTAATATATTTACCAAGGCATTACTTCGAGGCCCATTCCAGAAGTGTGCGTCCAAGCTGAGCATGATTGATATCTATGCTCCATCTTGAGGGGGAGTGTTGGCGCATATAGAGTAGTGCCTGTATCCTTTCGTTATTTTTATTTTCAGCTGTATGCTTTATGTAATTTACCCATAGGCTACTCTCCTATATAAGAGAGCCTAGGGCTTATGGAATAAACAAGTTGTTCATTTTTCCCAACAGGTCTCATAGGGACTCCAGATTAGAGTACCATTCTCTGTGCCAGATGGGAGAGACCCAGTTCTCAGACGAGGAGACTCCATTCTCAAGTGATCGTGAACTCCAATACGAGATCCTTCCGAGGTTCGTATGAGAGGGAACCCACTTCGAGGTCCCTATGAGAGAAACCCATCTTCAGAGGTCTACGCATGGATAATTAGCGATGCTCTTTTCAGCCCTTTTCAGAGATGGAGCAGTTGTCCACATGTTGTGGCAGGCCAGCGTACTTCGAGGAGGAGACTCATTTCAGTTGCAGTGACTCTGACATGCGCAGTACAGAGCACATGCTCTCCGACGAGGATATTCAGCTGACTCACATTCCAACCCATTCGTCCTCCTCACTTGCACTGCATGAGAAGCAACGTCCTCGACAACACCCGACAGTTGTGCGCATTGAGTTGATATGTCTGTAGTGTCTTGTACGTGAGTTGAGATTTCTTTCTGTTTATTCAAGCTGAGCATTGCATGCTTCAGCTTGAGGGGGAGTGTTGGAGTATTGTTTAACGTCACTTACGAGAGAGATGTGTAAATGGATCTCTCTAGGATCCATTTACCCCGTCCAGTTGTTTAGTCCCACTCCTACCAGTTTGGAGGTGTGGAGACTCAGTGGGGGCTATATATAGACCCCTATACCCATTGTGTCTGTCTTCTGATGAGAAAAAGCAATAGACTATCATCCCTTTGAGGCGTTCTCTCGTGGTTTCATCCTGCTCTTTAAGGAGTAGGGTTCCCCGTTAAATCCCGTGTTCTTAATGTTTTAAATCTTTTTATCTGATTCCGCTTCCGCATTCCTGTTTTCTAACACTTTTCATAAGCAATTTTCTGCTTAAAAACACTTTCTCACTATTTCTAATCATTACATGATGAATTCTTGTGCGAACTCTGCTTAAAAAACACTTCTGCGCAAACTCTCAAATAACTCAGCCTTCACACTTCCTTTACGTTTTTGTCCAAACGGATGTACTTTCCATGCACATGAGCAATAGACTTGATAAGTCCAGGATTGTGCAGATGTATATTCATAGTTAGAAAATATAATGCGGAAGTGTATCAGAGAAATAAAGAATAAAAACTTTAGGAACATCGAGATTTAACGTGGAATCCTACTCATAAGGAACGAGATGAAACCACGGGAGAAGGCTTTCTCACTGAATATAGAGGGTGAGGGGCTTCTTATATAGCCCTCACCGAGTCTCCACATCTCACAACTGATAGATGTGGGACTAAAAAACTGGATGTGGTAAATGGATCTTGGAGTGATCCATTTACCCATTTACACCATAAGTAACACATATACTCCAACGCTCCCCCTCAAGTTAGAGCATGCAATGCACAGCTTGGACAAACAGAAAGAAATCTCAAACTCACTACAAGACACTGAAGACAATATCAACTCAACGCGCACAACTATCGGTTGCTGTCGAGGACGTTGCTTCTCATGCCATGCATGTAAGGAGGACAAATGGGTTGGAGTGTGAGTTGAACTGAATCTCCTCGTCGGAGAGCATATGCTCTGTACTGTGTCTGTCATAGTTACTGCAACTGAAAATGAGTCTCTACCTGGAGAACTCTGGCCCGGCACAATAATGTGGACAACTGCTCCATCTCTAAAAGGACCGAACTGAAAAGCCGTGGAGACATCCTCGTCGGAGTCCACAGTCGATGGAGAATGGAGTATGAAAAATCTTCTCATTCAGAGAACTGGGTCTCTCCCATACTGGCTCAGAGAATGGGATCTCTACTCTGGAGTCCCTATGAAACCACATGAGAACCCTAGCCCACATGGCATAGGGAATGAGTTCTCTACTCTGGAGTCCCTATGGAACACATGAAAACTCTGACCAAAATAAAAGATGGGGACCACATAAAATGATGGCAAACATGTGCACATCTGAAAAGGAGTCTCTCTTTGGAGAACTCGGAGAAAATGGGTCACTCAACTATGGAGTGCCTCAAACTTGGACTCTGAACCAATCCGCAGAGTCTGAAACTGAATATCTCTATATGGTTTGAAATCTAACGTCTGAATCTGGAATAGGCCTGTGACTCCACACAATACTCCCCCTTTCTCACATACTTACGAAAAACAATGACATCGACCAAGTTGGGAGATGGCAAAAAGATGGGGAAAACAAAACCATCACATAAGCCGTCACAAATTTCTCGGCTTTTCTTCTCAAAAAAAATTTTAATCAATTTTTTCCGTTTTTTGTTCATTTTTTAATAGCCTTCATATCTTTTTTTTCTTTCAAATAAGCCGATCATTTTATTTTTTACGGCTTTTCTTTCTCTTTTCTTTTTTTTGAACTTCAGCCTCTCAATTTTTTGGGGCTTATTTTGGGTTCCCACTTGGGAACCCTTCTCTTCAACGCTGCCACCCCCGATGGGCTTTGCCTCCCAAAGGAGTTGTTGCCTGGAGGTCACGCGCCTCCTGGGCCTACTGGAGCGTCTCCGCTTGGAGGCGATTGCCGATTGAGAGGGTTGACCGCGACGTCCTGGAGCCATAGAAAGGACATATCGCGATATATCAGCGATATATCGTCGATATATAGATATCGAGAGGTAGAGGGTATCGATATCAGGGTGCATATCCTTTTACAGGGATATCGATGATATTTGACAAATATGTCAGCGATATATCGCCATATCGACCCACATCGTTCAAAAATGACTTGATTGATTACAAAAATTTCTGAATATCGATCGATGTCGTCCAGTGTTCAGAAAAGTGGGCCAGTATGCGGCCGCATATGCGTAGTCGGTGATCGGACCGTACCACATATACAATATTCGGTCTATATGCGGTTTTGGCGCATATGCGGCCGACTAAACCGCATATGCGGCCGCATATTCGATCGCCTTTTGGATAGACCCCCTCCCTTCACGCTTCATCTTCGGTTGTTGTTTCCATTCAGGATTCAACTATTACTAATACCCATAAAAAATAAATGTTATTTATTTAATTACTACTGTTTATGGAAAATATTTTTATCTTGCTTTCGAAAAAATAAAATTTTATTTTTATTTAACGGGTTCAAACATTGATGCTGTGTGTTCTCCTTATACTTTAGTTTATTTTATCGGTTGATTTTATTTATTTAATTGCCACTGTTTAATTAATTGCTACTGTTTATAGAAAATATTTCTATGCTGCTTTCGAAAAAAAAATAAAATTTTATTTTATTTGATTTCAATATAATTTAGTTTTAGAATATGATATATCTTCTTTCGTGAAAAATATATCTATGAGTCATTTGCTTTATTAGTTCGATACTTTTCTCATTTGTTCATATATTCTGCAACAACTTGTGTTAAATTTCCTAGGTACTTGTCATCTTATTTGCACTTGATAAAAGGGAATTCAATTTTTAATTCGATTGAAATATAGTGCTTCACATATAATTTCATTTAGTTAGTTCTTATAGCAATATAAAACACGTTTCTAACAAAAATTGATTTATTATTGTTATATCTCATAATAGTTTTTTGCTCTTATATTTTTGAAATGCTTTACTTGAAATCATGTTGTACTAAAAAGTACATGCATTATATTTGATCTATTGTTATTTTTTTCGAACATAAATATCTAATAATTGAATTTATTATTTATTTTTTTTTAAAATAATACAAACCACATAATCTGCATATACTTCTGCATATCCGTTTACTCGCTTCAGACTGACTGACCGAACGAATACCGCATACCGACTTTCTGAACCTTGATGTCGTCGATATATCACCAATATATGTATATTGATGAATAATACCATTGTAAATTTGATTTTCTCTACTTATTTTGCTACTCCTAGTATGATAGGGCATGGTGCGACCATGGTTTCAGTGAACTCTTACTATTACACCCTAAAACATATAAGAAACTGTGTGCGAATTCGAATACCAATATAAGAAAATTTTTTGGGACGAGGACGTTGCCCAAAAATTAGACGGTACATGGGGGACATTAGACCCGTTCCTCATCTAAGTTCAACATAACATACATGTAGGATTCAAATCATATGAGTCATATCAACAACTTGGATGTCTTTAATGACAACTATAGCCAACCCCTTTTTGATAAATATTTTAGTGATAGTTATAGCCAATGATTTTCTTTTGATTGTGTAGAAATTTAGTAGAAAAGTTTATGCATTGACATATGATTTTTTCATGTTATTATCTTCATAATATAATCATATATTACATTGTTATATATCTGTAAGTTATTTTGTGTTCTAAGAACTTGGACGAAGTCAATTTCCAATATTTATAGATAAACAATTAGCAGTAACACCGATATGTGCGATATGATTGATATATGCGATATAAAGATCATATATGAAGTATATATGTTATATAAATGCATATTTGTAAGTTATTTCATGTTATAAAAACATGAATGAAATTCATTTCCAATATCTATAAATCAGCAATCAACATTAACATCGATATGTTTGAAACGACCGGTATGTGCGATATATGGGGTATAAATGACCGATATGAGTGATATAAGTGTCTATTTGTAAATGTTACTTGTTTTAATATCTTAGATGATCTTAATTTTTGAAAAAACGGGAAAAATACCGTCCATTTTTGACATTTGCACCGATATTGTCGATATATGGCGATATATCCTGATATATCCTTTTCCAGGCGGACCGACATGATATCGATATCAATATGGCCTTCTATGCTTGGAGCATCATATGATGCATCGTCCGAAGGTCGTCAAATGGGATCATCGCCTGCTGGTGATCAAGGGGAGAAGCGTGATGTATGCGAGATGTGCGCCGCCTGCGCGAGATCGCGGCCTGCCTCTGCCTGGACAGAGGAGATTGCAACGATTTGTGCCTCCGCCTGGAGATGCAAAGAGAGAGGACCACTGGTGTCGCACTGTCGAGGGTTGCCATCTGGAGTAGGGCGCGATGGGGTTTGCTGCATATGGAGGTTGCTATCGCCTCCCCCACTTTTTTCCGGTGCCCTAGGAGATGGTTCTGCTTGCTGGTGCATGGCCATTATGGAAGGAGATGCTACGCCGTCTTTACAAAGGGGTTGCCACCTAGGGTGGTTGGAGCATGTGGGTGCGGCAGGGTATCGTTTGAAGGTCTCGTGCGGATGCGATCGGAAGATGTGCCGTGCCTGGACTGGAGAGCATCGAACAGAATGAGGTTTCACTTTCAGGAATCATGGAAGAACAAAACAAGATTTTTGCAGGATTAGGGTTTCAAAAAGAAACCCTAAAACTCGAACTTGAATCATACAAGATAATAATCTTCAAACAATACATCTTCAAGAACAAAAAAATCGAATCTCAAATAAAATAATGAACAAATATAAAATCCTCGAGAATCAAAGCCTCTCTATACCATGTTAGAAAATATAATGCGGAAGCGTATCAGAGAAATAAAGAATAAAACTTTAGGAACAATAAGATTTAACGTGGAACTCTACTCCCTAAGGAGCATGATGAAACCACAGGTGAAGGCTTCAAAGGGCTTATGTGTTCATTGCACTTTCTCACTGGATACAGAGGGTGAAGGGCTTCTTATATATCCTTCACTGAGTCTCCACATCTCACAACTGATAGATGTGAGACTAAACAACTGCATGCGGTAAATGGATCCTGGAGTGATCCATTTACCCATCTACACCATAAGTGATGCATATACTCCAACACATAGGTAAACCAATCTATATAGGAAATCGAGGGTTTCAAAGATTTCGCCAAAAATTAGGCGACCAAGGAGATAAAGTAACCTATGATGTTTTTCTACTCAGCATAACTGATAAGTATATGCTTGAAATCTAATGCAACCAACTGGATTTCCCTATGTTGCTTTCTTCCTTCCTTCCAAAAACTTCTAAAGCGCATCAAATCCATTCTTGAGTTCGTAAATAGGTCGATCAAAGATGTTATATAAGGTTTTGTAACATCTTTACCTCTTCCTTGGTTATTTTAATATCTGGTTCACTATCCACCATAACATGGTCTCTAATCATTATTGGCTTTCTTCTCAAGATCTCTCCAATCCAAAAGAAGGTAGAACATACGTCACCTTCAACAAATTTGCATAGGAAAAACATCCCTTCCTTTTCTGCAATTATATTTTCAAAAGAAATTTGGTTAGACATGCCATCCACAATTGATGTGATCTACCCTCAACGGCTTTCTTCTTGAGATCTTTTTGCTCAAATGGAAGGCAAAAGCGGCAGAACACCCCATTGTTCTCTTGACTTGGCAACAGATTTTTAATAGACATTTTATAAAACACTTTAGGTGTCCAATTTTGAATCCTTAGGTTTCTCATGCTAATGGTTAGGCAGGTACCAGATATTCCTACCACAGTGAAAGAAGACCTTCACTCTTAGACAACCTTGTCAAGAAATCAAATAACAAGTCAACCTCCAACACATGTAAAATACAAGCTAAAAAGCCGAACAACACTCAATAGCCTCTGGCTCACATCCAATGGTTACTCCCCCAACAACTAAGATGTAAGGAAAATACCTCAAGTCCATGTCAGCAACATCAAGGGGCCCTAGTCTTTAAACCTTCCACATAAGTGAACATAACAATCAAGCCTTTTACAAGGCTGAGTTGCCAAGAGCATGTCACTCTAACAGTACCTTAAGACAATTAATGGACCTTGGGGGAGGGGAGGGGGAATGAATTCTCTCTTCTTTTTCTAAAGGAGGTGGTTTGGCTATTTTAAAAGGAGGTTGGCTGATGAACCAGTTAGAAGATGCGAGATTTTGGGATGTTAAGTTTGTTAAAAACAATGAGGAAGGCCCACAAAGAGTTGTAAGGAGACTATCCAAAGGGATCTTAGTTATTTGGATCTAAGTCTGAGAACAAGGAAGGAAATATCGGTATCGATATCGTTTCGATACAATGTCGATACCGATATATCGCCGATATATCGGCGATATATCGACGCATATCGCCGAAACCCGGTATCCACCAAGGCTTTTTCTCCTGTCGATATCCGATATCGTCCATATCGGCGATATATCGGTGACCTGTCGATACCGATATATCGCCGATATATCGACGATATATCGCGATATGGCGATCCCTGTCTGAGAATGACCCAAAATAGATCTGAATGGAGGCAAAGAATCCATGTAACCGACCCTACTTAATGTGAGAGAAGGCTTTGTTGTTGTTGTTGTGGAGCACAAAACCCTAGAATCCCATAGAAGAGGATCTCCGAGAATCTTTGTCTAATCTTTAGAAATGATGGCTTGAATGGAAGCTTTAAGAAAAGTTAAGTAGAATCTTGGACTGATCAGAGGTCATACTCCTCGATTGGGTGTCGCCCCTTAGTTGCTTTTCGGGTACTCTACTTTTGACACAAGGGTGTTGGCTATTGCCGATCAAAATTATTTGTCCTTCACTTATGGGTTGTAGTGGAGTGTTATCCATTTTTTGATTAGAGGGCTGCATGGAAAAGTGGGGAAGAGTAGCATAACGATGCTATGTTTAGTTGCATCTTTAGAGTCTAGATTTGTTTGAGTTAAGATGTTGATGGAGGTGCTTTGAATATTGGGATAGTGGTGTTTGCAGCAATGGATGCTATTGCATGGGATTTTGAGGGTAGCATCGCTAATATCCTAGCGATGACTTGGTGCAACTTGCAAGTACTTTGTGTTGATGAGCTTCTTTCTCAACATAGGGTTGTCAAGTTGATGAAAAAGGCAGTTATAGTCCTTTGTTGGCGAACCATAGTGCATGATGGGGACTCAGATGGTTAAATAGACGGTTAAATAGACGATAAAGGAGCTATGGCCTTTTGTTGGTGGCCATAATCCTGGATGAGGTGATGGGGCCATTTTACAATCTTGAGTTTTGCCTATATAATGTTGCTTATATGATGTAGTTGACACTCGATTGAGCTTCTGTTTTTAACAGTGGATATGTTTTTGAATGTGCAGTATTTAGTAAGATGAAATGCAAGGACATAGGCTTTTATGGACACTGTAATCTTGTCTGCATCGTACCTAATGGTTAGTCAAGTCTCTTGTTTGTCTTTATCGACACTTCTATGTCTTTGTCGATGGCTGCACATCTTTGGTATCGGTTAGGTCTTGTAGGAACTTGGATTCCTTGACTCTCGTGGAGGTTGACAACATTTTTGGGATGCAATTTGTTGATGTGGAGGCAATGCCAATGGGAAATTTGGAAACAATAATACTTATCTCCGTGGAGGAGATGGAAGATCTAGTTATTTTTACAAAGGTGATGATCGTGGATCCGAGATTCATGGTTGATATAGAGGAATTATCTTCTCTCCTTTGGAAACTTTGCTCATCGTCACTTTTGGGTAGATTAATGGGGGCAATTGTCTGTGTTAGGCAACTCTTCAGTGACAAATAGTGGCGGCAATGATGTACATGGATGAGGTGGCTGATTTGGTTCGCTTTACAAAGGCGATGATTAGGGATGCTAGATTCGCGGTGGAAATATAGGAATTATCTTGTCTCCTTTGGAAATCTTGATCTTCGCCACTTCTGGGTAAACTGAGGTGGCAAATTGTCCAGAGTTGGCAACTATTCAGGGCAATTAGTGTCCCGTTGCATCATCATATGTAGATTGTCTCTTGGATTTAGGACGGTGTTGCTACTTTGCAATTATGTATGGAGGACTCGTACCTTTTTTTTAATCCTTATGCATGCAGAGGGATGTTGTTTATATTAATTTGTACTCCCGTGTGTGAATATTAATATAATATTTTCATATAGGTGTGACATGTTGTGGGTCTACATGCTCATCTTCTAAAAAAGCTTGGACTCCATTGACTTTTTTTTCATTGGGGGATTGAGATGCATCAAGTGATGGACGACCTTTGTGATGTTGATGGTGGTTGTGTTAATAGCCCTAGGTCATGTCGTTGTAGAACATAAGTGGTTGACATCTTGAAAGTAGGAGGATATACTGGCTATGTCTTCCATGCACCTATCTCATTAGTTTCTATGAAAGGTATGAAAGGTATGTCCAGTAATTGGAGGGTTGGGTGTGTTTGACACCCTTGATGGCAATATACGTGGAATGGGGGACTCAACATTAAGTTACAAATGAGGGCTACTTGGTACGTTAGAGGATGTATGGCTAGCCATCCAGTCACCCTCATGTGAGGTTAGATTCTTTTTTGTGTTTTGGCATGGATTAAGCAAACATTTAGATTTCGTTGCGGCGTTCCCTACCAACGATGCGTTGTATCGCTTGAATGCAATGAGAAGTTGGTAAGGGCTGCTATACCGCTGTTCGGATGTAGTTCAAAATTTGCAAGGGTTCTCGTATGAGGAACACATGCGTGTAAATAAGCTAGTTCCGCTGCATCGCCGCCGGATGTAGTCCAGAATTTACAATGGTTCTCGCACGATGGACCCGTGCGAGTAAAGAAGTTAGTCCAAAAGATGCTGCAAAGGAAGTTGCGGATAGATAATTTGAATATTGGCACTTTGACTGATAAATTGATATATTTAGTAGATACGATGGAAAGAAGGAAGATTCAGATACTATGTCTCCAAGAAACAAAATAGGTTGGAGAGAAAGCAAGGGAGATCAAGAAGACATGATTTAAACTTTGGTATTCAGGTAAGATAATGGCAAGAATGGTGTTGGAGTGGTTGTTCATAAGGATTTGACGGATAATGTGGTTAAGGTGCAAAGATCCAGTAATTAGATACTTTTGCTAAAATTGGCGTTCGAAGAAGAAATTCTAAATATCATCTCAGTTTATGCACCGCAAATTGGTTTAGATGAAATGATTAAACAAGATTTTTAGGAGAATTGGGATAAGATTATGCAAGGAATCCCATTAAGAGAGATGATTTGCCTAGGTTGAGTTCTTAATGAATATGTGTGAAAGGATGCTTCAGGGTTTGCTAGTGTTCATAGAGGCCATGGCTTCAGGGATAGAAATGAAAAGGGAGATGTCCTTCTGGATTTTGTAACGGTTTAGCTCTTTTTATGACAAACACTCTCCTCAAGAAGAGGAAGGAGCATTTAATTACTTAAAAGAGTGGCCTGACCAAAACATAGATAGATTAATTTGCGTTGAGGAGAAGAGATCGGCTGTGTTGCAAAGACTGCAAAGTAATCACATGAGAGAGCTTGGCAACCCATCATCGCTTGTTAGTCATGGATGTGCAAATAAAAGGGCTGGTAAAGAAAAGGAGGGTTTCCAAGATCACTAGAGCTATATGGTGGAATCTCCAATTGAAGCAATCAAGCTTCACGGAGAAAGTTTTAAGAAGACTTATCTTGGGATTGTAACGGAAGTGCAAACGAGATGTGGGAGGAGGTATCATCTTGTATCCGAAGTTTAGCCAATGAGATGCTAGGCGAGTTAAAGGGAAGAGTCCCGAGGCAAAAAGAGACTTGGTGGTGGATTGGATGGGTGCAAGAGAAGCTCAAAGTTAAAAGATCATGCTTTAAAGCTATGTCTAAGGATAGAACAAAGTAAACTGTCACAAACTACAAATTAGCAAGGAAGTAAAGAAGGATGTAAGCGAAGTTAAGTCAAAAGCTTATGAAGTTTTGTACAAAAATCTCAACTCTAAGAAGGGCCAGAAGGATATATTCAAGTTGACCAAAACAAGAAAAAGAAAGATCCAAGACCTTTCTCAAGTGAGATGCATTAAGGATGATGGACACTTGTTTGTGTTACCCAGAAGGATATAAAGACTAGGTGGAAGCCATATTCCCATAAGCTTTTCATCAGGGAAGGAAATAGAGAGATCACTCTAATAATGAAAGTTACTTGAATCGTGCAAGATATAGATAAATACAAAGGAAGGAAGTAGAGGAGGCTTTGAATGTTATGAAACATGAGAAAGATGTAGGAACAGATTACATTCCTATAGATATATGGAGACTTCTAGGTGAGCGTGGTTTGACTTGGCTTACAAATTTATAAAATGTTATTTGACAAAGCAAGAAAATGTTTGAAGAATAGAGGAGAGATATCGTGGCATCTCTTTGTAAAAATAAAGGAGACATTCAAAATTGTGCGAATTACAGTGGTATCAAAATTTGGGAATGCATGATCAAAAGAAAGTTGAGGCAAGTTTCCAATGTCAAAGAAAACAAATTCGGATTCATGCCTTGTCGCTCAACTATTGAAGCCATCCACTTGCTGAGGAGAACGTTGGAGATTTATAGAGCTAAAATGAATAACCTCCATATGATTTTTATTGATTTGGAGAAGGCTTATTACTCTGTTACACGAGAGATATTGTGGAGAGTTTTGAAGAAGATACATGTGTAAGAATCCAGTCTAGGATGACTGACTATTTTGACATCAACATTGATCTTCATCAAGGTTCAGCTTTGAGTCCATTCCTTTTTACTTTGATTATGGATGGGTTAACTAATCACATTTAGGATGAGATACCTTGGTGTATGTTATTCACTGATGATATTGTGTTGATTGATGGGACTAGAGATGGAGTAAATGAGAAGAAGCTTGAGGTATGGAGACATGCATTATAGACTAAAGGATTTCGTATAAGTAGGTCTAAGACTGAATATATGGAGCACACTTTTGATGAAGGAATCAAGGTGAAGATTGTGACGATAACATTCAGAAGAATGATTCTTTTAGATATTTGAGATCTATTTTGCAACATGATGAGGAAATTGGTGAAGATCTTACTCATAAAATAAATGCATGTTGGCTAAAGTGGAGAGGAGCCTCTACTGTTCTATGTGATAAGAAAATTCCTTTGAAAATCAAAGGAAAGTTTTACAAAGATGTCGTGAGACCTGCTTTGCTCTATGGATATGAATGTTGGCTTGTGAACCATAGACATGTGTAGAGAATGTCAGTAGCATAAATGAAAATGCTAAGGTGGATGTGTGGACATACACGTAAAGATCTGATTCGGAATGTAATCAGACGGAGATGCGAGTTTTGGGATGTTGCAAAAGAGATGCGAGTTTTAGGATGTTGTAAAGAAGATGTGGGTTTTGGATGTTGAGCTGTCTAAGAGAGGGTGAGAAATGCCCAAGAAGTGTTGGAATGAGACTATCCGAAGGGATCTTATTTTTTTGGATCTATGTCTGAGAATGGCCCAAGAAAGATCTGCATGGAGGCAAAGAATCCATGTAGCCGAATCTACTTAATGTGGGAAAATGCTATGTGTTGTGGCAGGTGGCGACGAATGTGAGGGTGCTGTATGACGATATTAACTTGGAGCATAAGGAACCTAGGCAAGGTTGAAAGGAAAGAACAATAGGAACATATATAAGGGAATGGGGGCCCAATGAGATGGTTCTTTGGGATATAATAACAGAGGGGTGGTAGGGAACATGTGATGTAACAGTTAAGAAAGGTTGTCCGTGTCTCCTTCATGAAGTAATGTGCTATCGGAAGGTTAGGAGTATGTGATTTCTATGAGGAATTAGGATTCATTTTGGAAGATTCTACCCAGGTATTGGCTTTACTTTTGAAAAAGAAGATCGAATGCCTACGTTTTTATTTTTAAAAAGGTCCAATGGACTCCCCTGGGCTTATGGAGTTCTGTTCAAGAGTAAATTGGGGATATGAAGGTTTTGCTTCTGAGCACCCCCTTATTTTTGGGGTTGACTGCAATATAACTTAGTTTGTCCTAGATCAATAGGAATAAACTGTCTACATATGTCTACATATGCCAACTTTGAAGGGGTTTTCTTGTGTTATTTGTTAGCCTAGAGTAGCGGACCTTTCGATGGCTCAATCTTGATATACGTGGAGCACAACTATTAATACTTTATTTTATGTCTGGATGGTTTTTTCGGCCATGTTCTCTACGAGTTTCTAAAATTTGGCTCTTATATTAAGTTGAAAGGTCTAGTCCGATGAACATTGTTTTAGAGGTTTGGTTAATGAACATTAGTTGAGTCCGCAATTCGTTAATAGGTGTGATGCGGACTGGTATTTAGGGAAGAATTTTGGGGGGGGGGGAGGAGAGGAAATTGGGGTGTGGGGATAAGAAAGAGCACACCAAGCCATGTGAGGAGTGAAGAAGATAAGGGAGGAGGATTGGATTGGGCGATTAACAACTTGAAGCATCCCTTCATCCAAAAGACATCTCTAAAGCAAGAGGCACGTCCACAGAAGGTGACTTTTGATTTTCTTAAATAAATGAAAAACTACAATAAATGACAACAAAAATAAAATTAGATATTCTACTGTATCAATTCTCTGCTTTGAAGAACTCTTATGATGAGTTTCTTGATTATAGGTTGTAGGATGGGGGGGAATTCCATCTGATTTGTTGGATGAATGTTACCAATTTTGTAAATTTTCTCTTCTTTTTAGCATTTTCTTGTAGTTTTTTCCAACCAAGGGGCATGAACGAAATCACTCTGCCTTTTCATTTGGATATTCTCTTATCCATATGGTCTTTCTTATTTTTACCTTCCATAAAAACTCTTGATCGAGGTGCTTCATTGAAAAATTTCCAAAATACTTTCTTTAAATAATGGGTTTGTCTAAATAGAGATATCCACATTAGGGTTTTCTTCCCCCAATGCGAATGACGATACCGATTCATTGGTCTTGGGCGACAACGACTGCATCGATGGAGGGCCGTAAGGTCAATCGACGACAATGGCTTTCACCATCACAAAGGTAGTTGGAGCATCATTCTAGGAGCAAGTGATGTTGGCTAGGACCTCTATCCATGCGATTGTAGGCACGAGTGAGGAGACGATGTGGATCCACCATGGGATGAAGGCATCAATGCTTAGGGTTTTTCCCAAACTAGAGATGGTGCCATTCTATGAGGAAATGACATCAACGATGTAGCATATGTATCGACATTGATAGAGAATAGATGGGCTGCCATGATGGGATGCCATTGACGACATTGGCCATCTCGTGGAAGTGGTTGCATTGATGGTCATGTGACATGGATGATTGGAACGACATCTCGAGGAACCTTCGTGGAGACACTGGCACGGAGCGGTGGAACTTGTTGATAATTAGGAGAAATAGCGCTGCCTTGGATGCACTCCCTTATGCAGTCTACGCGGAGGTTCTGCGAGTGCGGCAATCGATGCAGCCGAGATCAAAGAAGTTGAATATATCATTGAAGATGATTCTTCTCGTCATTCCTCTGCAATGGGACTTTGGCTATGTTCTTTTCTATTTTGTTGTTATCAAATGCACATTGTGTGGGCTTTGTAATGGCTAGATCTTGATTTAAAATGCACCTTCCCCAATCAATGAATCTAACCAATATTCTACCTATATGCTTGATTGGAGTCAACACTTAAACTTCTTTTGATGTGCGTAGGTACTGTAACCTAAGCAACTTAAATTGAGTTCTGTTTACCAGAATCTAACTAGATCCCTATTGGTATTTGAAGAAGACTTTTAAGGGGGTAGAAGGGATGAAATTGTGATAAGGGGATAAGGAGGAGCACACTGAGCTGCGTAAGGAGGGAAGAAGAAAATGGATGTGGATTGGAGGGTTTGAGAGGAGAAATAAAGACTCTGGGGTGGGGGATAAAGCTAAAGGATATATCAACTTTTCTTCATTTGATGTCCTTTCATGTCCTTGTTGCATAGGATTATGATGCTTTATACACAGAATTAAACTAATTAAAAGAAGCATCCCCTTCATCCAAAAGACACATCCAGACTAGAAGGCACATCCGAAAAATGCGACCTTTGTTTTTTTAAAGAACTAAAAACTACAATAAATGATGACAAAACTGAAATCATATATCGCACCGCATCAGAGTGTCACCCCTCATCATGTAGTGCGCCTCTAATGAAGGGTTTTATTGACATTAATGATCTAACTCCAAACACTTCAGAACTCAATATTGAGGGTCCTCGAGGAAGATAAAGGTCTGAGTCTCTTAAACTCAGTCTCAGTGATGCTTTTGATAGTTTGGTGATTTTCACTCTAAATCCGCATAGTAATCCAAGTCGTTTTTGGATTGTAGAGCCTCGTAGAAGCTTGCCACATATAACTTTTTTTATTGTGGATCATGTATCTCACGAGTGAGTTGATACTACATAAATATGCTTCTCCTTCTTTTGGTTGAAGCAATGCTGATATAAGATTATCCTCCCTATGATCTTTCTTCGTACTTACGAGATAGCCGACACATCCTATTTGAGCAATATCTATCTCATCAATAACCTTCTAAAGGAGATAATTGTCATTATTGAGCTTATAGAGCTAATTTGTGCACTTAATATTCCGACACCTTTACCGATGAAGTAGCAGCAACCATTTTGCACTTCGTGCCAATATTTGAGGAACCCGAAATTGATTGACTTGAACATTATACTCGATCAATTAAACTTGAGATAGGATGATCGACCATTTATGATGAATTGATTAATCATTTCCGGAATAAGTGATACGGTTGTTGATCATGTAGAATGTCTTAAACAATCAATCTAAACAACATGAGTTCTTCGAAAGTAAGAGGTGATAGTCAAGCTGAGAGGGGCGATTGATGATAACCACGAGGTAGCCGATCAAATAAGAAATGCTCATCAATAATGATTGCTCACTATTTTGATGGGGAGAAACAATGGTTTTTAGGATTGACTAATTGATTACAACATTGAATTATCTAATGCACGGATCAACAATGACCTTGATTAATCATTATTTGATTACTGATCGATCACAATGATGTTTAAGTGACTTTGGAGACATTGTACGTCCCTAAGGATCTTCGAGCGCTTAAGAAAACATTTAGATTGAGATTCTTACAAAGCGATAACCTGTTCGATGTGGGAGAACTTGATAAAAAGGCGGAGATACTGAATAATATATGACCAAACCGTGTCGATGCTACCTGGAAAACTTCTGCAAAACCCTAATCCAATATCGGGTTATCTCTGAAATCGTGTGGAAAAGCATATGAAAAAATCGAAGTACGAGAACACAGATTTGCATGGAAAATTTTCACTATGGAAGAGAAAAGCCATCAGAGGGGTATACATTACACACACAAGTGGCGCTGTTTTTCTTCCATTCCAATTAACTTTGAAATGGGGGATGCATACATATTTATATGGGTGAATGATTAAATGGTTTCCCATCCAAGAGTCATTTTAAATAATGATAGAGAACTCAATATATATCAACATATATTACTTGAACTTGTTGTTCAACTCATTTTTTTGTAATTTTTCTAGAAAAAAACTTGCTTCTTTTTATGTGTTGAGGGATGATATTTTTAGATAGCTAGTATTTTGCACCTGTGTTACATCTTTAGTGAAATTATTGGCGATCGTCAATCTCTTGGGACCAAGTTTGAAATATTGATATTGCTATCAAATCAATAAGTCTAGAAATATCAGTTGAAATAACAGAATTGGCTAAAATGGTGATTTTCTCGCTAATTAATTAAAATCATCGTAGTTCTTATAACAACAAGTAACCTATAAACATGGTCGTATATGCATGCAAGTAACATATAAACATGGTCGTATATGCATGAAGAAGGTGTCTTCAATATGCAAATATATATTATATTGCACATATCGTATGCATCGTATACATAGTACCTTGTTCAATGTTGATTTTTGATGGAAAAATAGGGTATGTCGTCAAGGAGACGTTGACCCTTAGCTTCTGTATATCACAGTAAAAAATCAAAAAATACAAAGACTAAAATGTCTTTAGACTTTTCGCATGTTCAACTACATTTTCCATATACATACACTAATCCGGAATATAGAACTTTTTCACGCTAGCCACGAACCGTAGGATAGCTGCCACCCAAATCTTGGTGGGACTGTTCTCATGTCCAAAGGTCTTCAGTAAAATCCAGAAATTAGCCCAGTCGGATGTATAGACCGCATCAATTAGGGCTGGCTATCGAGCTCAACGAGCCAAGCCAACCCCTGGCTCAGGCTCGGGCTCGATAAGCCCAGCCGGGCTCGGGCTCGGGCTCGATGAGCTCGAGCCCTTATCGAGCTGGCTCGGGCTCGATAAGGCTCGAGCCGAGCCCCTTATCGAGCCCGAGCTTCTTATCGAGCCCGGTCTGGGCTCGAGCCCAAGGCAAACCCGTTAAGGAAAATGAGCACTTTTTAATGGAAAAGTGTTTTGCACAGGTTCGAACTCGAGATCTGCTCTATGTAAGACTGTGTTCCTTACAAGTAGGCCACTATCCAAGTTGTCTACAAAATCTTAATTATAATATATATTGTAACATTATATTCGCTTATAAAAAAGAAAAAAATTACCAATTTTCTAATGCGAGGGCCGGGGGCAAATGTGTGGGCGGGAGCGTGATTTTGAGAATTGGGTCATGACCCGTGGCTCGTGGAAGGGGCAAAGTTAGTGGAGGAAAAATTGCAAAGGTCTACTTTTATTTTGTTTGTATTATATATAAATATTATATGTATATATATTCCTTATCGAGCTACTTATTGAGTTATCAAGCCGAGCGAGGCTCGACTCGGGCTCGGTCGTTAAGCTATCGAGCCCAAAATTCTGACTCGGGCTCGGCTCAATAGCCTAATGAGCCAGGCTCACGAGCCCTTATCGAGCCGAGCCCGAGCCTGGCTCATCGAGTCGTGACTCAATAGCCAACCCTAACATCAATAAGTGCTGCTTCCCACGCCTCCTTTATAACTGGACACAAAAAAAAACAAGTGCTCAACGCTCTCCTCTTCAACCAAACATCGCTCACATGTGCCATCACGACTATGAAAGAAACATGCTCTTCTTTCACCCACCATCAGAGCATTCCATCTAAGCAACTAAATGAAAATCTGGATCCACAATGGAACCTTCTACTCCCAAACGTCAATGAACCGATCTGAAGCAATCCCATCTTCTTTTCTATCCTCTCAATAATCGGTAGCCTGTCAGACTGTTGAAGTTTGCCTCCAAGGTAGAGGATAGGCAAAGTCCTCGCCCTCGTCGTCTGCAAAGCGATCTCACAAAGTGCTACCTCCTCCCAAGGATTTAAATTTTGCGAAATTTCATCGAAATTTCGGTTTCAAGAGGTCATAGATATCGAAACTTCTATATATGTCGATTTCTTGGGTTTTGATCGAAATTTCGATGATATTTCGACATATCGACCCATTTCGGTTGAAATTCATGGGTTTCAGTACACAATTTCCTGGATTTCGATCGAAATTTGGGTGATATTTCGACATATAGACCCATTTCAGTTGAAATTCACGGGTTTCAGCGAGACCTCCATCTGGTAGGGTATGGTGCGACAGGAGGGTATTTACGTCGATTATTCGACTTGGGGAGCTTTCTTCCCTTTGGGTTAAAGCAATGGAGATGAAACAACTTTATAGCTTCTATATAGATGATATAGCTTGTTCGTTTCATTCGTTTGTCATTTATCTTCGTAAATAGATGCATCTTTATTGTAAGTCTATAATTAATTATGTAATTCATCCGAACTTTGTCCGTGAGAGTTATTTCTATTAACAAAACATTGTTTAATTAATCATTATCTACATTTTAGAATAAAAAATGCTCGTCTATTTTTATGAACAAAAGACATCTTCTAAGTGTTGTTAACTTAATTATTTTGATTTCCATTTCTCGTATCTATCAGTCAGCTCAACAATATATCTGATATGACCAATATGGTGTGATATAAGACATACGGATGAGAGATGTGTGATATAAGTGTGCATCATGCAAGCTATTGTTGTTTTAAGATCTTGGATTGGATGATATCATTTTCCAGTATGTATTAGCCAAGAATCAACATTAACATCGATTTGGCCGATATGACCTATATATGCGATTTAAAGGGCATATATGAGCAATATGCGTGATATAAGTGTGTATTTGTAAGTTATTTATTGTTGTAATAACTTGGAAGATCTTAATTTGCAAAAAATGCTCAAAAAATGGTTTTTTGAGTCATTTTCGACATTTCCACCGAAACGGTCGAAATTTCCTGAGATTTCACCGCAATTTCAATTTTGGAGGGGATCGAAATGAAATCGAAATCGAGATTTTGAACCTTGCCTCCTCAACCATCCTAAAAGGAACAAAACCAGACTTGGCATGGTTAATCTTTGGACATGAGACAATCCCAAACAACTCGAGTACAATGGCCATCCCTTTTATCGTCGCAACCTCTCCCTCCACAAAGAAAATAATATGATCAATGTATTAGAGAATGAGGATACAAATCCTCCTTGTACTGAAATTGGCCAAGGAATCCCCCTCTTGCATTCGGTACCATCTTGGCTAGAGTATCTACCACCACCATAAAAAGCAATGGTGCCAACGAACATCCTTGTCGGACCCCTCACTGCAGCTGAAAGAAACCACATTCTTATCAGCCATTCACCAAAACTACCGAGGAGGCTGTCATCGCATATCCCTTCATCCAACCAATCCATTACTGGGAAATCCTTTATGATGCAGATGCGTCCATATGAAACGCCAGTTGATGTAGTTATACACCTTCGAGAAATCAGCCTTCCACATGAACCCTTTGTTCCTCTTCCTATGCCACTCGACAACAACTTCGTATGCCAACACAACCCCATCCATTATGTGCCTCCCTGAGATGATAGCCGTATGTATCGGGTCAATGATAGGACCCAACACCTCTCGCAATCTATTGGCAAGCACCTTAGTAAAAATCAAATAAAAACCATTTGATGTGCTATAGGGTGCATATCCTCAACTCGTTACACCATCTCCTTCTTATGCAGAAGGAAAAGGATATGGTTCAACCGTTCAAACATGTCATTCACTGTTGCATAATTCGACCGAATAGACTGAGTATTTGGCTGAATATTCTTATTCTGTGGGATGACCAGATAGAATATTGCTATTCGATCAATATTCGGTCAAACTCGAATATTCTCGAATATTCAGGTACTAGGCCCGAATATTCAACCGACTATTGCAACGGACTGATGTTTTTTTTAATTTTTTAATTTTAATTTTTTAAAGGTTCTCATTTATTTCGGTATCACTACACATGTTAAAGCTCCATGTATGCAACGTGTTAATTAGCACTTTTAGCTTGGACTCTTAGTGGTTGATGACTATATATCTATAAATATATAAGAATATATATAGTATACATAATCTTTATATTTAAAATAATTAAAAAATGCACAATCGAATAATTCCGAATATTCTTCCGTATATCGAATATTCTTTATTCAGTCCCCTCCAATTGAATATCGAATATCGACTTCTGCAACACTGCCTGCCATTCGGTATGCTCAACTCCTCGTCTAACATCTCCTTGCCAACCAACTCCCAGAATTCGTGGAAAAAGAAAACCAGGAAGTTGTCCGATCCTGGGGACCTGCCAAAGTTAAGATTGAAAACCATCCACTTGACCTATGAAAAGGATGCTGCAATTTCTCCAACTGCATGTCAGACAATAGTTGGATATTTCTTCCCAACCATTTAGCGCCACTGCTGGGCACCCGCCTGCTGAGCTCAAAGTAATGCCGCCTAGCATCATCACTAGTGGCATATTCCTCCCTAACTCTTCTCTATTTATCTCGATCAAATGAATAGGATTGCGCTTCGACATTCGCTCACAACCACATGAAAGAATCTAGTGTTCACATCCCCATCCTTCAGCCACCTCTGCCTCGAGTGCTGTCTCCACTCAATCTCACGCTTCTTGTCCTCCTCCAAGAGTATGCGTTTATGCTCTTGTCTTACCACCATCTCCTCCTATAGTAGCTCTCTAGAGTCCTCTACCTGATCAAGGCACATAACCTCTGCATGCGCTAAGTATCTCTGCTGCCCTCGGAGTAGCCGAGGCTATCTCTTAAATTGAATCATCATGCCACACATAAACTTGAGCTTTTATGCCATTTTCCTCGGGATTGACCCTGTGATCGCTGCTCCAGCCAACAACTTGTAACCTTCTTACAAAACCCTTCTCTTGTATCCAAGAATGTTCGAAATGAAAAATACCGCCTGAACGTTGGCCATCCCTTGAACCCAAAAGATCAACATATGATTGGTAAGGCCAACGCAGAACTCAAGGGGAAACACTCCATTAAAGAAATCGAACCAAGTAAACGATCCGATCGAGATCTAGAAACAATATTCATCTAGGTATACTTCATATTCATAGCATCTAAAACTTCTAAAGACATCATCACCAAAATCTGCAAAAGAGTTGGAGCCAAGGTCCAATCCACCCATGTCACTTGGGTAGTCTTTATAAATAAAGCAATGTTGAAGTCACACCAACCATCAAAGCAAGCTTCGGGAAATGTGATCATACCAACTGCAATTCATCCCACATATCAGACATTTAGGGTCCTGTGGGATCGTAGACGATGGAGATCAAAGAGAGTAACCCATTTGCACACCTACACAATAACACAAACAAAATCGGGAGTCACACACCGAATCCACAAGCTCAAGTGCATCTCCAATCCGGCCAATAACCATGCCACCCTGAGGCACCAATTGAAGGTAATATAATTGTAGAGTTTTTTAGTGTCTTTGTATGATTTTCTTATTTTTTGTTCTCTTGTCTATCTTATGTAAGTTACCCATAGGTCTTTCTTCTATATAAGAGAGCATAAGTTCAAGGAAAAAACAACGATTCACTTTTTTCCAACATGGTATCAAAGCAACGGTCCTAGGCCGGGGCTCTCGTACCCTAACCCTAGCCATACCCACCACCCCCTTTCCTCCTTCCGTTGTTGTCGTCGCTGACGCTGCCGACACTTCGGCTCACCATCGTCGCCGACACTTGGGCCTACTGTCGCCACTGGCTGATCTATCCTATCTCGGGCGCCGCCGCCAGCCCACCTCTACTGCGGCTGCGACAACCGGTCCATCTGGTCGCCCTTGGTTCGTCCGACCATCGTCGGTCCACCTCTCCTACGGCTACTACCGCCAGTCCTTCCGGTCGCCGCCGACTCCTCCATCCGTCGCCTGCACCCTCATCGTCGACGCTCTATCGCAAGCTCTAAACCCTTCATCCTTGCATCGGTTTCTGTTGGGATTTGATGGATTTGATTACATAAGTCTACATATGTAGTCAAATCTTCATATGTCCATGTAGACACTCATCTTTTGGTCTACAAAACCCTAGTATTCTTCATTTGGCAATATGTCAGAAAATAAAGTTGACGTTCCCGCCACATGCGCTTTCAGAGGTCTAGCGCCGATTGTCAAGATGGAACGGACGAACTATGAGCTCTGGCTATGCAGTTCATGAGCCTTTTGAAGTCTACGTGTAAGAAACATATTCTTACTGAGGAAGAGCTGACTGAGAAAATTGGGGTTAAGGCCTCGTGGGAAGCGGATGATGCATATGCCAAGGTTTGGCTTTCAGGTACATTGACGATAGAGATCGCCGATGATGTATTACATCAGCCCACTGCTAAGGCAATGTGGGATATCCTCGCAACTACTTATTCGCAGGCGAGGAATGAGACTAAGATTCTGCAACTACAACACGATATTTTTACTATTAAGCAGAACATACGACCTCTTCATTCGTTATACACATCCTTACGTGGGATGTTCGAGAAGCTCCACAGGTTCATGTTCCTCACATCTACCCATGAGCAACAGAAGACATATAGGAATGCCACCATAGTTGGTGTATTCGTGGCAGCCCTTGATCCTGAGTATGAGGCTGCTCGTTCTTAGATTCTGGTTGATGCCGCTATTCCTCCCATGGAGGAAGCTTTCCGATGCTCAACATGATTACTATCCCATTTACTGCTACCAGTTAGACTTATTCAGCAATGGCTTCCTCCCGAGGTCATGTAGGCTCTTCTTAGTTTTGTGGACGTGGGCTCGTGGCAGAGGAGGTCGTATTCGTCAGTCCTGTACTTACTGTCATCGTCCTGGACATACAGAGGATGCATGCTATTCCAAGCATGGATCTTCTGCATCTGTCGGAGTAGTTGAGCTGGTTGAGCTCCGACTGTCTCCTCTTCAGATCAGAGATTTGATGAACTTATAGCACGATTGAGGGACATTATGCCTCCTGCTATTCCCATTACTTCTTCATCAACCTCGGGAAGTCACCCGGATGTAGCTGCCTCAGCATCTTCTAGTGCCTCATATAGTACTTATGCACTTACTAGCTGGAGTGGATCTGATGTTATGGAATGGATTATGGACTCCGGTGCTACACATCACTTGTGTGGAGACATAGGTCAACTTACATCATACAGACAAGTTCCTCCAGGAAGGACTGCGATTATAGCAGATGGGACTCATTCCTCGATCACTAGACAGGGGGAGATTAGCTTGACACCTTCTATGCGTTTACAGAATATGTTGCATGCGCCTGACTTTTCTATGAATTTGTTATTTATTAGTCAGATAACGAAGGATCTACATTGTCGAGCTATTTTCGACCCATCTTCCCTTGTCTTTTAGGACATCCTTACGGGCATTGCGATTGGTTGTGGCCGTGAGCAGGGTGGTTTCTACCGCTTGGTTAAAACCCCTTATGCATGCATTACCTCTCATTCTGTTGGACCTGTCTCACTTTCATGTGGCACATGCGCTTTGGTCATCTTCTGCTCCAGAAAATGTATCATATCTCTCCTCACTCGTCCTTTCAGTGTGAGGCATGTCACTTGGGAAAGCATCATCTGCCTGCCTTACCTAGTCGTCAGAGTCGGAGCAATAGCTCCATTTTTTAGTTATTTCATATTGATATGTGGGGTCCAAGTCGTGTTCTCGATCATCAAGGACACATGTTTTATCTTGTTGCTATAGATGATTTCTCTCGTCTGTCATGTGTCTTTTTATTAAAGAATAAATCTAAAGCATGAGATGTTATCAAAAACTTTATCAATGAAGTGCATAATGTATTTTCTTCTTCTGTGAAATTTGTGAGAACTGATAATGCTTTGGAATTCTGTACGCATGCTCTCTCCAATTATTTTTTAGCCTGGGATATTAATTATCAAACATCGTGTGCCTGTACTTCTCAGTAAAATGGTGTTGCAGAGAGGAAGGATCGCCATTTGCGTGATGTTATCAGAACTCTCATTCAGAGTCATGCTCCGCATTCCTTTTGGGGTGATGTTGTTCTTATGTCGTGAATCCACATACCTTCGTCTTTCTTGGGTGAGAAAATTCATTTTTCACTTACATTTCCTAAGAAAGAATTGTTCTTACTTACTCCTCGAGTTTTTGGGTCGGTCGCCTTTGTTCACCACTTGTCTCCCGATCTTGACAAGCTCCCTTCTAGAGCAGTCAAGTGTGTCTTTGTTGGATACTCTAGAACACAAAAAAGGTATAAATACTATGATCCTCTGTGCATGAAGTATTGCGTTAGTGCTGATGTCATCTTTTTTCGAGTCTGTGATGTACTTTTCTCCTACAGGTGATCGGTTAACTTCGTCAGACTCAGATGATGGAATCTACATTCCACCACTACCACCTTCACCACCATCACCACCATCACCGTCGCCTTACCGTTGCCACATTACTATACCTGCTGGCATGCTTCTGCTCATGGTCACCTCTCATCATCTAGCACACATCATGTATGTTCTGAATACATAGTTCCTAACGAGGGTTCTGATGATTTGCCTGAGCAGGGTTCTTTTCAGAGGACAAACATACAAGTTGATGATCTGGACTTACCTATTACGCTTCAGAAGCAGAAGCGTAGCTGTGCATCATATCCTTTAGCATCCATGGTTTCATTTGCTTGCTTGACTGGGCAGGAAATTTGCAGTTGCATTGTCTGTCATGTAAATTCCACGAAATTATCAGGAGGCTTTGAAGGATAGTCGGCGATGACTAGCTATGGATTAAGAGATGGCTGCCTTACAGTCACGTGATACCTGGAGTTTCGTTCCTACTCCTAATGGAGCATTTGTTGTCAGTTGCAAGTGGGTGTTTACTGTTAAACACCATGCAGATGGGAGTCTGGATCGGTAGAAAGCCAGACTAGTTGATCGTGGCTTTACTCAGACATATGGAGTGGATTATCTCGACACATTCTCCCCAGTGGCTCGTCATTTTACTCTTCTTATTCTTCTTTTTGTCGCTGTGGTACGTTAACAGCCTCTCTTTCAGCTTGATGTTAAAAATGCCTTTCTGCATAGAGACCTACTTGAGGAGGTCTACATGCAGCAACCTCCCGGGTTTCCTGCTGAGGGGGAGTATCCACATGTTTGCAGACTTCATAAGGCAATATATGGCCTTAAACCGAGTCCAGGGGCATGGTTTCAGAAGCTCTCGGATTTAATTGAGAAGTAGGGATTTCAAGGGTCAAATACGGATCATTCACTGTTTGTACAGAGAACTCCTAGAGGTACGGTGGCTATTATAGTATATGTTGATGACATACTAGTTACATGTAATGGCATGCATGTCATAAAAAAGGGCTACGGAATTTCTGGACCGATAGTTTGTTACCAAGGACCCTGGCATCCTACGGTATTTCTTGGGTATGGAATTTGCCAGAAACCAGCATGGTCTTGTGATGACCCAATGGAAGTATGTGACAAATATGCTGATTGAGACATGAATGATTGGATGTCGACCTGCTACCACTCCTATGGACTCTAGTATGAGGTTATATGATGATGATACAGAGGAGGTGGACAAGTAAGATATAGGGAGATAGTGGGGAAGCTTCTTTATGTTTCTATAACCAGGCCGGAGATCCCATTTGCAGTCAGCCATGTTAGTCAATTCATGGAACAACCCCGACCGGTACACATGGATGCTGTATATATGATTTTGAGGTACCTAAAGTCTTCTCCAGGTGCATGATTATTATTCAGAAAAGGGGAACACTTACTATTTCGGCATGTGCTGATGCCGATTATGCAAGATGTCCAAAGGATAGAAAGTCCACTTCGGGCTTTGCTGTTTTTTGTTGGTAGCTCTCTCGTATCTTGGAAGAGTAAGAAGCAAACTGTGGTTGCTATGTCCAACGCTGAGTCTGAATATAGGGCTATGGCACAAGCTAGTATAGAATGATGTGGGTTTGAGCAGTACTAGCCGATTTACATATAGATGTATCTATTCCTATGCAGCTACAATGTAATAACCATGCAACCCTGTTCATTGCAAGCAATGCTACATTTCATGAGAGAACCAAGCATATTGAAGTGAACTGCCAGTATACAAGGGGCATGATTCAGAAAGGCTTTATCTCTACCTCTCATGTCAGCTATGGGGATCAAACAATAGATATCTTCACTAAGGTTTTGCTCAGAGGGCCTTTCTAGAAACGCTCATCCAAGCTGAGCATGATTGATTTCTATGCTCCATCTCGAGGGGGAGTGTAGAGTTATGTTAGTGTCTTTGTACAGTTTTCTTATTTTTCTGTTGCCTTGTCTATCTTATGTAATTTACCCATAGGTCTCTCTATATAAGAGAGCCTAGGGTTTAAGGAAAAAACAATGATTCACTTTTTCCCATAGTAATAAACTAAATGAAGTGAGATCTGACTAGGTTTCGCCAATTGAATAGGTCCTAAACCTCCAGTTTTATCTCCTATAATAACAACGAAGCCTTTTCCCACAATTAAGTAGGGTCTGCTACATGGATTTTTTGCCTCTATTTAGATCTTTTTTGGGTCATATTCATGCTCAAATCCAAATAACTAAGATCCCTTTGGATAGTCTCATTGCAACTTCTTGGGCCTTCCTCACCCTCTCTTAATCGGCTCATCATCCCAAATCTCGCATCTTCTAACTGGTGCATAAACCGATCTCCTTTGCAAATGGCCAAACCATTTTAAGCGGTTTTCTCTCATCTTATTCTCTATCGGAGCTACACCAACTTTCCTTATGATCCCATCATTCCGAATCAGACCTTTTCATGTATGACCACACATCCACCTTAACATTTTTATTTCCGCTACTGTCATTCACTGCACATGCCTATGGTTCACATGCCAACATTCTGTTCCATTGAGAATAGCAAGTCTCACTGTTGCTTTGTAATACTTTCCTTTAACTTTCAAAGGGACTTTCTTGTCACAAAGAACAATAGAGGCTCTCTCTACTTTAACCAACATGCATTTATTCGATGAGTAACATCTCCATCAATTTCCCATCTTGTTGCAAAATAGATCTCAAGTATCTAAAAGAATCTTTCTTTTGAATGCTATTGTCTTCACTGTTCACCTCGAATCCTTCACTGTTTCCGTCCAATGCGTACTCCGTATATTCAATCTTGGCCCTACTTATACGAAGTCCTCTAGTCTCTAAGTTATGTCTCCAAATCTCCAGTTTCTCGTTTACTCCATCTATCATCTCATCATATAACACAATATCATCGTCGAACAACATACACAAAGATTTCTCATCCTGAATGTAACTAGTCATCTCGTCCATAACCAAAGTAAAAAGGAATGGACTTAAAGTTGAACCTTGATGGATACCGATGTTGATGCTAAAATAATCAGTCTTCCTAAATCAGATCCTTACACATGATGAAGTCCCATCATACATATCCTTCATAAGGTTAATATATAGGACATGCAACTTGTCTCTTCTCCAAAACTCTCCGTAAAATCTCCCTTGGGACTGAATCATAAGCCTTCTCCAAATCAATAAAAATCATATGGGGGTTTATTTTAGTCGAATAAATCTCCATTGTTCTCCTCAATAAGTGGATATCTTCAATAATTGAGCGACCTGACATGAATTTGAATTGGTTTTCAGTTACTTTGGAAACTTGTCTCAATCTTCTTTCAATCACACGTTCCCAAATTTTTGTATTATTATTCATCTGTTTGATACCTCTATAATTCGAACAATTTTCTTACTTCGCCAAGTAATATTGAATAAATTTGCGAGTCAAGTCAAATATTGTTCACCTAGAACTCTCCAAACTTCTATAGGAATGCCATAATGTCCTGCCCCTTTCGCATGTTTCATAACCTTTAAAGCCTCATCTACTTCCTTTGGATTCGTCTATAGCTTGCATGATTCAGGTAACGTTCACCTCTAGCTTCATCTCCTGCATATCACAAAATATCCACTTTCCAACTCTCCAAAAGAAGTCCTACCACTCTACTTTTCTCTGCCTGCCCAAGGCCCCTGATATTCCACAAAACAATCATCCGGCAATAGTGGGGGATGCCCCCTCCAAAATCAACTCCATGCAGCTTGCTACCATGACACGCTTCTCACTCCTCTCAGTGACCGCAAACCCCTCAAGTTTAAGACCTACACCATAATCATCAACCGCCACTGGCTCATCATCACTAGACATCTCTACTAAGTGGGCTATTGGCCTATGCAACCACGACCCCAGAGGTCTCCTCCGATGGTGAAGGATGACATCCTTCTAACTATCAACTCTGTAGATGGCAAGTGCAAGCGGAATATAGCCTCGAATTCGAACGACGTACATCTTGCACACCTTGCGAGGAGGCTTACAACATTCTTCTCTTTGAAGGAAAAACCACAACCACCATTGACGCTTCACAAGAAGCCGTTCTCAAAAGCACAATCATGGGATCAAACGACTGAGAGCTAGAACCACAATCAGGGCCAGAGTCCAGGAGAAATCTGAGTCGACATTGTATGTCGGGGGAAGTTAGGTCTAAATAACGGATCCAACACCACATCATGCATATCCTTAGAGACTTTAGAAGACACCCATCGGGTCAAAAAAACCTTCCATCAGCTCCACGTGTCGAGGTGGAGGAGGTTTTACAGCAAAGAAAAGTGTCAAACATTCTGCCGAACGAAAGCGAAAGGTTGCTTGTCCTACCACATGCAAAGCCTCAGACATCTGACTAGCATGGCAACAATCTACCACAATCAAAGCATCGATGTTGCCTGACTCTTGGTCGAAGCCCATCCGAAGAAATCTCAATCACCCTCACAGAACTGGTCAGTGCCTCCTGAAAAAAGTCAAGCTACCGAGAGGTGAACAACTTGTCAAAAACATGGAAGGTTCGATAATAACCTTGTGTCAGCACACCATCTCTGAGACATGGCTGCCATGAAAGAACCCTCGAGATCTCTACATCCGCTGCCAATAGAACCCTTGCCTGAGAAGGGGAGAGACCATGGACACTGGCAACCATAGGCTCCAAAGGAATGACATCACTCACGAAATAGTCCTTGAAAAAACATCGAAGACATCTCTCAACCACTCCATTAGATCACACAAGTCATATATGCAATCAATAAATGAGGGTGGGTTTCCTCGTTACAGCTTGGCCTTTGAGGGTTCTAAAAATAATGATCTATGATAAAAAAGAAAGTCTCCCGTGCATGAAGACAAGTAAACATTTCGAGCTCTGTCCTAGTTGCTATTATTATTATTCGGACGTGAGCGAGGTCTGCTACTTAGTAATTAGATGAGTCGGATGTTGAACATCACACCCTTTAGTCGACGAGATGGGCGACACCATAGGCCGCCACACCTTTTGAAGCTTGCAATCTCACGACGGTGACCTTGGACATTGCCGAAAACCATAGTAGTAACGTCAACCGCTGTCAGTACTGACGCCAACACACCATCTAGCCATCAACAACAATCACCATCGTCCCTTTATTCTTCAAATCCACCACTACAACCTGGTTATGACGCTTCACAAAAACAACATGGGGATTCACCGCATCGAAGGAAGGTGCTGAAACCATATGTGGACCCTCTGACACACAGTTAAAGGCCCACCCAAGCCCTAAAGCAGAACTAGCAGTTTCAACAGAACCACAAGATCCAAAGGAACCTACTGGCTGAGATAACCCATCACCAGACAAGAAGCCAAAACCTCTTGATGATGGTCTGAGAACCTTCGATCGAGGTCGAAAGCCTCCTGTAGGAGGCTTCAGGAAAAGGATTGGGTCACAAAGTCCCGAGGCGCTCCGAGTGGTGATCCGCAACCTCTAGGTGGAGGTTAAGAGCTTCTAGGCGAGGAGACGTAAGACGAGGACCTCCATATCGAGGATGCAGAGGCTGCAAGCCTTTAAGCGGATGGCAGAAGCCTCTAAGCTGAGGTGGCATAGGTGTGGAGCCTCCAAGCGAAGGGCAAAATCGTCCAAGCGGAGAGGAGTTACCAAGAGCGTCAACAACAATCCAACACACCGAGAGGAGGAATTGGCGTTTCCCTAACCCCTTCGAGAGTCCCCATCTGCCCAAAGATGAGCCGTGGAGCGGACCACCGAGGCCCAACGATGTGTCGGGGGCCCAACGACTTCCCGCACCCTCACTCCATCTCCCTCACCTCTCTCGTTGCTTCTCAAGATTATGAGAAACCTTAGAGTGGCCCTTCTCTCCTTCTCCCTCACGAATGGTGGGCTCCATCTTGTCACGAACGATGGGATGAATGTTGGTTTTTTGATAGATCTTAAAAAGAAATTAATGAACTCCGTAAAATAACACCGTATATAATACATTTTTCGATCATAAAAATAAGCGACCACATGTAACATGTTTTAAAAACAAGGAGGCATGCATCTAAATTAATAAAAAATAATAGCTAAAGATCGTCAAAACTAAAGAGTCACGAGTCAGATCTATATAGCCTTCCCTTTTTGATCATTGTACGTGTTGAATTTCTGATCCTTTGTACTCGCAATAATTCTCCCATATTATATGCGAGCAATAGCCTTGTAGTCATCTTCTGCTGCATGTATCCGTGTTCATTTTCGTTTGAAAGGATCCAATGCGGGGATAATCAACAATAATACTGGAGTTTGAGCCAGTATCACTAGTGGTGTGACATGAATGTGAAGTAGCTTGGGAACCTCGTGATGGTAACCATGGAGTCAGAGGCAACATCTGAGGTGCGAGTGAACGTTTGTGAGGAGGATGCATGTCAAGTAGAAGTTGGGAAGGATCCTCATAACCTTCACCACAAAAAAACACTTGTCTCACTCTGGTTTGGGACTGATGATCATGGTAGTCTCGCTAGGTACCTTGATAGTTTTCACTATCACAATCATAGCCATACCCCTACCCATAAGATGGAGAAGTTTGAGGAGGAGGAGCTTGAACGTATCCAAGGAACACATTATATTATCTTTCATCATGTGATCCATGTCCACCTAGAAGATTTGATGCTCCAATGCCATGAAGTTGCCAACAAGATGCTATTTCTGTCTAGGGATTCTTCCTCTTTCGAGTCTCTTCCTGCAAAAGTTACATTCAAGCTTGGATTTGTTGTCATATGATGCAATGGCTTCCCTTTATCCTATCTCCCCACTACGTCTTTAAGCATCAGATAACTAAGATTCAGAGGTGGAGCATGAACCATGATCTTGATTCTCGAATGGAACTTGTGAGAACACACTTGAAACACACACCCACATCCCTAATCACCAATATAGACTAGTAATTAGTACCTATTAATTATAACTAATTTACTAAGTTAATTGTAATCTATGTTACTGAATTAATATGTATTTAAATAAATAAAATGCCTAAATGTGGAATTAATAGTTCGACATGACATCTAAGCTTGTACATTACAAATTTGAAGAGAAGTTTATGGCAATTTAGAGTAGAATCAGTATATTTGAAGTGATTTTGAACACATCCATTAAAAGTCCTAAAAAGTCTCCAAAATCTCAATAAATACAAGAAATCATCTAGAAAAAAACCCAAGAATATGCAGAAATGATGCCAACATATTAAAAAACCCTAAGTAATCTTCCTAAAAAATGATTTAAAATCAAGAAAATCACCTTAGAATCTTTCTTTATTAGGACAACATGGTCCTGGCTGAAGTTTGCACTGAAATCCTCCAATTTCGACCGGCATGACCTATCAAGCCCGATATTTCCAATGTCTCACGAGGTATCTGGCCGATATCCAAGAATTCATTTTACATCGGATATTTCGTTTCATACATTAAGGCAATTCTTTGGTGGTTATTGAAAATGACTTCAGATATTATTACAAAAAATGTACTAATACCAATATATGAGGAAGCTGAGGGAGTGGGGTTATAAGGAACAAGAAATACCATTGTCAGTGTCTTGTTACATGTTTACATAAATGTCTAAGTATACAAGAAAGTCAAGCGATTGTGTTGAAGGAACTTATGCCCTGTGTATGCCGTATATATCAGCTCATAAACTGTCAATATTTCAGGTGTGGCAATCTCCAAAATCGGAAGGAAACACATCCATCTGATTTTTTTACAATATCGTTGGTGTTGTATATTTCAGATGTATATTTGTTTGGCTGCAGTTTGAATTTAATTAAATGCATTATCATGGGCAGGATTTCTATTCAGTTCTTGGTGTATCCAGAAATGCAAGCAAATCTGAAATAAAAAGTGGTAATTAGTTTTGATCCGTTAACCTTTCAATATTGATGAATGCTTATATATTTTACAAATGACCATAGATACTGTCATGCTTGTATTCTATTGAAACATTTGAGTTGTTTCTCCGTTCATGTTCATACCACGGCTTTTCTTTCCTGTGATTTTATAAAAGGTTTACCGTTGATGTCTCCAAAGTTTGTTGGGTTCTAGGGTTATTGAGTTTCTTTTGTTTATTGATCATATCTATTTGCTTTTTCCACTGCTTATTTTATGAGATATAGGTAATTAATGATTGATTAAGGAGTTACCCAAGGTTCAAAAATCCCTATATTCTGGCTGCACAACAACAACAAAGCCTTTTCAAACCTTAAGTAGGGTCGGCTACATGGATTTTTTCCTCCATTCAGATCTATCTTGGGTCATTCTCGGGCTTAAATCCAAAAAACTAAGGTCCCTTCGGATAGTCTTATTCCAACACTTCTTGGGCTTTTCTCGCCCTCTCTTAGCAGTTTGACTTCCCAAAACTCACATATCCTAATTGGTGCATCAACAAAACGTTTAGGAGGAATTAACGAGTCCTATATTCTGGCTGCATACCCAGAAAATTGCAGGGGTGGGGGGGCAATAATAATCCTGAAAAACCTGCCTTTTTTGGATTTAATTTTTCCTTTAAAGGGGTGGAAAATAGTGTGCAGGTTTACTGCATTCATTGTATAGGTGAATTGTTATCGAAGTGGACTTCTAATGAACTAAACCAAACAAGGAAAGAAAACTTTTGACAGCTTATGTATGCTGGCGGGCTGGCTGGGTGAATATCTTTTTCCATTAAAGATACAGAAGTTATTGGCCCTTACCGAAATGGGATGGTTGACGCATGAATTAAGGAATAATGGTGAAATGTGATATTTGGATACCATGCTATACATTGTAGAAAGGTAATTGATGCATTACTTTACATGTTTCAAAGTATGTATTTGTATGCTCGTTATTTATGTAATATATGTTTCTATTTCTAGCATCTTCTATATCGAGTAGTAAGGTAATTGTTGCATCTTCTCTATTTAGCAATATTGAGGTAATTCATGTAATTGAGATTTAGAGTTTCTCTCTATATGAGAAACCCTAACCCCATCAATATAATTTTCTTATTTCATCCATTACTTTTCACATGGTATTGAAGTGTAAATTAATGAAAGATGGAACATGGTTGTTTCTCTAGAGTCGAGGCGAGGTGTAGTCTCAAGGTGGTTGAGGTACATGCCTCGGTTTTCTTCCAAAAAATGTGCAACTTAGCTAATTATATTGTATAATATTAAGAAAATAATATTATACACAAATCTCCATCTATATATACAGCTATTAAATGATTTTTAGTTTGTCTTCAATGCTGAAGATGAATAAACGATTGGATACATTGTGTTTGGGAGCTTTTTATACGACCTTTAAACTCTCTCATGTGAAAATACCGATTGCTTTGCTCGACTCTTTTAAATATCGTTGTATGGTCAATAACATGACTGAGCGTCCACCTAAAGTTTATTTTTCAATAATTAATTCGTCCGTTATCATCCTCTACATCATATTTGATACTTTCAAGAAATTAATAACTTAAACCTCAAATCTTTTTTTTTACAAATGACCTATTTTTTAATACATTGGGGTGAGCACCTTCGCGTGTGTCCCCCTTTTTTGGAGCCTAAAAAAAAATGACCTATTTTTTTGAGAGGAAATGGGTGTTCCCCCATCGCGGGGGTCACCTCAAAAGATTTATTAAGAAGAAATCGGAGTAAAGGAGTTACAGTTTTTAGGAGTTTCAGAGGATATACAAAGCGTTACAATGAGCTACTACATTTTCACCATAGAACCTCTGATTTCTGAAAATCCTCTCATTTCGCCCCCTCCATAACGCCCATAGGGAGGCGTACGGTTTTGAACATTCCATGAGTCCTCTTCCGTTGGCATCTCTAACAGAAGCCCAGAAATTCATAGTCTTCCGTCCGCAGCCATGGTATTTGGAGAGCCTGCCACACGCGAACCGAAGTTGGACACGTCAAGAAGAGGTGGGTAGAATCCTCACATAAATCTTCGCAACGGTCGCATCGAGTATCTGGAAGGCCTAAAAGCCGGCCCCTACGTTCCTTATCCAAAAGGAGACCTTTACGGGCCTGATTGTACCTAGTCAACGCTTCATATGCTCTTCACACGGAGAATGTCCCATCCACCCACGTGAAGTGATCCTCCCCCCCCCCCCCCCCACACACACACGAGGAAATCCACAGGGGTAAAACATTCCGCATCTGCAAGTAGTCATCCGTTCGTTGATCGGTTAACACCGAACAGAACGCAGGTGCCCAACTACCCGTCAAACCCACCTCGGCCTGAACAACACCTTTTGAATCAACCAGTGCGTAGAGCCGAGGAAACTGGTCGGCCAAAATCCCAGCAGGAGACCATCGGTTTTTCCAAAAGCGGAAAAGACTGCCGTCACCAACCGAAGGCCTCAAGAAGTGCCGAACCTGCGGGAGGACTGCGCGTATTCCGGAACACAACGATGATTCATAGCATACCTTTTCCGCAGTCAGCTGTCCTGTGATACCATAGATAGACCGGATCAGCCTCACCGTCGACGATGAGGATAGGCCCCAAATAACAATGATCCACTTCGCGATGAGAACATTGTTCATATTTTCCACGTCTCTAATCCCCAGACCCCCATCTGTATAGTTCCTCATCAGCTCTTCCCAGGCTACCAGATGAATATTTTTCTTTTGCTGCTGTCCATCGGACCAAAAGAAATTCCTCATCATAATCTCAATCTTTCTTTGGATTCCCGTTGGTATCAACCTCGTGGAATAGAAAAAGACAGGGATTGCCGCAAGCACATGCCGCAGCATGATAAGCTTGCCCCCCTTCGATAACGAGACCACCTTCCAACCTGCCATCTTACATTCCAGCCTTCGTAAGACATCTTCCCAGTCGACCACTCTTAGCTTGTCCGCTACCAGCGGCATGCCCAAGTATTTGATGGGTAGGTTCCCAACAGGGTAATCAACTAGGTCCGCCAAGGTAGCCCGTTCTTCCGCCGACATGCCAAAAGTAATCACCACCGATTTGTGTTTATTAACTTCCAGGCCCGCCAAGTCCCCAAAAATGTCAACCAGCTGAGCCGCGTTAGCGGATTGTTCTGCATTGCCCCCGAGGAAGAGAATCATGTCATCTGCATATTGAAGAATGGGGATGGAGATGTTCCCTTTGTGATATCCCTCACACCATCCCGAATCAACCGCCTCCTTGAACAAAATGCTCAGGGTATCAGAATCAGCACGAACAACATTGGGGCCAACGAACACCCCTACCTGATCCCCCTTTGAGGTTGGAAGAACCCCCTCAGGTTTACCATTGACCAAGATCGAGAACGAGGTGCTGGTGACGCACCGCCTGATCCAGTCAATCCACAACTTCGGAAAACCCCTCCTATGGAGTGAGACTCATAGGAATTTCCAGTCAACAGTGTCATAAGCCTTAGCAAAATCGATCTTCCACAAGGCGGATCTCGCCTTGGACCATTTATTGTTTGTTGTATCACACATTTCTTTATCCTCACTAGTTCCCATCAAAATACCATCCAAGTTATCTCCTTTATCACCATCGTCCAGTTAAATTGTGCTAAGATAATGCAAACAAATTATTTGTTATTACACGTTTATTATATTCTAGAAACGAGAACTCCAATAAAAAAAAACTAACTCATGCATTTGCATATTCACTCTGAACACCTCAAGCAAAATTTTTTATTGAATTTCAGCTATTTCCTTATTTAGTAAATCATATAATCTTAAAACAAAAAAAAAGAAAAGAAAAGGGGAAAAGGTAATTGCAAGGTTTAGGTAGAATATGAAGAAAACTGAAAAAAGGTTTTTGCACCCGAGATGCATACCTCATTTTGGCTCACCGCCTCAGGATCACATCGACCTTTCGAGGCGCACGCCTCATCGAAACAATCTAAGGCATCTGCCTCGAGGCTAAAAAGCCTCTCCTCTTCTTGAAAATCGGAGCGTCGTGCCTCTTTTGCCTCGAAACTCTAGCCATCCATCATCAAATCCTTCTTCTCTACATACCGCCACCATTACTGGAATCTGTTGCCTCCATCCTTGAGCCATCTCCATGTCATCACCGTGAAGAGGTCTCTGCCTCCAACTACATACCATCTCTGCTTTAGGACATCTAGCATATATCCAAAAAATGATAGTAGATCAACTGTAGTAGTAGATTATCTTTAAGATCCCTATGCTGCGCTAAATATGCTGCTTCAACATCAGTGTTGCGCACCAATGATAGTAAGAAAGTGCTCATCTAGTAAACATCTCTGCACTGTGCTAACAACAATAACGCTATGACCATCTATTGCGCCAGGCCTACGATAGTAAGCACGAACAACATGCATCCCTACATTGCACTTTAGCGCAACTTCAAAGGGAACGACGTTGCTTTCCAAGGATCCAACAAGGATTGTTATGACCGAGTAAATTTATAATTCAATTTTATTTTTTCGTACTTTGATCTGACCACGATGACCGCAACTCATATCGAGAAAATGCCCCATGGTATTTACCTCTTTTATTATAATCGATGAGACTTCCCCTAAACTCAAGGGTATAGATACTTATGTACTCTTGTTTTTTGGTTTATTAAGGTATTCATTTGCGGTTAGAGGAAGCACTATGACCTGACAAAAGATCCTCTCAAGACATAGGACATGTAATGTGGACTACGGTTATTGGACCACGATTACAAGATAATTATCATGTGAGGAATTGGTTGACGTGGATCATACAATCATAAACATCAATCTCTGAATGAAGGTCTAGGTTTGACTACTTGATTGCTTTGATCTCCAAAGACATGAAGCTAGGTTGGCTAATTGACGTCAACTGCTCCCGATCAAAATGCGTATCTTAAATGGTCCAATCTGGGTAGCATGAGAGTAGCGCGGAGTGAAGTATGCGAGTAATCAATGAGATCAAGAAAGACCTCTCTGACACATCCGATTCGAGCTTGTTCCATGACATTTCTCAATTAGCTCTCTAATAGTCAAGTTAATTCAAGGAGGCAAGATGTGGAGGAGTTGTCTTCGAGCTTGTTCCATGACATTTCTCAATTAGCTCTCTAATAGTCAAGTTAATTCAAGGAGGCAACTTAATAGATATGGAGGAGTTGTCTCATACATATTCTCAGTAAAAAAAATCAAATCCAACTTTGTTGACATCTACATGTGGATTCAATCCATTCTTATGGGGACTCCTCCATAATCTAGTAAATCAACAAATAATAGGGCTTTATAAGGGCACTCTTAGTGGTATGCGTATAGGTTTTTTGTAGGATTGAGTACCAACATATATAAAAGAACCGATTTCTTACCTCCGTCACTGTTCCCATTACTTCGAATGATATTTTGACGTCTACAACAACTTGATTCTACCCTTGGATAGCCTCGTTAAGTTTAGACATCAAAAACCACAACATTTGTTGCATCATTCGGACATTGTGGTTTGTTATGGATTCGTGGAAGCTTAGAACGTGACTCCTGACATGGACGATGGCATAATTATCCTCCATGTCTGCACTGCCACACAGTTGACCATCCATCTGACATGTGTTGGGCAAAGTTTGTTAGACCTTATATGGCCTACCAACTTTCTACTAAGGGCAATAGTTTTCACTTTCCGGATGACAAACGAAATGGCTACAAGTCAAGGTCAAACTTTGTAACTTTTTTTCATAGATTATTCTCAGCTTATTTAACTGCGGATCATTTTTATTACCGGTGCTTCTGATTGTGCGCCTGCTGTTAGTCTAGTTACTACAATAGGTATTGTAGCCAATTTTGTTTTTGCTTCCACACTTTCATGGATTATTGATCCTGGAGTATCTACTCATCTAACTGGAGAGGATAATTTTCTGACTTTCTTAGAGCCTTCTGCATATACAAAATGACTTCGGTTAGCTAATAGTGCTCATTCTTCTATTATCTCCATCGACAATGCGAAGTTCTCTTCCAGACAAGTTTTCTAGAGTTTTTTGTGTACCTGACTTTCTTTTGAGCTTATTATCATTGTATACAGTGTTCACAAAATCGGTCTATGCTGCCGCATATGCGTGTGCGGCACCTTTAACGCACCGATTTCATGAAGCCCTCCATTATGCGCCCATGACGCTTACGCGGGCTGCATATACGGGCTGTGTGGCCGCATATGCCCTCTGTGCGCCTGCTTTGGCTTAAATGTGATTTTTTTATATGTAAGTTTTTTATTGTGATTTTTTATATGTGATTTTTTATATGTGATGTTTTAAGCCACCTATTTCATGTTATTGTTCTAAAATGTGTCTAATGTCTGTATGAAATGTGTGTTATAGTATGATTTGTACCACATTTTTTTATTTGTGCCACGTTTTTTATTGTATGAGGAAATGCACGAGGAAGAAAAGGATAATGTACCAATAATTTAGTAAACTAATTTAGTCAACTAATAGTTATTTTGAATGCAATATATTGGTATATTTAGAGTTGGTACTTTTGATGGAGAATCAATAATAAATATAATGATAGAGATAAATGACATAATTCAACAATAGGTGCATTTGTACAAATATATATTCACATATATTGGTATACAAGTTGCAACAAAAGTCAGTCCACTTAATTTATTATTAAGAAGGACATTATATCATCATATCATGAATATTGCTAGACATACATAGTTACAAGTCTCACCTCCACATATTGGAGTTTACCAGTTAAAATATTGTCGCTTGAACATTTATGTTTTCTAATACTATTTTAATTAGTACATCACTAATGTTATTAGTGTTAAATTTCAATTTTCTTTTGAATACTTGCATATTTTGGTGATTGTTGTCAATTAAAGTGGTGAACAAAAGCAACTGTCCCAAAGACACGAGGTGCAAGTGAAAACAAGTCCTTGTCAAGAAAGAGAACAGAGATAGGAGCCTTTTCCCCAAGAACAGTGGAGGGCATGCGATTGACCTGATAGCATGCTGTAAGTATAGCATCCCCCCAAAAGGCTAAGGGGGCACAACTCTGAATAAGTAATGTGCGAGCAATATCAAGAAAGTGTCGATGTTTCCGTTCTGCAACACCATTTTATTGAGATGTGTATGCACATGTGGTTTGGCGGATAATGCCCTTAGAGGAAAGAAATCGAGCAAGAGAACGAGTACAGAACTCCAATGCATTGTCAGTATGCACATACTTAACAGTAGACGAAAAAACATTTTGCACTTCATTGATAAGATTTTGAATAACACTTCCTGCTTTTGATTTATTTTTAAAAAGAAAAGTCCAAGACACTCGAGAGAAATCATCAACCACAACAAGATAAAATCTGTGCCCCTGATGATCTGGGACACGACTCGGACCCCAAATATCTATATGAAATAACTCAAATGGGGAGCGACTGCTCCGACCCTTAGGAGTAGGGAAGCTAGACCGATGGTGCTTCCCTAACTGACACGCTTCACAACGAAATAACGAATTCGGAGAGATCTGAGGCAGGAGGTGACGCATTTTATGTAGCGGCAGGCGACCAAAGCGAAGATGCCATGTATATGGAGAAACGGAACCCTGAGAGTGTAGTGATACGCCGACGTAGGAGTTCCGTACTAGACGATAGAGGCCATTGTGCTCAGAACCACAACCAATCACCCTGCCCGTTAGTATGTCTTGAAAAATGACAGAAGATGGATCAAATATAGCACGGCAGTGCAAATATTTTGTAATATGACTAATTGATAATAAATTCATGGAGAACTCTGGTGCATGTAGAACATTTTGTAAGTGCATGGAGGGCAACAAAACCGTCTCCCCCTGACCGACAATAGGGGAATGAGTGCCATCAACTATGAGTATGGAGCGACCAGTCTGAATAGCTCTTTAGGACTGCAGGTTATCTCTATCACGACAGAGATGATGGGTGGCTCCAGAATCAACAATCCAACCTGAGAGATCATGGTTATGATAGGAGGCAGAAGTACTACCTGAGGTACTGGCAGTAGCAGATGTACTAGCTGACGCAGAAGCCGCAATGTCGGATGTATCAGCACCCTCTGATGATGACTGTGACATAATATCACGAAGCCGTGCCACTAGCTCCTCGAACCTGTGATCCGGAGTAGATGCTGGTGGACCCTGAACATGATCAGCGACACGTGCAGAAGGAGGGAATCCATGCTTGGAATAGCATGTATCCTCAGAATGACCAGTACGACGACAGAATGAGCACGTAGAACGCACACGACCTCCTCGGCCACGTCCACCACTTCCTCTGCCACGAAATGAAGACGAACTACCTTGTCCTCTGGAGACTGCCATTGTCGAGGGAGGCGGAGTCGCTGCATTTGACGGAACTGAGATACGACTGAGCCTCCTGTAGACTTCTTCCATCGGAGGAATAGTGGCATCGACAAGGATCTGAGAGCGTGCTGCCTCGTACTCTGGGTCAAGGGAAGCAAGTAATACGCCTACCATAGTGGCGTTGCGGAACGTCTTCTGCTGTTCTGGGGTGGCTGTGAGCGGGATGATGCTATATAACTTCTCGAACATTCCACGGAGGGACGTGTACAGAGAATGAAGAGGCCGCCCATTTTGCTTCGTGGTAAAAATATCATGCTGCAACTGCAGCATCTTCGTCTCGTTCCGCACTTGAGAGTATGTAGTGGCCAGAATATCCCACATCGCCTTGGCGGTTGGTTGATGGAGGACGTCGTTGGCTATCTCCATCGTGAGCGTTCCTGACAGCCAAACCTTGGCATACGCATCACCAGCCTCCCATGAGGCATATATCCCCGTCTTCTCTGCCGGCTCCTCTTCGGTATTAAGAATATGTTTCTTACCACACGACTTCATAAGACTCAGGAACTGCATAGCCCAGAGTTCGTAGTTCGTCCCGTCCATTTTGACTATTGGTGCCGAACCTTTGAAGGCACCTATGGCGGGCATATCAATCTTTTGTTCTGACATATCGTCGGAGAAGAAGACCAAGGGATGAGAGACAAAAGAATCGGTGTCTACAAAGACACGTTAGGATCCAAGTGCATATATGGACTTATGCACTTGAACCCATCAGCGGTGGGAGGGGCCCGATGGCGAGGGGGGGGTCCCTGCTGCGAGGGGAGGGGACCCGACGGCTAGAGGGGCGGCGGGAGGTGCCCTCGGAGCGGCGGGAGGGCTGGAGAGGGGCGACGGCGGTAGGGCTGGAGAGAGACGGCGACCGAACGGGGGGGGGGGACGGGTGGAGAAAACCCTTGACTAGGGTTTTGGCTCTGATACCATGTTAGAGTAAATGATACTCTTCTGTGTTATTCCATAGAGCCCTCGGGTCTCTTATATAGAGAGAAAACCCTTGGGTAAATTACATAGACGTATATGAGATAAATAGGAAATACGTAACAGTACATCATGACATAACGTAAACCTCTACAGAATTTTCCTTGAGGTTCTCTCCTATACTTCATGTGTACTACATGAGGCACCCTAAACAGTCTAACCTTGTATCTTTACATGTTCCTATCATGTAGGTTGATGAGTCCTCTTCTAGTGTCACCTTCTTCTAGTGTCACCTTCATTGCAAACTTGGATGATCCCACCTCTGCAGAACTTCCTATTGCTCGATTGAGCCAAGAAAGCTATGCGTTATACACCCAATATCGCATTATATTTCCACTGATGTACTATCTAGCCATGATTTATGCATATGCTCTTATGGCAATGTCCCTTTTGTGTGATCATCATACTACTCTTCAAAATCTATGAGGGAAGAATGCTATGGATGAGGAGATGGACACCCTTTTTTAAAGGAGCACTTTGGACCTTGTGGCTTGTGCCGTGTCCCACAATTGTTACTCATGTTTCTTGTAGGTGGGAGCCTAAAAAAAATGTTTCTTGTAGGTGGATCTTTATGACCAAACACAATCTGGATGGGTTAATGGATATATTGATGGCCAGATTGGTGGACAAATGCTTCACCTATTTTTATGGCGTGGATTATTTAGAGACTTTCACTTTAGTGGCTATGATGAATTCTATCTGTACGATTAATGTGATGCTGCCAACAAACTTTTGTAACATACTATTACCATGCCATATATCTCTTATGTTGTGAACAGAGCCAATCGGTACATCGAGAAGCTAGGGTATAATCATTGGCATGATGCTCTTCTCATTTTCAGGTATCTAAATATTTTCATGGCAAGTGAGTCTTATACGTTTATAGTTGTTTTACGGATATCACATCCTATGCAAATGCAGATTACGTTAAGTTTATTGAGGACATACACTCCACCACATGTTTAGCCATGCTTGTCAGTGGAAACAAGACCTTAAATGTCAGATTTCGGTTTCATTTCAGTGATGGACCGAAACAAAATTTTGGTCGAAATTCGATCGAAATTTCAGTCATTTCAGTCGTTTTTTGAACTAGGCCCCCCAAATGTTGGCAGATATAGGCCATTTCCACCGAATTTCGGTCACCCACTGAAATCGATATTCGACCGAATTTGGGCGAAATTTGATCCCATGAGTGGAAAATCTAGTCACTTGGTACACTAAGAAGCAAACCGTTGTTTCTTGATCCCATGTTGAAGCATGAGTATAAAGCCATGGCTCAAGCCACTTGTGAGATAAGTTGGCTTGTCACCCTTCGACAAGAACTTGTGTTGACCATCAAAACTCCAGTTGTCCCTTATTGTGGTAACAAGTCGACCACTTATATTGTCGCTAATCTTATCATTTATGAACACACCAACTACATTGAAGTAGATTGCCATTTTATCAGGAATGTTGGGTGTGAAGGAAAACATTACAACTCATATCGTTACAGAGCTATAACTTGCAGATATTTTTAGTATAACTCTTCCGAAGAAATGCATTTAATCATTGACCTCTAAATTGACACCTGAATCCTACGAATACGCAATGCATGGACTAAACATGATACAATAGCATAATTGTCTCTTGAAGATAAATGATTGTGCATCTAAATACATACAAGGACCTCAAAGAGCGATTTTTCATATAGGGATCTCGAGAAGGGTTCATACGTAGCAACCTGTAGAGATTTGTTCTGGTAGCCACAAATGAAGGATGATGGATGAAAGATAAATCTCTCTTGGGTAATCTCAAGCAAAAGAAAATTTGTATCATGTTCTCCCCCCGCCTTCTTCGATACTTGTATAAATTATAGAGGTAGCCGGTTGAGTTGGGAACTTAGGGTAAAGACAATGTAAGCCAAAAAAACTTCTTTTTCCCTTGTTTTCCTAGTCTTCACTTTCCCCTTTTACAACTTCTCTTCTATATTGTAAATTGAGGATGGATGGAAGATAAATCTCTCTTGAGTAATCTGAAGCAAAAGAAAAGTTGTATTCTGTTCTCCCCCACCCATTCTTCGATACTTGTAAAAATTATAGACGGAGCTGACTGAGTTGGGATAAAAACAATGCAACACAAAAAAACTTCTTTTTTCTTGTTTTTTTAATCTTCTCTTTCCCCTTGTACAATTGCTCTTAATATCTTGTAAATTGTTTTCTTTTCCTTTTAGCACATATGCTATTTGTTTTTTTGTTGCGTTTCCTTTTGTCCTTTTTTCGTCTGTTGAACTCAAAGGCTCGACAAGAAAATCTAAAAGTAAAACAACTTTAGATAGGCCCGCGTATAGTGATTGTGTAAAATCTTTATAAGTAGAAGTGTAAATTAAAGATTTTTAGTAGTATTATCAACTTAATTGCGATACATGCATATAGGTGGAATTATGAGGAGGATAACATGGCTAAAGTGCAACTTGAGAACCATGTGATGAAGATAATAGAGTATAAGGAGATGTCATTCGTGGGAGTTTAGGTAAAGACATTGCAGATAAACAATATATGATGAAATATATTATTAAGGTTCAGAAATGTGATATATAAATTTATTTAGATAGGCCCACGTATAATGATTGTGCGGTATGTAGGGGAATATGAGGTTTTGCATGGTTTATATTTTTTAAATTTAAATTAATAGCAATTCTTTATTAATGCTTTATTTTTTGAGTACATATAACTTTTCAAAATTTTAAAACTAAAGTTAAGGTAATCTCGTACATTTAACATAATTTGTGTAAGAAAATCATTAAACATGGCATACATATGTAAGCATTAATATCTCAATACGGATCATTAGAACTACTAATAAAAATAAATATTAAGGTTTGAGTTCTATATCAACTCTATTTAGAATATGCGGTCTATTCGATCGAATGCGTGGCTATACCAATCAAATAAGTAGTGTAGACTACATAATGCACTGCATAAAGATTGTGTGTTAACCCAACTACCGCATTGGCATATGCGATCACATGTGCAGTCCATGCAAGAGCATTTGCACCAAGGTAGGTAATATTGGTATCGGTATCGTGTCGATACGATATTTCATCGAAACATCGATGCCATATCACCCAAATCGACACGATTTTGTGAAGGAAATTGCTTTGGAAGGATAATTATCGACCATATTGGCGATACATCGGTAACTTGTCGATATCGATATATCATCGATATACCACGATATGGCTTTCCATGTTTTGCACCACTCCACGTCATGGTTTGAAAAAAACACGCTTCAAGACGCACGAGGCATACACATCAAGGTGGGGCGGCCCGAAATCACCCCAGAACGACCGCCTTAGCATGGCTCTGAGAGGCGACTTCCTCGGTTGGTCGAGGCAGAGGCGAGGCGGTCCTTGAGGCGTTTTTTGTTTTCAAAGTATTTTTTTATGTAAGTCATTTGTCCTATTGGCAATATCAGATGTTTATAAAGATCTAGTTGTTTAGGATATAATTATATAAGATGAATGTTTAAATTTGGTCGCTTTTATGTTCATGTTTACCATAAACATGTTCAATTATGTCAATAAAATCTTGCCATTATACTCTTAAACATGCAGATCCAAAAATATTATAGAAAACATTACCCGTGAACTAATTTTTAAGGAGTGGTGTTATATAATAGGGTTTGATGGGGCTGCCCCTTGCTGGCAACCAACATGGCTGTCGCGCCTCACTTTTTTTGCATTTTTTTATTTTTTAGAAAAATTTCACTATGTATATTCATCTATATATCCCTCCTATATGCCATTAAAATTTCGTCTGAAACAGAGACTCGTACGACCTCCATCCAGATAGGGTCGATTTAAAAAATCATGCGACCGTTAAAAAAATGACTGTCTGGATGGAGGCCGTACGAGTCTCTGTTTCTGACGAAATTCAAATGACATATAGGAGGGATATAAAGATGAATATACATGGTGTTATTTTTCTAAAAAAAAAATTATGGAAAAAATAGGACGGGGCAATCCCATTTTTTCCTATATAATAAGCTATGTAATATACCGAGAAGAATCAACAAATTCATGTACCATAATAGAAATAATACCCTACAACAACAACAACAAAGCCTTTTCCCACAATTAAGTAGGGTCGGCTACATGGATTCTTTGCCTCCATTCAGATCTATCTTGGCTCAATCTCGGATTTATATCCAAAAAACTAAGATCCCTTCGTATAGTCTCTTTCCAACACTTCTTGGGCCGTCCTCGCCCTCTCTCAGCCGGCTCAACATCCCAACACTCGCATCTCCTAACCGATGCATCAGTTGACCTTCTTTGCAAATGACCAAACCATCTTAAGAGGTTTTCTCGCATCTTATCCTCGATCGGAGCTACACCAACTTTCTTTCTAATTGCATCATTCCGAATCCGATCTTTACGTGTATGTCCACACATCCATCTTAGCATTTTCATTTCTGTTACAACCATTCTTTGCACATGTCTATGGTTCACAGGCCAACATTCAGAACCATAAAGCATAGCAGGTCTCACGGCTGCTTTGTAAAACTTTTCTTTAATTTTTGAAGGAATTTTCTTATCACAGAGAACAGCGGAGGCTCCTCTCCACTTTAGCCAGCCTGTATTTATTCTATTAGTAACATCTCCATCAATTTCCCCATCATGTTGCAAAATAGATCCCAGATATCTAAAAGAATCTCTCTTCTGAATGCTATCGTCACCAATCTTCACCTCGATTCCTTCACCATTGCTTCCATCAAAGGTGCATTCCATATATTCCGTCTTAGCCCTACTTATACGAAAAGCTTTAGTCTCCAATGCATGTCTCCAAACCTCAAGCTTCTCATTTACTCCATCTCTAGTCTCGTCAATCAACACAATATCATCAGCAAATAACATACACTAAGGTAACTCATCCTGAATGTGACTTGTCAACTCGTCTATAATCAAAGTAAAAAGAAATGGACTCAAAGCTGAACCGTGATGTAAACCAATGTTGATATCAAAATACTCAGTCTTCCCCGTCTGGGTCCTTACACAAGATAAAGCCCTATCATACATATCCTTTATGAGATTAATGTATAGGACATGTACTTGTCTCTTCTCCAAAACTCTCCACAGTATCTCTCGTTGGACGGAATCATAAGCCTTCTCCAAATCAATAAAGATCATATGGAGATTCTTCCTTTTAGCTCTATAAATCTCCATTGTTCTCCTCAGCAAATGGATGGCTTCAATAGTTGAGCGACCTGGCATGAATCCGGAATGGTTTTCTTTTACTTAGGAAACTTGCCTCAACCTTCTTTCGATCACACGTTCCCAAATTTTCATAGTGTGACTCATCAGCTTGATACCTCTGTAATTTGAACAATTTTGAATGTCTCCTTTGTTCTTATAAAGAGGCACCACGATACTCCTCCTCAAATCTTCAAGCATTTTCTTGCTTCGCCAAATAACATTGAATAGATTCGTAAGCCAAGTCAAACCACGCTCACCTAAGACTTTCCATACTTCTACAGGGATGTCATCCGGTCCAACACCTTTCCCAGGTCTCATAACCTTCAAAGCCTCCTCTACTTCTTTTCTTTGTATTCGTCTATAGCATGCACGCTTCAAGTAACTTTCACTACTAGCTAGATCACCCAAAGTGATCTCTCTATTTCCTTCTCCAATGAAAAGTTTATGGAAGTACTGCTCCTATCTAGTCTCCATATCCTTCTGAGTAAAAAGCACATGACCTTCCTCGTCCTTAATGCATCTCACTTGAGATAGGTCTTTGGTCTTTCTTTCTCTTGCTTTGGCCAACCTGAATATATCCTTCTGGCCCTCCTTAGAGTTGAGATTTTTATACAAAACTTCAAAAGCTTTTGACTTAGCTTCGCTTACAGCCTTCTTTGCTTCCTTCTTCACTATTTTATAGTCTGTGACAGTTTCCTCTGTTCTATCCTTAGACATAGCTTTAAAGCAAGCTATTTTAATTTTTAATTTCTCTTGCACCCCTTCATTCCACCACCAAGACTCCTTTTGACCTGGAGCTCCTCCTTTTGACTCACCTAGCATCTCTTTGGCTACCTTTCGGATACAAGATGCTACTGCTTCCCACATCTCGTTTGCACTACCGCTACAATCTCAAGATAAGTCTTCTAAAACCTTCTCCCTGAAGCTTGATTGCTTCAGCGGAAGATTCCACCACCTAGTTTTAGTGATCTTAGGACCCTTCCTTTTCTTTACCAGCCCTTTTATTTGTAAATCCAAGACTAATAAGCGATGTTGGGTTGTCAAACTCTCTCCAGAGATTACTTTGCAATCTTTGCAACACAACCGATCCCTTCTCCTCAACGCAAAGTAATCTATCTGTGTTCTAGTTGAGCCACTCTTATAAGTAATTAAATGCTCCTCCCTCTTCTTGAAAAGAGTGTTTGCTATGAAAAGATCTTAAGCAGTTACAAAATCCAGAATGACTTTTCCCTCTTTGTTTCTATCCCCATGCACACTTGCATACCCTGAAACATCTTTTCCCACATGTCCATTAAGATCTCCACCTATGCAAACCATCTCTCTTTGTGGGATTCCTTGTAAAATCTTATCCAGATCCTCCCAAAAATCTTGTTTAGTCCTTTCATCTAAACCAATTTGCGGTGCATAAATTGAGATGATATTAATAATTTCTTCTTCAAGCACCAACTTTAGCAAAATAATCCGATCCCCAAATCTTTGCACCTCAACCACACAATCCTTCAAATATTTATGAACAACCACTCCAACACCGTTTCTGCCCTTATCTTTACCTGAATACCAAAGTTTAAAGCATGTCTTCTCGATCTCCCTTGCTTTCTCTCCAAACCATTTAGTCTCTTGAAGACATAATATATGAATCTTCCTTCTTTCCATTGTATCCACTATCTCCATCAATTTTCCAGTTAAAGTGCCGATATTCCAACTACCAATCCGTAACTTCCTTTGCATTCTCTTTTGGACTAACTTCTTTACTCGCATGCGTCCATTATACGAGAACCCTTGCAAATTTTGAACTATATCCAGGCTGCGATGTAGCGGCCCTTGCCAATTTTTCATTGCATTCGGGCGATGCAACGCGTCGCAAGTAGGGAACGCCCCAACGAAATCTGTATGTTTGCTTGAATCCATGTTTAAAAGATCCGAACGGTTTCGAGATAAATTCATAAATAGTGTTCTTAGAAGAACTTTAAGAACACTATTTACGAATTTATCTCTCCTGCGCTGGCTGTCGGCTACCTAACGCGCAACCCTCCTCATTTACCCGGGCTTGGGACCAGCCATGGCTGAGTTAATAGAAATAAAACCCTAAATAAAAATATTCACCGGGGGACTGCCTTCCCAAGACCCCCCAGGCTCGCTGACCGGGCAGCGAGACCCCCATCTTCTTGGGGTATGATATGGCAAGAGGGGTACATACGACGATTCTTCAGCATGGGTTTAAATGGTTAGAATTCATGGGGATATCAAACAGACACATTCTCTGATTGGATGGAAATTCAGTAAAAAGGCTTATACAATTGTATATCTTTTCTTTTCGATGTTCGTATGTTATAGTGATATACCTATAATTTCATCAGTATATATTATATTATGTTTTTATAGGTAATTATCCTTATAAACTGAGGCTTACGCCTCGACCGCCACGAGGCTATGCCTCGCCTCGATTCCAAGGAAACCGCCTCATTTTGTTTTTAGTTTTTTTAAACCTTGCTCCACTTAGAGGCACCAATATAAAGTTGTTGATTTTCTTGAAATTTGTTATAATTACCATTGCTGTAACTTTAACGAGTAGGAGGTTGAGCAATGTGTATTGAAGTAATCATGAGAGCAATATATGATCCATTTTCTGATGAAGATTCATATCCACCAAAAAGGCTTGATATTCTCTGCCACTAAACATGCAATCTTCTCCCATAGCCATACTCATGGATCCGTAGGATCACCCTGAAGATATTGCATTTTTCATCACGATGCCATTTTGGTGTGTTGTCCTTAGGGTTGCGAAGGCGGATATGTTGGCCATGGGTACACGGGCATGGTAAGCCATATCACGATATATCAACGATATATCAGTATCGACGGGTGATAGATATATCATCGATATGGTCGATATTTACCCTTCCGAGGCCATTTCTTTCAAAAAATCGGGCTGATTTGGGCGACATGCCATGGATATATCGACGATATATCATATCGATAAGTAGCCGATACCGATATTATCTACCTTGTACGAGAGTGATGTGGGTAGAGAATTTGAGCTTTGACATGGACGAGTTGACGTGTTTTTTTGAGATCATGGATGACTTGAAGTTAGGGTTTGGATTGAAGACTTCTAAAGATGCTTTGATGGGGGGACTCCCTTTGCATTCAATAGGAGTTCAAAATGTTGAGTGTCGTTCTAAAGTTGATTCCGGGTCTAAGTCGAAGGAGTGCTCGGACCTGGATCTGAATTTTACCGGTAATTCAACCGAGGGTGTTTGTAGGATCCATAATTTTAGGGTGGGACTTCAGCTAACTTCCATAACTCTAGTTGTAGTGTTGTGGCAATAGAGTATAGTAAAGGTTGTCTTCACGGCTTGTTCCACTTGATAGGGCACATCTTAAGGGGCTACTGACGATGGCAGTTTCGTCTCGTATGGCTTATTTTTGAGTATGCGACAATATCTTAGGGGGACCTTGAAAAGTTTCGAATCCTCCACGACATCATGAGGCAGGTGGGAATGGGGGGCGTTCGCCGACAGTTGTGAGGGCTTGTCTAGTGCCTTACTAGGTGTTTTCCCACAAGAGGAGAAAACCCAATGTATTTGGATGGATGAAACTAATGATTGTTGACAATTCCGTAATCTTGCTTTCCATTGCTTATGATAGTGTAGAGAACGAGGATAACCTAGCGATGGTAACTGTACCCAAAATCATACAATATATTAAGGGTCGTGGACATGGCACTGTTCACGGCCCTGTAGCATCATTTTTTTCATATTACCAATGTTTTATTTATATATATGTTATATTTATATATATTCAATGAACCCCATGTGAGTGGTTGGTAAGGATGAAAATTGATACGGATATATCCGAATATCTACTTAACATATTCGAAAAATTATCGCATATGGATATCCGTATCCGAATATTAATTGACTATGGATTGAATATGGATATGTGTTGCAATTTTTTTTTAATATAGATGTGGGTATGGTAATAGCTTAAATATTCGGATCTGGATCCGGATATCTGAGTACAACATTTAATATTATTTTATATATTAGTTAATATAATATAAGATACTACTCGTATTATTATATTGGTGTTGTATATTATATAATACACTATATTTATGATATTAATATACTTCCATTTGTTTGAGGATGTGCACGGACAAAAACTACGAAACTCTATCCCTCCTTTTGCTTCGGATAAAGAACAAATGTCATCTCGACGCTTGATTCATCACTTTTCAAGCACGACCAATATATATTCGGATAAACAATTTTGAAAAACTATAGTCCAAAATAAATTTTACAAGCACTTTACAAACATGTACACACATTTGAAAATCATTTTGCAACGGTTTTCCAAACAGTATAGATAGATTTTTCACATATTTTTGCAACCATTTTTCAAACCGTTTGCAAACAATTTTTCAAACATTTTATTTCACTCAAAGAAAATAAACTTTACAAAACAAAATGTTTTTACAAAGGTTGAAAACATGTAACAAAACATTTTCAAAATAGTTTTCAAAAGATTTTCAAATTATTTTTCAAACATTTTGCAAAAAATATTTTCACCTGATTTATTAATCAATACATAAAAAAAGAATTTGAGGAATAATCACATCTTTTTATTAAGGTTTTAATGAATTTAAAGAATTATTAGCCATATTATTAAGAGAATATTAAAGTACGAGTTATGGCTAAAGTATATACAGAGTATATACAACCCCCCTATACTTAGCTTGAGCTATGTCCTCATCAATCGAAGAGAAAAGAGAAGACATAACTCGTACTGAGTATAGACAAGTCGAAAGAATATATGAATAAGAAATGAACGAATGAGAAATTGACCGTCCCCCCTATACTTAGGATCAAGTAATCCTAAGTATAGCAGACTGTACACAATACAGGGAGGGTCAAGGGTGGGAATAAACAGATCAATGAATGAACAAATCAGGGGTGCACCCCCCCTATACTTAGGACAAAGTACATCGTAAGTACAGGAAACTGACACAAAGGGGCGACACCTTTTATTTAGATAAAGAAATATGAACAGGAAAAGAAGAAAAGAAGAAAAGAGGAAAAGATAGGTATATACAGATTGATGAGAAGATCGTGGAGAATATACGCATCACTCCCCCTTTACTTAGGGTGAGATATACCTAAGTATAGGCAACAACAGGAGTGACGAAACTGAACAAGGAAAGAACAACGCAGTGTGTGCCCCCTATACTTAGGACAAGGTACATCCTAAGTGTAGACACAAAGATATGGTGACAGATATAGGGCACTCATAACATGCGGGAGAAAGAATGAACAAGGCACACATATATATAAGTGGTAAAGAACTGGTGGAGTACATGACGGTATCTGACAAGCGAATACCGTACTTACGTCATTGTCTCCCTGTGAGAACAGTGACGCAATCAGACAGTGTAAGACACCCGGATAGGCAGTCAGGTGGGTGTCGGCTATCGGGTCGAAATAGATCATGGAATAGATACGGGGTTTGGTAGCATGAAGCAATCAATCGGCTCGTAAGGAGTGAATGAGTGAGCAGAGCCGATACCGTAGGACCGGGAGGAAGAACGCACAGTACAGATTCCTCCGGTCAATCAAAGTCTCAATAAGATTTGGAAAGGTAAGGAACAAGAGACATCGTGGCATCCGGTGGTCATGAGGTAGGAAGATCATAGGTACACACCGAATACCGCAAGACATGGCTCAACCCTGCGAGGGTCCTCAAGGTGAGCAGAGTCAGAGAATAATCAGAAGACTTGGTCCAGTGATCCGCAGATCGGAGACACAATCAGAGAGGGGACCAAGTACACAGCTCAGTAGACTCGGCTTCGTGCTCCACCAAATGAGGGATACCAGAAATGAAGCCGAGTACCTAGAAAATGATGTACTCTCCCGCATATAACCCTCGGGGAGTAGTACATGCTAGTCAATGAATAATCAGAACAGAAGCTCACCCTTGCGAGGGTCGTCAAGGAGAGCTGACGCAAAGGCGTCAATGATCCATCAGACGGATCACAGAGACGGTCTCGGTAGGCGACAGATCGGCTACCAACAGAAGAGACCGATAATTCAAGAAAGTGTGGCAGCGTCCCGCAGATAACCCTCGGGGAACGTGCTGCCAGCTAGGCATGGAAATAACAGATATTAAGAGCTCACCCTTGCGAGGACCGTCGAGGTGAGCAGACTCAAATCAGTCTAATCAGATGGGTCCCATGATTTGTAGATCATACATGCAACTCAGGATGGGACCGAAATCATATATATCATACGACTCGATTCCGTGCTCTGCAGATCGGAGACACAGTCAGCAGGGGGAACCGAGCGTACAAAGAGTGTCGCATGCTCCCGCCGATAGTCCTCAAGGAGTAATGCAATCTAGGCAAAGAATAGTCAGAATGTTTCTCTACCCTGCGAAGGTTGTCAAGGTGAGAGTACTCAAAGGAGTCAATCAGAAAGGCCTCTGTAGACGACAGACCGCCTACCAGCAGAAGAGACCAACTAGATCGGAAATATGTCGTAGTCTTCTGCAGATAACCCTCGGGAAGCTACGAGCTAGACAAGGAATAATCAGAAAAAGATCTCATCCTTGCGAGGACCGGCAAGGAGAGCAGACTCAAAGGAGCCTGAGCAAGTCGGTCACGTGCCCCAATAGATCGGGCGCACAAGAGAGACCGACTGCCCATATCAAACGAACCGGCTTCGTGCCCTAACAGATGGAGGCACCAGAAGAAAGTGAAGACGATCGTAAAGAAAGTGTCACATTCCTTCCTCAGATAGTCCTCGGGAAGTGATGTGAGCTACACAGTGAATAATCAGAGTACCTCCCGTCCTTGGAAGGATCATCAAGGAGAGAGAAGGGGGCTCAAAGGAGCCGGATCCATCAGACGGATCCACGGAAATTGTGGCCTCGGTAGATGACAGATCATCTACCAGCAGAAGAAACCACGAGATCTATAATGTGTCATAGCCTCTCGCAGATAGCCCTCGGAGAGCGCTATGAACTAGGCATGGAATAATCAGAAAAGTGAAGCTCTGCCTTGCGAGGACCGTCAAGGAGAGCGGACTCAGATGAGTCTAGTACATTGGCCTCGTGTACTGACAGGTCGGGTACACAATCACCGGGGGAGGCCAATCAAGCATATCATCTGACTCGGTTTCGAGTCCCACCAAAATGTTGACCCAAAAAGCGGATGAAACCGTAGTCCTAGAAATTGTCGCATTCTCCTGCAGATAATCCTCGGGGAGGAATGCGAGCTAGACCAACATAGGTCATGGGAATGCTGGCATAAAATCTCAGATCCTCGAAATAGTGTGAATTCATCAATCAATAGGAGGGCATAAGATCAAGTGGAGGGACAAAAGAACAGAATATCAATCACAATGCAATCCCTCGAAGTCAATCCAATCAGCTGAGTTGGCACCACATATCATCATGACTCCTCTAAGTGCCAGTGTGGATCAAAGAGTCAGGAGATCAAGGATGGTTTAATCAAGAAGATGAGAGATCATGCAGGATCCGCACACCTTTATCAGGAAGTCCAAATCAGAATAATCAGTCAATCCTCAAAATCAAGATGGGTGGAACCTCAAGATAGATAGATCAATCAATACTCATGAAATCTTCATCAAATCATCGCATCATATCACATCCTCAATCCGGTGTGCGAGAACTAAATCCTCGATAAATAATCACACCTAATCATTGTGCATCAGCAAAAATCCTCAATAAGCTCATATGCACGTATCAACGACAAATCCACCAAATCAATCTCAGCATCCTCAACATCATTGGCCCGTCTTACACAAATAATCAAGGTAATCATGAAATCCTCGATGCGGGCCGTATCGATATGCACAGCATTCCCGGGTAAAGGGAGAGGTGATACGGGGGACACGAGGAAGATGGATAAGAAGGGCAACACAATGGAGTGGAGAAGCTGATTGAGTTTGCGCGCCAATATTACGGGTGGTAGAAGAGTGACACACAGGGGACGCGGAGGGCGGGCGAGAAGGGTGGAACATATACAAAATTGAGTGTTCCACACAGGGCGGGAACACCGTTGAACCTGAGAAGATGGGAATGGTACGGTGGGTACGAGGAAGGTAGTGAAGGAGGGAAACGAAGGCTTTGGCGAAGAATGATTGAGCTCAAGCGCCAATATCACGACTCGATGCAAATGAGGGGGTATATGTATAAGAGAGGTAGAGAGACTCAAAGGTGAAAAATGCATGACTCACAAGGATGGGACCGGCTACTCTAATAATGAATGAAAACGCATCGGACTCCAAGTCACAATCAACACGCAAGGCAAACCCCCAATTCACCTACTCAACACAGTGAAGACCGTCCGGTGACGGTCATTTATCTTTTCATTTTTAGAGTGAGGTGAGAATCACAAAGTTGTACAATCACTTAGGAGGCTTGATGGGATTTGGGCTCTACTCCTTAGTGTGTACGTAAGCAATTTAAAACGCATACAATGAGGGGGTTGCTCTCCCCAAGACAAGGAAGTCCATTATGTTTTATTTTTAGGTCCAATAAAGTTAACATTCCCAATTTTATTTAGGTTATCACTTTTTTGGGTATTTTCAATGCACGTGCCTATCGAGGTTCCAATTTCCATTAAGCATCCTAGGTTGGCAAAATCAGAGGGAGAAGATCGGAAAAGCCTTCAGAAATTGCTGTTATCGTGAAGCACCACAAGTCGCTCGCCGATCTTCAAGCCAGGAGTCCGGTCTAGGCTCACCCCTCCTCCTCTCGACACATCGAGTTCAGGAGAAGCGCTTGGCAGGGTGAGCTCGCGGCGCGTAGGCTCGAAGATGGTGAGGCGACTGTTTAGAGTTTGATCTAGGTCCAAAGCGAACTATAGGTACATGCAAACATATTAGGGTGTTTGGACCTAACTCTACGAGCAAGCAACTCCTATAGCTAAGGGCTCATTCACACAAAGTAATAAAAATAAAATAAAGAAAAGAAAAAGCGTTAAAACCATCGAGGCCCCCAAGGGAACAATCCCTCGGGCAATGGACCTCGGAGTCGAAGTGTACCTGTGAGAGTCTTGTATTATTACAATTTTTCTAAGTGTCACTCTCTCACATAAATATACATAATAAAATAAAATGCATAAAAATAAAGGCTGTCTTAAAAAATTCTCCTTCATCTGTCCTTGATGCTCTCTCCTGTTGGCTAATGTAGAAGAGCCAACTCCGCCTTGCTTGGGTGCATAGGTCCTCCTAGGAGGTCCTCCTTCGCTTGGCGGTCCCTCGCATCAAAGACAAGTAAAAGAGATGGGTCAAAACAGTCAATCAATAATCTCAATAAGGATCAAATAAATAAATAAATAATGGACATGAGCAAAGAATTAAATAAATAAATGAACAACCATTCAAAATCCATTGCCTCCCCGGCAACGACGCCATTTGATGACTGGGATCTGACGAGGGTCTAGAGTAATCCACACAAGGCGGGATCACAATGTTGCTGAGGCGACCGCTCACCAAATCCCGAATCAATCAACAATTAACCCACAATGAAATATATGCAATAATTCTAAAAAATGTGGAGTTAAAATTTATTATAACTCTACATGCAAATGTGTATAGGTGTAAGCATGAGTAGAGGTCGAACACTGGGAGGCGAATGGTTGAGTGATGAAATTGGTTGCGCAGTTATTCAATTCAATGTTCATGTCCAAGTCTTTATTGTTTTTGTGGGTTTTTGATTTTATATTTTTTATTTTGTTTTTATAATTTTTATTTTGTTTTTATATTTTATATTTTTTATTTTCTTTTATTATTTTTAATTATATAATATATATAAAATATATATAAATATATATTTATATATAAAGAGGTATATATAAGAGAAGAGAGAGGAGTAATATAAGGATAAATATTTATATAAATACTCAATACATATTACATATAATATTTTCTTGGCTTTTTATATTTTTATAATTTTTTTGTTATTTTTCTAGAATATTTCTAATTTTTTTATGTATTTTTAATTCCAAAAATGTCCCTAATATAGGACTAATTAAATAGCCTAAGCCAATTTGGGTTTTAAAAATATAAAATTAGTTCAAAAATTACCCAAATTAATTTTACTATAATAATAATAATATATAGATAATTAATAAAAGAGAAAAATATATTTTTGGGATTTTTAGGGTTTTTCTATTTTTTGTTGGATTTTGGAGCTTTCTGATTTTTTAGTTTTCTTTTTCTTATTTTTAGGGTTTTTCATTTTCTGGACTCAATATAAATATAAATATACCATATATAATTTTTTTGTAATTTTTCAAAAAGTTTTTATATTTTTTTGGTTATTTTACAATTTAGACAGTACAAATATGGTTCCTATTTCATTTTTAATAATTAGGTTAAATGCAAAAAATGCAAATTAAAATGTGTACGTGAAAGTACACTACATGAAACATCTAACCTTATTTTTGTGGATTTTTAGGAGCTACATAGGTATTTTTAATAAATACATAAAAGACACAAAAATTAAACAGCTTGGCAGTGGCATTTTTGCAAATAAAATAAATCACAGGGGTCATAGTGCAAAATTACCTACTGTAATAAACATTTATTTTAATTTTTGGAACTAATTTACAATTAACAAAAACGGCAGGGTTTACATGCAATTTTCACGCGCCTCACGTGGGACTGCACGTGAGGCGCAGAAGGACCTATTTGTCATTCCAGAAAGCACAGGGGTTCTATTACAAAATTTACAATTTTATTTACACTAAATATTTATTTTACAGTATTAAATATCAAATACAAAAAAAGCGCGGGCTAGGTTTGCAATTTACCCCCAAAGTGCGCGCGGACGAATGTCTGGATCTCGATCACTTAACACGTGGCGTTCATTCTGCGGCTGATACCGATTCGCCAATGAACGTACGAGATTAGATCTCGTGGATGAGATCTACGGTGATGGCGTCGTTCCATCGGACGGCTGAGCTTCCTCCTGGGACTCCTCCTTCATCCAACGGCGGGGAGGTCATCTGGAAGAACAGGGAGGAAGGTTCGCCTGGGCGAACTTCCTCCGGTGATATCTCCCTCCCCCGCCACTCTCTGCTGCTCCCAAGGATCCCGATACGTCGCAGGTGCTCCCAGCTAATCGCAGGAGGCTTCAGATCAGCCAAAGGTCGACCGGAGCGCCACCACCAGGTCGATGTCGAGGTGGCGCTCCAGGTACCTCCGGCGAGCGTCGAAGAGCACCTCCAGGTGCCTCAAAGCACCTTGTACCTGCACAGAGTGAAACAAGGGATGAGGGCAAACTGCCTCGTCCCGTTAGAACTGAAAATGGATGGAGGGGGGTTTCGGGTGGTGATCTCCGGCGATGGGTGGAATAGGGTGATTGGGTCTCCAGATCTGAGGAAGATCTGGGTGAACGAAGGTACCTGGGGCGAAGGGAAATGAAGGGGTAGGAAAATGGTGGCGAAAGTGTGGTCGGAAAAAGTCGGTAACACCGTGAATAAGTTTGCCGGAGCGGAGCTCCGACGAACTACGGGTGACCGTTTTACGCTAAACCTAAGGCCTACGGACTAATTTAAACACATGAATGAAATGCTAATATTAAAAACTATAAAAAATAATTAAAATGCGCAGCTCGTACCTGGTTGAACGCCAGGGAGCAGGTTGAACGCCAGGGAGCAGAGGTCTCGCCGGCGACGCCGGCCTTGGGTGCAACCTCGCCTTCTCCGACCGATTCGATGTACCAGGAGACTCCTCCTGTCACCAGGAGTCCACCTAGACCGAATGCGAGGAGGGGAGATGCGTAATGGCTGACCAAAATTGCGAAGAAAGCTGAGGTTCTTTATTTAAGAACAGTCGGAGCACCTTTATTGACCGGGCTGTAGCGGTGAATCTGGGCTATATACAAAAGAACAAATGAATGGGCGAGCATTTACATCGATCAGGGGACATTTTTCATGAAGGCGGCGATGTCAGAAGATGGACAGGTCGAGCGCGAATAAAGGGAGAAGACGACTCGTTCTGACATGCGCGTCACATCGGCCGCCTGGGGGTGCAGTTGACCGAGCCGGTCAACGAACGCTGGAATCCCATTGGTCCACGTCAATAAGTTAACCTATTTATTAAACATAATAAATGATTTAATTAAATTTTATTTATAAAGTAAAAAATGTTTATTAATTAATGTATTATTTATTTATGATTTTTATTTATTTTTTTGATATATTTTATTAGGGGTTTATTTTAATAATGTATTTATAAGGGTATTTACATGTATTTGGTATAATTTATTTTTATTTTGTATATTTTATTTGATTATTTTATTTTCTTATTTTATAAATTTATAGATTATTTTTATAAGTATAAATATATTTTTATTTAATTTTTATGAGTTTATTTACATTTTTAAATAAATAGGTATATATAATATGTAGGTATACTCATAGGTATTTTACCTAGATTTTATACACATTTTATTTATTTAATGAATTTAATTTGTTTTTATTTTGGATTTGTATTTTTAATAGAATATGTATAATATTTACAATATTATAAAAATATGAGAGAATAAAATAAATTAAGAATGTATTCCCCTTTTATTTATATACATACATAACATAGGTATTTTGCCTATGTATCACATGGACTTATTTTATTTTACAATTTGGTTTCTTCTAATTTCACTATGTACATACATTTTGTATATTATTTACAAAGTTCTAAAAATATGAATTTATAAAAATAATAATTAATGAATATATTGAATATTTTAATCAGTATTATGCACAATGAAGGCCAAAAACCTAACTTTCACAGATGAACTCCGAAAATTATGAAATCATTTTTATTAAATAGTTCTTGAAAAGTTATATATAATAAAGATGATTTTGGGTAATTTTGAGTTTTTATTTGCAAGATATGGGTCTGTGAAGTTGAGATTCTGGCTTTTTATTCTGTGTATAAAATGTACACAATGTATTATTTTTGTGCAAACTCAATTTTATATTTTTATTCATATTATTATCTACAACTTTTCATGTACAAAGTTTCTTTATTTGATGAATAAATAATTCAATACAAAATAGGTATCAAAATGCGTAAATGGATGAATAAATAAATGAGACATTTATTGTATTATTGGCCCTTATCTCCCCCTACTTTATTCCTTGTCGACCAATTCCATGCTGGACTTGGTCTCGGGGTTCGGGTCATAAAATATTTGCAATATTTTATTCCTTTTTCTTTTCTTCTCTTTATTCTATAATTTTGACATTAAAAACCTTATTTTATATACAATAAATACAACAAATAATAGATGCTATTTTGTACAAATTACTGTTATTTACATGCATTTGCTGGGGTTTTTAAGGCCAAAATGATAGAATAAAGGTGATGAAATGGAGATTCATCACCCCCTCTATACTTGCCTTTGCTAGTCCCTAGCAAACACTTATGCAATAAGTACAAAAAGAATAAAGAATAAGAAGAAAAGAAAAAACAAAAATAAAGAATTAAGAATAAATTGAATTGATCATGCATCTGTATAAAATCAAAATTCGGAGCTCAGGTCAGACCTTGGTGTGAAAATGTGTGTGGAACCTGGTTGGGAACCAAATTTAAAACACAACAGCCTTCAAGAGTCACAGAACTTGGTTCATATCACCTCAATAGCCAGGTCAGAACTAGCTTACATCATACACAAACCCTTATGACTATGAAGCTGATTTGTACAATGTAAGTGATAGTGGCTCTCCCCAACTGAAATGACAAAGAGACTGAATTTTCCAGAATGACAACCCAATGATTCCCTAATCCAACAGCTCTTTCCTCGAGGAGCGGGGTATTCCCTTTAAGTTCAAGTGGCATCCAACTCAAGAGGAGGAGGTAGAGAAAAGAATGGACGGTAGCCAGTGTAGCTACCTATCCTGGGATGCAAGACCGGTGTAGTCAAGTCATCCAGCTGCAGGCTCACATGGTATCACTTTGATGCTCAAGCTTGCTTATTTTCTGTACAACATATATACATACTCCGGCAGGCACTTTATTTTATTTTCAAGCCTGTCCACTTTTTTGGAGATTTTTTTTCAACATACTATTTACAACAGCATTTACATAAGGACTTTTTCCTCTTGAGCCAGAAGACTATCCCTCTTTTGAAGCATTATTGCAACCCACACTCTCCTGTCGTTAGACCTCATGGCTACTGGACCAGGTTGGGGTGCACTTCCCTCCCTAGACGAGGACGAATGTTTCCACCCGTGTGCGTCTCAGACTGGCAAATCCAACCCCCTCACCACTTCAACTGAGTTGAGCGAAGTGAAAGGTGCAAAGTGTCCAAGTTAGGTCACAGCTGACAAGAGTCATGCGTGTGTCTCCTCAAGTGAATCATTGCCAAATTTTTTTGTTTGGCAAGGATTCACTACTTGCATGTATTTCACTAAAATAAGATGGTGATCATCACTTCATGTATATTCTACTTAGTTCCTCTTCTTTCTTAAGTGTGTTTTCTAACTGCCAAAGCAAGTTGTGTAAACAGTGGGGATTGTGCTCTAATAATAATGTTTTCTAACTGTCAAAGCAAGTTGTGAATACAATGTTCTAATATTATCGTGCATTGTGTTTTTCTAAATATTTACCATCCAGTGAGCAAATTTCTAATACAAGGTATGGAAGTGGGAAAAAGTGGGCTTTGTGTTTGCAAACTGTATAAGGATAAATATATCTGCAACTTCCACAATTATACAAAAATTTCGTGGCTTTTTCCATACAAGTGGAGTATGTCCAACTTCTTGCTCTTTTTCATCTTGAATAATTTATGCATAGTACAATTTCCTAGCAAGAACAATATTCTAATACTCATTACCAATTTAAAATAAAAATTAACTGCAAGCCGTTGCGAAGCGCGGGGTACCCACTAGTGCTTATCTAAATCATGCATAATGATCTCATGTAAGTCTCTCTGACTCTGTTAAAGGAAGACACATCAACATGGATATGATTTTCCATAATTACAAAGTCTCTGATGTATTAATCTAATATATTAAGAACAGCAATCTTAAGAACAACAATTTCCAGACTTTACATGCCAACGACTTCAACTTCCAGATGTACAACTGAAAGTTTTACAACTCCCACCAACGTTTTTTTCTTATCATTAATATACATTAATATACAATCAATCTCCATAGAGAAATAGACCAAGACAAAAAGCATATTCAAGAGGGAGTTGCGTGCGCGGGATGAAAAACACCACCTGATCACTTGTCTTCTGAACCTGCAAATGAGTCAGAGAGAGATTTCGGTCGTCGTATCGACCAGGTGAGTTTTACCAGAAAAGATTAAGGTTTACTTAATATTCCTTTTTTTATTTAGACTCCTAAACTTAATGTATAGCGGTTAAGTACGGGAGTGTCGAACTCAGGGAGGCAGACTGTTGGAAACTAGGGAGAAACGGTAGAAAAACTTAGGCAAGGGGGTTTCTTAACTTTTATTTTATTTTTAGGAATTTTTAGGATTTTTTATTTAATTTTATGAAACTTATATTATTTTTGTAATTTTTAATTATTTTATGATTTTTTATTATTAGAAAATATTTAAATTTTTATTTAGTTTTTATTTTGTTATTTTTATGGTTTAATTTTATTTTACTGTTTTTATGAATTTTTAAAAGGTTTTTAGGCTTTTATGGACTTTGTTTATTTTTAATGTAAAAAGTAAATGTTTATTGAAAAACTGTGACGTATTTTAGATTTTTAAGAGTGAAAATGATGCTAAAATATTTTTATTGTATTTTCTGTAGAAAGTAGATGAAATTCCCTTTAAAACGATATGTGGCGCGTTTTTAGGAGATTTTTATTGAGTTAGTTATGAATTTTTGAAGTTTTTATGAATTTTGTGGTTTTTTAAAGGTTTTACATTTTTTATTAGTTTTGTTATTTAATTTTTTATTTGTTTTTGGGGTATTATGTAAAATATGGTAATTTGCTACAGGTTTTTTGGGGGGGATTTTTAAGAGTATTTTAACATATTTTTTAATGATATTAAAAACTTGTTATTTAATATGTCTAATGATTATGAGAAAATAGGAATTATATTTTTATTTTTTTAAACTTTATTTATTGTTGTATAGAAGGTATACTATTATATACGTATGTGGATTTTTTTTATATTTTGGAATTTTTTATTTGTTTTTATTATATGTTATAGAATATGTATAGTAGTCATGTACATGATAGAATGGTGTAGATGTAATTATTCTAGACCCTGGGGTTAAACGTGCAACAACAAAAAAATGGGGGTTTTCGTGCAAAGAATCCCAGGAGCACGTGTTGCTTCACGTGATGGAGACCTGTTCGCAAATCGGAAAAAAGATGGGAGTTTCGGCGTAAATTCTCCGACGTATCAAGTTGTCACATGTGCTTCCTCTTCCTCCTGTATCTGTATGAAAAATTGGATAGCTTCAGGGCTATATACGTGATTTGCCCCAAATATTCAATTCCGTGCATATGCTTAAGCGCTGGAACTTGGAGAGGTTATCGGTTTTGATGCTTTACGCGCATCGCGACTTCGATGGCTTCTGGATAACGGGATGCTCTTCCCCCTTTTCTGAAGCTGTAGCGGTGCTTGTGTTTAGCGGATATGCACGGACGAGAATCCAGAAAGTGATTTCAATAGAAAACTGTGGTTAGTAGCAGATCTCAAGGCAGTACTCGGCAAACATGGAGGTTGTGTCAGATTTCCTTCATCACCAGCGGTGCATGTGTCTCGTGGCGGAATTTCATGGCTTGATCTCCAAGAGCTAAGATAAGTGTGAATGATTACTGAGTGGATACATTAGCTCAGGCCATTGCAAATTTCTATTGATGCCAGAGCTTTTCGTTTTACGAATTAATAGTTGTGATTACGATGCGAATGGCAGTGCTCTCGATTTACAACCGCAGATGTTAATCGATTTCAAGTGCACGATGCTTGATGGACGACAGCATAGTTGTTCAGATCTGTGGATTCCAACGTTGAAACTTCTGGTGTTCAGGTCGGCGGTACGGTTGCTCTGGTCGCGGAGGTTTCAGATCTATCCTCGAATCAGATACCTCGCATGTTAAGCTCCGAAATGGATGGCTTCCAGATGCTGGAGATTTGTCCCTGCAACCTATAGGAGAAGCAAATATACTCGAGGAGCAGTACCTCGATCGTGCGTTTCATACAAAAGCGAAATAACAATTGAAAGGTAAATACGATGATAGAAGTTTGGATATGGAATAATGGAGAAGATCTCATAGGCAATGGATTTGGTCGATTGGCTAGAAATTAAAATAGGAATCAAAGCGAAGCAGAGGGGTTGAGAAGCGAGAGAAATGAGGAAGAGAAGAGTCGGGAGGAGAATTAAATCGAAGAGTGAGATATGGAATGTTAACCTGGAGGAACAAGCAGGAACAGGTGAAGGAGTTGCCTGTGGACGCGGGGCTCGTCGGAGCTTCGCGGATTCTAGCCTCAATGCGCGACACGACGCGGGGGCTCGTCGCGACGGAAGGAACTGAACGTCGGCGATGGATCTCGCCTCTCCTCCTCGCTCTCGCCCGATGATGCAAATCGAAAATCGGCGTCGCGCGGGAAATAATTTGAACGGTGGATTTTTCGATGGTAGAAGAAAATAGAGGGGTTGAGAAGAAGAAACGGGAAGGGTTGAGAAGAGAAGACACGCTGGATGCGCGGGGTTAGAGAAGAAGAAACGCGTAGACCGCGAGGGGAAGAGAGAAGAGACTCGTCGGGAATACGAGGGGTTTGGGAGAAGAAGAACACGTGTAGATCACGCGGGGAGAAGGAGAGAGAGGGGAGAGGAGAGAGAGATAAATCTCTATTTTATCACATCTTGAACTGACTAAAACATTGGACCCTCATCCCTTTATATAGGAGGGATGACATTACAAGAATAGAAAATAATTTAAACTGACAACCAATTATCCTAAACTGACTCTAAATAATTAACCGACTAACTACCAAATTTGAATTTCAAATTAAGACTAATTGAGATCACACGCGATCTCTTTATTTAAAATTGCGACAACTTAAAAAACGTAAATAAAATTAACGGCCCCAATTTAAATAATTAGACGGCCCTACATGTCGAGTCCACGCTGCATCAACTCTCCTCCGCTTTTAAAAATTCGTCTCCCGACGAATTGCTTGAACCTTGAGGCTTGATATAAGGCGCTTCATGAACTTGTGTCGACGTGCGCGTGAACGTGAATCATGAGATATGCAACTCAAATCATATTGCATCTTCCAATGCGCGACGGGTTCGTCGAATCGTAGGGACGATTCGGTTGCCATGCTCTGATACCAATTGATGCAAATCGAAAATCGGCGTCGCGCGGGAAATAATTTGAACGGTGGATTTTTCGATGGTAGAAGAAAATAGAGGGGTTGAGAAGAAGAAATGGGAAGGGTTGAGAAGAGAAAACACGCTGGATGCGCGGGGTTAGAGAAGAAGAAACGCGTAGACCGCGAGGGGAAGAGAGAAGAGACTCGTCGGGAATACGAGGGGTTTGGGAGAAGAAGAACACGTGTAGATCACGCGGGGAGAAGGAGAGAGAGGGGAGAGGAGAGAGAGATAAATCTCTATTTTATCACATCTTGAACTGACTAAAACATTGGACCCTCATCCCTTTATATAGGAGGGATGACATTACAAGAATAGAAAATAATTTAAACTGACAACCAATTATCCTAAACTGACTCTAAATAATTAACCAACTAACTACCAAATTTGAATTCAAATTAAGACTAATTGAGATCACACGCGATCTCTTTATTTAAAATTACGACAACTTAAAAAACGTAAATAAAATTAACGGCCCCAATTTAAATAATTAGACGGCCCTACATGTCGAGTCCACGCTGCATCACCCGACGCGCGACGAGGATCCCTATCACTGATCTCTCTCTCACTCGGAGCTCGAGGACAGAAAATGGAGTAAAATGGCGGATGCCCACAAATGGAGGCTCAAAGGTCCTTATATAGGCATGGTGGAGTCCGGTCACCGGCCGAGGTGATGGGATGCAGGGGCGTTGAAGAACGGCCGGCCAACGGCCTGCCGTTGGAGCGGTTGCGGTGGTTGGAGACGGAGGAGAAGAGGAGGAAGGAGGTGGAGGAAAGATGAAGAAGAAGAGGAAGAAGAAGAGGCGTTGGGGAGAAGAAGGGAAAAAGGAAGAGAGAGAGGGAGAGAAAAAATGAGAGCCAATGACAGGCTGCCATGTGGCGGAAAGGAGAAATAAATAAGATGAATAGGACAAAATAGGGAAGAGACAAAAGAGTTACCTATAATATATTTAATTAAATAAATGAATATTGTAGGTATAAATTGTAATTAATTAAATTAATAAATTAAATAAATAAATAATTTAAATAAATAAAGTATTATTATTTTTAAATAAAGGGTTAATGTATTAAATAATAATATAAGTTACGACTTATTGTAAAATATACCAATGCGGACCCCGAAAACCGTGTTTTTTGCATTAACTCTGATTTTAGCGAAACTAGTGTCATTCTTAGATAATTGAAAAATATAATTTTAGGGACCGAGTTTGCTCAATTCGGAGTTCATACGATCGAGTTATGAGGCCCGGACGAAAAAAGTAGCAGCTTCGGGCTTCCAGATTGTTTCGATATTTGAAGTTATTTTTATTTTTATATTTTTATATACAATTTTATATGATTTTAGGAAAAAGAATTAAATTAATCCAATTTACGGTTATTTAACTAAAAATCAAAGAAGTTTCTATATATAGTACATATATACAACGGGTCTAAAAAGCCGAAACTCACCGGTTTTATCCGAATATTTTTCTGATATTTTTAATAAATAGTACTATGTATAAAACGGATTTTAAAAGTGAGTGGTCAATTTGGAGTTTTCTATAAATAGATACGAACCACAGAAGTTGGCTTTTCCGGTTCATTACGGTTATTTTATTTTTATGCTAAAGTATTTTTCTAATATTTTTATAAAATAATACATATTTTTATGAACAACTTTTACAAAAGATGTATTTTTATTTGAGGTGATTTTGATGATAAATAAAATTGGTGAAATATTTAGAAAGTGAAAATGGGTAAATTATACTTTGGTCTTTATTTTCTTGAAATTTTTATAGGTTATGATCCTTATCTCCCCCTACTTATTTCTCTTGTCGGCCCGGTCAATATTGACCTGGTCTCGGGGTTAGGATCAGTCTGTATATTTTCTATATACGTCCTTTTATTTTTTTATTTTCCTTTTTCACTTTATTCTTTTATTTTGGATAATTTAGGTGTTAAATATATAATATTGATAATTATGGTTAGAATGATAATTAATTGGAATTAGTGGATATTTACATGTATTTTACTAAGGATTTTAGCCAAAATGAAAGAATAAAGGCGATGAATCATGGATTCATCATTCCCCTATACTTTACCTTTGCTAGTCCCTTAGCAAACACTTATTCTATAAATAAGTGCCAGCAAAAAGAAAAAGAAAAAGGAAAATAAAAGAACTTAGAACATGATTGTTTCTTTAAATCGAATTTCACTTTACCCAAAATTTGGAGCCTGGATTCAGACCTTTGGATTAATAGTGTGTCGGGACTCTTCTAGAATTAGGATTTAAGCCTCGACAGCACTCAAGTTGCACAAATCCTTATCCAGATTCACCCCAATAGCCAGCTCAGATCCACCTATCCATCACACAAACTTTTCATCTTTGAAAATAATCAGTACTGTGTGTGAAAGGTTTTAGCTCTTTCCGCTTAAGAGAAGGAACCGCCCATCCAGCTACACATTCTTATTGGGCCCTTGTCCAGCAAGTCAGTCCTCGAGGAGGGAGGTATTTCCTTCTGAGGTCAGGTCATGCTGTGTCCACAATCGAGTATAGAGACAAGATAGGAAGAATTGGAAGAGAACTGGAGTGTGATAGGAAGAATTCGTGGAGACTTGGCTAAACCGGCCAGGCTTCACAGGAAATGTGATTACACCGATCACACTCCAGTTCTCTTCCAATTCTTCCTATCTTCTCTATACTCGATTGTGGACACAACACGACCTGACCCCAGAAGGAAATACCTCCCTCCTCGAGGACTGAGTTGCTGGACAAGGGCCCAATGGGAATGTGTAGCTGGATGGGCGGTTCCTTCTCTTAAGCGGGAAGAGCTAAAACCTTTCACACACAGTACTGATTGTTTTCAAAGATGAAAAGTTTGCGTGATGGATAGGTGGATCTGAGTTGGCTATTGGGGTGAATCTGGATAAGAATTTGTGCAACTTGAGTGCTGTCGAGGCTTAAATCCTAATTCTAATAGAGTCCCGACACACTATTAATCCAAAGGTCTGAATCCATGCTCCTAATTTTGGGTAAAGTGAAATTCGATTTAAAGAAACAATCATGTTCTAAGTTCTTTTATTTTCCTTTTTCTTTTTCTTTTTGCTGGCACTTATTTATAGAATAAGTGTTTGCTAAGGGACTAGCAAAAGTAAAGTATAGGGGAATGATGAATCCATGATTCATCGCCTTTATTCTTTCATTTTGGCTAAAATCCTTAGTAAAATACATGTAAATATCCACTAATTCCAATTAATTATCATTCTAACAATAATTATTAATATTATATATTTAACACATAAATTATCCAAAATAAAAGAATAAAGTGAAAAAGGAAAATAAAAAAAATAAAAGAAGGATGTATATAGAAAAAATATACAGACTGATCCTAACCCCGAGACCAAGTCAATATTGACCGGGTCGACAAGAGAAATAAGTAGGGGGAGATAAGGATCATAACCTATAAAAATTTCAAGAAAATAAAGACCAAAAGTATAATTTACCCATTTTCAATTTATAAATATTTCACCTATTTTATTTATCATCAAAATCACCTCAAATAAAAACACTCCTTTTGTAAAAGTTGTTCATAAAAATATGTATTATTTTATAAAAATATTAGAAAAATATTTCAGCATAAAAAATAAAAATAACCGTAATGAACCGGAACAACCGTAGAAGCCGACTTCCGTGGTTCGTATCTATTTATAGAAAACTCCAAAATGACCAAACTCACTTTTAAAATCCGTTTTATACATAGTACTATTTATTAAAAATATCAGAAAAATATTCGGATAAAACCGATGAGTTTCGGCTTTTTGGACCCGTTGTATATATATATTATATATAGAAACTTCTCGGATTTTTAATTAAATAACCGTAAATCGGATTAATTTAATTCTTTTCCTAAAATCATATAAAATTGTATATAAAAATATAAAAATAAAATAACTTAAAATATCGAAACAATCCGGAAGCCCGAAGCTGCTACTTTTTTTAGTCCGGGCCTCATTACTCGACCGTATGAACTCCGAATTGAGCAAACTCGGTCCCTGAAATTATATTTTTCACTTATCTAAAATTGACACTAGTTTCGCTAAAATCAGAGTTAATGCAAAAAACACGGTTTTCGCGGTCCGTATTGGTATATTGTACAATAAGCTGTAATTTATATTATTATTTAATACATTAACCCTTTATTTAAAAATTATAATACTTTATTTATTTATTTAAATTATTTATTTATTCAATTTATTAATTTAATTAATTACAATTTATACCTACAATATTCATTTATTTAATTATATATATTATAGGTAACTCTTTTGTCTCTTCCCTATTTTGTCCTATTCATCTTATTTATTTCTCCTTTCCACCACATGGCAGCATGTCATTGGCTCTCATTTTCTCTCTCTCTCTCTCTCTCTCTTCCTTTTTCCCTTCTTCTCCCCAACGCCTCTTCTTCTTCCTCTTCTTCTTCATCTTTCCTCCACCTCCTTCCTTCTCTTCTCCTCCGTCTCCAACTGCCGCAACCGCTCCAACGGTCGGCCGTTGGCCTTTGCTTGAGGTTGTTAGCCATCTGATTAGCTTACTGGGCAAAAGGTACATTAGTTAGACATACTTTCCAAGGGTAGAGAGAAACAATTAAAGAGTAGCGTGACCTCAAGTGCACTTTGCAATACTAGCAATCGCTCACATATGAAAGATTGTTAACCCATTGTTTTTTCATGCGTGTTTTCCTGTGCAACGCCCAGGGTTACCTACTAGTATATCTCAAGCACAAACAGAAATGACATTTTCCTTATAAAATCCTTGAATATAAGTTATGATTTTTATAAGTTGTACCCCTCCGAGATATTCCAATCAGTTATATCCCTCCCTTTTTGGGAATATCATTTGTTCCCCTGACTTCATGCCATTCTATCACTTGTGCCCCTTAGTTGCCGTTCATCCCTAATGCAAACCGACACTAACTTTAAGGACACATCAGGAATTAAACTTAAAAATATAGGTTGAAAAATCCATTATATTCCTTCCCCTTCTTTTCATCCTCCCCAACCTCATGCTCCTCCTCCAGAACCTCCTCCCCCGCCCCCGCACCTCCTCCTTCGCCCGGATCTCCTCCTCCCACCCTTACACCTCCCCTTGGCCCCCGTACCTCTCTCTCCGCCCCCAGCTACTCCTGCTGCCCCACACCTCTCCCTCCGCTCAGAGCTCCTCCTCCTGCCCCTGCACCTCCTCTCTACCCCCGCACCTTCCTCTCCGCCCCAACTACTCTCGCCGACCCCGCACACCCCCTCTGTCTGGAGCTCCTCCTCCCTCCTCCCCCCCCCCCCCCCCCCGCCCCCCCTCTGCCCCTGCACCTCCCTCTCCGCCCCCAGCTACTCCCAACGTCCCCGTACCTCCCCTTCCGATCCAAGCTCCTCCCCATGCACCTCCATCTCTGCCTCCGCACCTCCCTCTCCGCCCCCAGCACCTCACCCTGCACCTCCCTCTCCACCTCGAGCTCCTCCACCCATACATCCCCTCCGCCCCCAGCACCTCCCCTCCGTCTCATACCTCCCTTTCTGCCCCAGCTCCTCCCATCGCCCCCGCACGTCCCCTTCCACCTTGAACTACTCCCTCGCATCTCCCTCTCCATGGAAGTCCAGCACGTGCACCTTGCACTCGCCTGCGGACACCCGTACAAGGACGCAGTTGTGAGTGTAGTAGAGGAGCTGCGTAACGGGAGTACGCGTGAAGCGAGGGATCATATGTGCTCCTTCAAGCCTTCGTCGGCAGCGCACACGAGGAGGAGGAGCAAGGGGCAGAGGATGAAGGGGGCAGATGAGGAAGGGGAGGGGAGGAGGAGGCGGTGGGCTGAAACATGGACCATTCAATATTTGTTTAGTTAAGATAAATTTTTGATTAATTGATTGATGAAAGTTCATCGAAAAATGCAATAAAATTCACCATTTGATCTGCAATGAGTGATATATCCGTGAAAATGCAAAAATTTTAATGATTTCATGGATGCATGAAGGTGTAATTAAGAGAGAGAAATTATGAAGATAAAGAAAGAAGAACAAATGGAGGATGAGGAAGATGAAGAAGAAGTATGGACAATTATACCCCTCTTAACTGCACCATGGTTTGAAAAAACCATGGTTAAGTCAACTCATTGACTGTTAAAGTAACGGAGGGGTACACGTGATAGAATGACAAAAAGTCGAGGGCACAACTGATATTCCCAATAACGGAGGGACATAACTGATATTCCAATATCTCGAAGAGGCACAACTGATAAAAACTCTATAAATTAACATAACTTGTATAAAAACATTATTAATCAGAATAAATTCAAAGAAACTGACGAAGATAACCCAACTTTTCTCTTCAATTGTACTGTTTACATTTAATTATAGACATAAACACGCACAACGCATATCATCTTAGATTAATTTTGATTTTATTATTCCTATGACAGACAGAAGTATTATAATAAAATTAAAGAGAGCGATGCAAAACGATTTGTGGGTCCTGATCCACCTCAGGCAAAGGTCTGCTTCGACTCCCTGGTTCCATAGTTCTAGATATCGCATCAGCCTTTCTCCGGTGGCCTTTATATTTTTCCTATACTTCTGATCATATGGGCACGCCTCCATCAGAGCTATTTTATTTCCAAAAATAACTTTTCAAGGAAAAAATCCAAAACATTTTATTTTACCCCCTTTATTTATTTTATTACCTTTTTAAAAATATAAATATAAAAAATATAACTCAAAACTTGATTTATTAACATTAAAATTATTTTCGAAAATCTATTAAAAATATAAAAACTAAACAATAAAATATAAAATTAAAGATAAGAAATAACAAAGGACAAAAAACACATGTAATGTTATACTATACCTATAAACCACAAAATGCATGTAGTGTCATCACTCCAATCCTTGCTGGCATCACTAAATTATGAAGTGTGTGGACAACACTTTCTATACTATTTTACGGAAGTGTGCTTCGGATAGTTTTCAGATAAAGGGCGTCGAATATATATTGGTCGTGCTTGAAAAGTGATGAATCGATTGAGAAGTCCAATCCCAAAATCTTGATTCCGAGCGGCAATGCACCGTGGGCCCATATATATATCGTCCGCTAATACGCGACCCGTTAGTGTTTGGATAAAAATGCTTTCGGTCATCCCGTTTTGAGGACTCACGGAAATACCTCGAATAGTACCACAATCCGTTCTACGTACAATAATGTGTTGAACTACTTCAACAAGTCTACGTGTGAGGTATCCGGCATCTGATGTTCGTACAACAGTATCTACAGCCCGGCTCCATAACAGGAAATTCTATATTCCCTTAAAGAAAGTCCCTCGCGTAAGTTGCAGGGTAAATCAATCATTTGTCCTTGCGGGTCCGACATTAATCCTCTCATTCCTATTAATTGGTGTACCTGAGATGCATTTCCTCTAGCTCCTGAAAAGGACATTAAATAGACTGGATTAAAGGGATTGGTCATTCGAAAATGAGGATAAATTTCTTGTCTCAAATGTTCGCTCGTAGCATACCATATCTCAATGGATTGACGTCATTTTTCTACTGCGTGTACATTCTCCCATAATGATGATGTTTTTCCAAAATCACACTTAGTTGTTCAACATCTTGGACTAACCATCCCTTAGAAGGTCTTGTTAAAAGATCATCAATTACTAAGGAAATAGATGTAGCAATGGCTTGTTGGAAACCTAGAGTTTGAACTTGATCTAGGATGTGTGATGTATATGCCATTCCAAAGTGATCTATGAATCTGCTACTAAGTCGTTTCATGTCCATCTATCACTTTCTTGTGAAAGATCAGATTGGCCCGTTCTGCCATAAGTACTACCTCAGTATTCAGCTGAGTAGGATTCAACAATGGGTCTAAGTCAGTGATTTGAAAACAACCTTTCCTCAATCTTGATTCACGTATCAATTTCCAGAATTATGATACCTCCAAGAGACTCAAACTTTCATGGACATCACATAATTATTTTGTTTGAGTTTAGCTGGTATATGAGTAGTACCGACAAAACCCCTGTACGGCTTCTTCTATTTCTCGATAAAAAGAAATATGACCAGTTCGAATATATATACAACGGATTTCTTTTTTGATGCTTCTTACTATCGCGATAGTTCCCATAAATCTCATGATAGGTACCCAAGGATTTTTTTTGACTCAAGGTACCCAAGGATTCATATTGAACTTCAATGGGAACTTCCTTTGAACCAATGACATGTTGGTTTAATCGCCGAGCCACAAAGGCCTTTCGAAAGAGCTTCAGCCAATCAGTCTTCATGCATTTCTGCTTCCACCCTGGCATTTCTTCATTCATCACACATTCTCTGTACCCACGCCCCTCGCATCTCCTGCTGGCCGGGTTTGAACTGCTTCAAGTAGTAAGAAATAGACGACTAGTGAGTGTAGTATGGATACAAAGGTGGATGCTATTCTAGAGGAAGAAGGTGTTTAATATTTGAAGATCTTATTGTTCAAGTAGCTGAATGTATATGGTCCAAGGTCGCTAAATGTGGCCCATCTAAAGTTCCTATCCTAGGATGTGAGGGGCCTGGGGGACTGCGAGAAGAGAACGATAATATGCTCACTTCTTGGGTTATCATAGGTAAATGTGGCATGTTTACATGAGATAAATTTGTAATTGGGATTGAACTTTGTGGAGACCTCTTTTGGGCTCTATTGATGGAATTCGGAGCTTTGAATGCGATGGGAAGTGTGGGAGATATCTTGTTTAACTAGAATGGAGATGTCTTCAGACGAGTGGATGAGGTACAGAGGTAGTAGGTTGGTGACTTTATAGTTAAGACTTGGTCAGACAATTGATGACGCTAGTGTGATGGTCTCCTTGGTATATGGTCCAACAAGGCTTCCTAGAGTTAGGAGTTGCAGGATGATCTACGCATTGTCCATGATAGATTCCCACCATTGCCTTGGGTTGTAGGCGGCAACTTCTATGCCACTTTATTTGTTGATATCCGACCTCAAGCGTGAGGAGGACTCTTGCTTCGAGCGTTCTCAAATATGGTGGATGAGTTATCTTTGGATGTTTTAGACGTATGAAACTACATATACACTTGGAGGAACATTTCATATAGTTTTCGCCGGGATCTATTCCTTGCTTTTATTGAGTTTGTGGAACTATTCTCTATGACTGGAGTGCATTCACCTCATAGGTCACATTTTAACCATGCATCCTCACATTGTGATAAGAAAATTCCTTTAAAAATTAAAGGAAAGTTTTAGAAAGCAGCCGTGAGACCTGCTATGCGCTATGGATCTGAGTGTTGGTCTGTGAAACATAGACATGTGCAGAGAATGGATGTATTAAAAATGAAAATGCTAAGGTGGATGTGTGGACACACACATAAAGATCGGATTCAGAATGATGCAATCCGAAAGAAAGTTGGTGTAACTCCGATCGAGGATAAGATGCGAGAAAATCACTTAAGATCATTTGGTCATTTGCAAAGAAAATCAACTGATGCATCAGTTAGGAGATGCGAGTGTTGGTTGTTGAGCTGGCTAAGAGAGGTCGCGGACATCCCAAGAAGTGTTGGAAAGAGACTATACGAAGTGATCTTAGTTTTTTGGATATAAGCCCGAGATTGAGCTAAGATAGATCTAAATGGAGGCGAAGAATCCATGTAGCCGACCCTACTTAATTGTGGGAAAAAGCTTTGTTGTTGTTGTTATCCTCACGTTGGGATTCGAGGGAAGGCGGTCCCATGAGATCCATGTTTCGATTTTAATGTTGCTTGTTATTGGAGGATGGCTTTAGGTACTTGGTAGCGATTTCAGGTCATGATAGGTGGAGGTATCATCTATTAGGAGGGTAGTGTTGAAGTTTGCTGATCTCAAAGATGCTCGTGTCCTTTTGCAAGGTCGATTCAAAGAGGATTTTAGACTAAAAGTGCATAGCAAACGATCATCTCACATGAGGACATGAAGAAAGAGGTGGAGTGAAGGGCAGAGCTTAGGTCAGACATGATTCAAGGAATGCGATGGAAATATGGAAAATTTAAATGCCATGGCGAATGAGAGACTTAGAAGTAACTTATCACTCTATCTTTGTGGGAGTCTAGCAGTTTCATGATGATCACACGATGAGTGCTGCAGTGGTTGGGTTTTTTGAACTATTAGTAAACGCACCCAGTCGGGTAATTGTCGATGGATAGGAAGAGGTTTCAAGAAATTGTCTCAATAATAGGCGAGCGATCTCATCTGAGACTACAATCAATAGGAGGTTTGCACTGCGATCTTTGATGGAAATGAGGATTGTTCTCTTGGTCTAGATGGGTTCATGATTTTCTTCTTCAAAGAATTCTAGGAGGAGGTAGATGATGATGTCATAGCTCTGCTTGATGAATTTAGAGGGGGAACACGAGCTTTGAATGATTGAACACGACCCATATATTTCTATACTAGAAGAAGGATGCTGTGCAAGGGGTGGAGGACTTTCGACTTAGTGCATTATCCGATTCCATTTAGCTTATTTTGGCTAAGGCATTGCCTTTGATTGGTCCATTATTCATCATTTCGTTGAAGCAGTGATCGCTTATACGTGGTTGTCAGTTGCTTGATAGTGTGGTCATGAATACAAGAGATGAGAATCAGATAAAAAATTTTATTGACACCGAGAACCCTAAGGCTCATTATATAAGTGACCTCCTAGGGTTAGGGTTACAATAAGTGGTGATACCTCTCTACTGAGAGAATCGGTGTACCCTTAGGGTTAGGGTTACAGAATAACATTCAACACTCCCCTGCATGAATATATATGTCAATCATGCTCAGCTTGTTATATTATTTTTCCAGCTATGTGCGAGCGAGTGGCTTTGTGAACATGTTTGTAGTTTGACACGTAGATGGTGTGCTAAGAATACATACCTCTATGTATTAGGTCCTTGGTGTAATGATAGTCAACTTCCACATATTTAGTACATTCGTGAAATATGGGGTTGTTTGCTATATTATCACATCTAAACTCCATAGTGTTGTTCAGAGTGGCATGAAGATCTTGGAGTACGGATGGAATCCACACTAGTTCTGCTACTTTGTGGGCCATGCCTCTGTATTCACTCTCAATATTTGATATGAGACAAGTGCTTGTTTCTTGCTTCTCCATGTTACGATGTTTCCTGCAAGGTACATGCAAAACTGGGTAGCAGATTTTCTGTCTATCATGCATTCTCCGTAATCTCTATTAGACTATGCTATGAGATCGAAGGTGTAGACTTTGATGAACATTAAAATCTTTACCTCACGTAGATCTAATTATATTGATCCTTAGAAATTATCTTTAGCTTCAAGTCTTTGATCGCAAATTATTTTGCTAGTTGCTTCTTCACTTTTGTAATGTCGTAAGAGTCATCTCTTGTAGGATGGTGTCATTTGCATAAGGAAACACTGCTACATTTCTCTTTTTGTTCTGTCATGTGAACACATAACGAACTGTTGATGACCTAGCAAGGCACACTCTCCAATACTTCTGATAACTTTTGAAACAAGGTGTGAGGGCTCTGTTTAAGCCCATAGATAGCTTTGCGTAACACACACACGCACACACCTCTTCTGACACTCTCTGCGAGCTTCGAAGTCGGGAGGTTGCTACATGTACACCACCTCTTGTAGGTTACCATTTAAAAATGCATTCTTTACATCAAGTTGGTGTAAAGGCTAGTCATGCTGTACATCTACTGCCATGAGGATCCACATTGTGGTCCTTGTGGAGAGGCGGGCAATCGGAGAGAATGCCAAAGAAATCAACGCCATAGGTTTTTGTAAACCTCTTTGCTAGTAGGCGAGCCTGCTATTGAACAATCTATACAACAGGCTTGTACCTCACTTTGAATACCTATATGGATCTTGTTGAACATGCGAGCCCACGGCGAGCCATTATGCAATAAATGTTATTGCAATTCACTCCTTAATCTGAAATAAAGAGTACATAGTTTGCATAATAGGTCCCTTAGTGCAATTAGGGTTATGTACCATGGCCATCTTAATGATCATACAGCTGTTGATTCAATTATTGAATCATAGAGGCTGGTGCTTAGATGAATATCTAATGAGTTAGATTGATGACTCATCAAGCACCGTCAAATGATTATTAAGAGATGATCTCCAGCCTGAGTAGGAGATGGCAATCCTTTCTCAGTTAGGCTGATATCTGACCGACTTCTTGATGCAGGTCCTCTGCATAGGAATAGAGATTCGGATGTGTCAGATTAGTTTGGTCAAAGAGTTGACTTAACGAGATCGAGATAACCAAAGTCCTATATCATATGCTGTCATGATATAGGCACACATCCTCTGACCGGAGACAGATGTGTTACTATATGTCTGAGTATGTACATTTGGCAGACCAATAGGTTGATGACCTAATCAAGGTCTATACACCGGCGCGCTGGTGTGCATATAAGGGCATATGAGTAATACGATCTCTTAAAGGGATCATACAGGTTCACTACTGAACCGGAAGACATGAGCTCACTCATGAGATATTGAAAAGAATCAAATTCCGTGCGCACGGTCGTCTCGCTTTGGAAGCTTGACTAAATTTGTTGGTTTGATATGTACTTTTGGAAAGTATATGATCAAGACCTAGGTATGATATATGCTTTTGGAAAGTATATGATCAATACCGACTCCCAATGATCGAATGGGAAACTTACTGATAAAAACCATGAAGTAGACAGTATAAAGTTGATCCAATACTTCGGGTTTAATCTGAGTCTTCCAGTATGCAGGATGTACAGGTATTAGGAATACCTGAGGGTGATGTGATCATAAACGATTGTATAACCATGACGCTTCCATTCCTAGGGAGTGATGAAACGGGTCTGGATTTTAGTGACTCCTCTCAGTAGAGAAGTAATCTTATCTTAGTCCAATTATTGGACATTGATCTGAATATGATTCAGATGCAATGAGAAGATTAGATTTGCGGTCTTGATTTAATCAAGCATCTATGGGAGGCCCGCGATCTGGATTTGAGATATGATCTCGATATCCATGTCACTATACGTGGAACAATACAATCGCCCTGTCCTTATCTCCAAGTATCTGCGGAGAAAGCGCATTATCCTTGAAGGAGTTCATGGATAATTCTATTGTTGATTTACGTATCCGAGCATTGAGGAAATGGATAATTAAATGTGATTTAATTATCATGATTAATATGAATTCGATTCATATTATAAAGAGAGTTGTCTTAGATAATTAAATATGATTTGATTATCAAAGATGTAAATAATGTGAATATGATTCATGTTATTTGAGAACAAGAGAATAGAGATTCAAGATGATTAAATGTGATTTAATTATCATGGATATGAATAATGTGGATAGCAATATCCATATTAGTCATATATATTATAAATGTGATTTATAATATATAAGAGAGAGTTATTTGTAATTTACATTTGTTAATTAAATGTTGATGTGAATTGGATTCACATTGGACATTGAACTGAAAATGTAATTTACATTTTGTTTTGGGTTGTGAATATGATTCACAAATTTTTCAATGGCAAGATTGCAATGTCTACAAAATAATTGTGAATTATTTTTGTAGAATAAGTTGCAATATAAGTTGTTGCAAATAATGGAGATTACATAAAAGAAGAAATAACCACCTTCATTATGGAGGAGGGTGGACGGCCACCACTCCCATTAGGAAAGGGAGGCCGTCCCCCCTCTCCACATGGAAGGAGGCTTTCTCTCCTTTCATTATCTCCATGTATTGATGATTTAATTTTGTGATTAAATTGTGTTGATTTATCAACATATATTTAATTTAAATTAAATTAATTGTTGTTGGTTTTACCAACACAAATCTTAGCCATTAAAATAAACACAATCAATGAGAGCCATTGGATTTGTATTGGCCCATGGATTGAGATCCATGGATCCCAAAACCCTATAAATAGAGAGGCATACCCATGCTCTCTCTTTACACACAAAATGCTTGAAAAGCATCTCTCTCTCTGTCTCTCTCTCTCTTTCTCTCTAGACGTCAGCCCTCTCTATCCCTCTCATGGCCGTCCACCATGGATACCATGGAGAGGTTCTCCGTCGCCGCAGCATCATCGTTATGCTGCCCGATCGTCTGCTCGTGGATCTCCGTCTCCTTCGGTGCGCCTCGCTCGTGAAGAAGACGGCGGATCTCGTGTGTCGAGATCAGGAGATCCGCCGCTTGGATCATCAACATGGATTGCGAGAAACGCGGTTCATCCCCGCGCTCGCAAGCGTCTCCTCCGTCGGATCGGACTTGAGACAGGAGGTCTCTTCGTTTAGAGACTCGATCGCAGCCACGCTTCAAGATGTAATCCTATTACTTGTTTGTGGTTTAGACGAAACGATTCGAGAAGTGTTCTTGGATCTTGTGGTTTCGTCGTATAAAATTTTTTAAATTCCGCTGCATCGAGCAACTAGTCCGACTAGTCGCTCCTTGTCGTATTCGATACGACGCACACGCTTCCGTGATGCGCTTGAGGATCAAACCATATCCTTCAGATCTAACCACCTTATTATCACTAGGTGGATCAAAAAGCTACCGTGTATTACGTGAAACAAGTGCAGACATTTCTTCTTCCATTGCTAATCGTCATTTGGTGTCACGGAGAGCTTCGTTGTGATTACGAGGGATATCTGTGTCAGACAAATGCTTCAGCAAATTGTTTAGAAGAATACCGAAGTCCAAAAAGGACACGACTTGGAGGAACATGAAACACTGCTTTATTTGAGAATATGACCTCAATGGAAACTTGCTCATTTATGGAAATGGTTGGCATGCGGTTAATGAGAAATGTGGCAGTAAGGACTACATCTACTTAGTATGTTGAAGGAACATGATAATCTATGATTTTGTTGATTATTGGTCCTGTGATGGTCACTTCACAGTGCGGAAGGCATATTTGTCCTACTCTTTGAAGGTTTTTTATCCGGCAATTGCTTCAAATTAGTTCGTTGACATTTGGAGGTCTAAGGTTCTGCTACGAATCCGTATTTTCATTTGGTTTCTTAGAAGGAATCCTCTGATGATGGGTGAGATAGAAGCGCATTTCTTACCAGGTTGTGATAACACTTGTGATTGCTATTTGATGGAAGAGGAGAGTATTGAGCACTTGTTTTTTGGATGTTCGGTTGCAAAGGTATGGGCATTAACGCTTGTCGATGGCGCCTATACTTCCAAATTGAATGACTTTTGTGTTTCACTGGATGCCATAGAGCATGGAAGTAGTCCCAAGAAGGTTTGGGTGGTATGTATCTTGTGATCTATGTGGCTAGTACGTATTGGTTCACTATTCCGGGATGCACATATGTATATGAAAAATGTAATTGAGCATGCAAAAAGACAATACATTTTTATAATTTTTGTTATTTTTTAAATATGAATATATAGAAACTTAATGGGTAGGTGTTTCCTTGATGTCGTACCCTATTTTCCCTAAAAATGATAATCTATGAGTAAGGTACAAGCAATGTCAAGAATATACTGATGTTTGTTCTAGGAAAATCTATTCTGTTGGGTAGTATAAGCACAAGTGGTTTGATGTATCCATGAGTAGACTGAAAAGACTGCATATCATGAGAAAAGAATTCTCTAGCATTGTCAGATCTATAGTTCTGACACATGAGCTTTATTTCATTTATAAATCAAACTATAAAATGGCAAAGTTTTCTCCCATTTTATGTATGGTTGGCTGGCTACGTGGATTCTTGTCAAATCCATGTTGAAAGATCCCACTGTTTTTTATGCTGGCCGTCGAATACCTAAAACAACCCTCAAGGAAGGATTTGAACTATGGTCTTTTTGATGGTAGGCACACGGCTCTACCACCAGACCATTGAAGTGGGTATATCAATAAATCAAATTATATGGTATATTTTACAATAAAAAGGTTCATGAAACACATGAGAAGCCATCCACGAGAATAAGGTAGTATCTGTTTCCTAAACAATCATGATATCGACTGGGTTTCCATACATTTAGATAACAAGCTCAAAGAGGGTACTGGAATAGACGGTACCCGGCGACTGAAAAGAACTTCGATGATGCTTCCCAGTTGGCAAGCTTCACACTTTAGGTTGATAGTGGGAGGGTGTCGGGGAAGGACTCGACGAAGTTTCTAAAGAGATGGATGTTCTAAGCGCTAATACCAGAGATGACCTGAATAGGTCAAAAAATGAAAAATGATCCCAGATTATGTCACGCTACAAGTTTGACTGAACAAGATGATAGACACCACATTCTTCACGTCGTGCACTAATTGTTTTAGTCAGTAGGTCCTGAAAAACACAAGAAACAATATTGAATATATCCCGACAATCAAGTTCAAATGTGACTAATAGAAAGAAGTCTGATTGGAAACTCAGGAACAAAAAGAACATTGTTGAGTTTGATGTTTGGGGTGAGATGAACACCCCCTTTTCCCTTGATCGGGGAAAATCTGTTGTCCTCAACTTGGAGAATTTGTATATGATGAATTTGTCGCATCTGATGTATGAGTCATCTCCCTATGTAGGTGGGTGGCAGGCACATGTATCAATCAACCATTCCGTTTTGCATTTTTTTCTAAGTCAACACATGTACCTATACGTACAACAACAATAGTCCTTTGATGGTTACTCCAATGTAAGTACGAATTATATCCAAGGTGGAGCCTGCTTAAATGCTACACTAGATTTTTAAAGTCTTTTTTCAAAGTAATCCCAGGAGAGAGTTTGACAACCCAACATCGCTTGTTAGTCTTGGATGTACAAATAAAAGGGCTGGTAAAGAAAAAGAGGGTTCCTAAGATCACTAGAACTAGATGGTGGAATCTTCCACTGAAGCAATCGAGCTTCAGGGAGAAGGTTTTAGAAGATTTATCTTGGGATTGTAGTGGAAGTGCAAACGAGATATAGGAGGCAGTAGCATCTTATATCCGAAAGGTAGCCAAAGAGATGCTAGGCGAGTCAAAGGGAGGAGTCCCAGGTCAAAAGGAGGCTTGATGGTGGAGTGAAGGGGTGCAAGAGAAGCTAAAAACTAAAAGAACATGCTTTAAAGCTATGTCTAAGCATAAAACATAGGAAACTGTCACAAACTACAAAATAGCAAAGAAGGAAGCAAAGAAGGCTGTAAGCGAAGCGAAGTCGAAAGCTTATGAAGTTTTGTACAAAAATCTCGACTCTAAAGAGGGCCAGAAGGATATATTCAAGTTGGCCAAAGCAAGAGAAAGAAAGACCAAAGACCTTTCTCCAGTAAGATGCATTAAGGACGAGGAAGGTCACGTGCTTGTTACTCAGAAGGATATAGAGACTAGACGGGAGAAATACTTCCATAAACTTTTCATTGGGGAAGGAAATTGAGAGATCACTTTGGGTGATCTAGCTAGTAGTGAAAGTTACTTGAATCGTGTAAGCTATAGACGGATACAAAGAAAGGAAGTAGAGGAGGCTTTGAAGGTTATGAGACCTGGGAAAGGTGTAGGACCGGATGACATCCCTGTAAAAGTATGGAAAGTTTTAGGTGAGCGCGGTTTGACTTGGCTTACGAATCTATTCAATGTTATTTGGCGAAGCAAGAAAATGCCTGAAGATTGGAGGAGGAGTATCGTGGTGCCTCTTTGTAAGAATAAGGAGACATTCAAATTGTTCAAATTATAGAGGTATCAAGCTGATGAGTCACACTATGAAAATTTGGGAACGTGTGATCGAGTGAAGGTTGAGACAAGTTTCCAACCTCAAAGAAAACCAATTCGGATTTATGCGCTCAACTATTGAAGTCATCCATTTACTGAGGAGAACAATGGAGATTTATAGAGCTAAAAGGAAGAACGTCCATATGATCTTTATTGATTTGGAGAAGGGCTTATGATTCTGTCCCACGAGAGATATTGTGGAGAGTTTTGGAGAAGAGACAAGTGTCTGTCCTATACATTAACCCCATAAAGGACATGTATGCTAGGGCTTTATCTTGTGTAAGGATCTCGTCTGGGAAGACTAGCTATTTTGACATCAACATTGTTTTATATCAAGGTTCAACTTTGAGTCCATTTCTTTTTACTTTGATTATGGACGAGTTGACAAGTCACATTCAGGATGAGTCACCTTGATGTATGTTATTTGCTGATGATATTGTGTTGATTGATGAGACTAGACATGGAGTAAATGAGAAGCTTGAGGTCTGGAGACATGAGTTGGAGAGTAAAGGATTTCGTATAAGTAGGGCTAAGACAGAATATGGAGTGCACCTTTGATGGAAGCAATGGTGAAGGAATTGAGGTGAAGATTGGTGATGATAACATTCAGAAGAGAGATTCTTTTAGATATATGGGATCTATTTTGCAACATGATGGGGAAATTGATGGAGATGTTACTAATAGAATAAATGCATGCTGGCTAAAGTGGAGAGGAGCCTCTGCTGTTCTCTGTGATAAGAAAATTCCTTTAAAAATTAAAGGAATGTTTTACAAAGCAGCTGTGAGACCTGCTATGCTCTATGAATCGGAATGTTGGCTTGTGAACCATAGACATGTGCAGAGAATGGCTGTAGCAGAAATGAAAATGCTAATGTGGATGTGGAGACACACACACGTAAAGATTGGATTTGGAATGATGCAATCAGAAAGAAAGTTGGTGTTGCTCCGATCGAGGATAAGATGCGAGAAAACCGCTTAAGATGGTTTGGTCATTTGCAAAGAAGATCAGTTGATGCACCAGTTAGGAGATGCGAGTGTTGGGATGTTGAGCCGACTAAGAGAGGGCGGGGACGACCCAAGAAGTGTTGGAAAGAGACCATACGAAGGGATCTTTGTTTTTTGGATATAAGCTCGGGATTGACCCAAGATAGATCTGAATGGAGGCGAAGAATCCATGTAGACGACCCTACTTAATTGTGGGAAAAGGCTTTGTTTAGTTGTTGTTTGTTGTTGACAACAGACTGACCATTACCCTCATTAATGACAACTTTAGCAATAGGGGTTAGATACCCATGTTTACTGTAGCATATTGCCTCAGAGTACCCTATTTTGTTGCAGAAAGTGCACTGGACTATGATACATCCTCCCTCTGGCGATTGTTGTGCCATTTTGACTCCTTTTTTCTTGTTTTTAAGGATATGCTCACGAGGATGGTGATTGGATGTGGCTGTGGGCAAGAGGGTCTCTACAGATTGGTCCAGTGTCCATATGCCGGAAGATTTTCCATTCTTATTGGATCTATCTTTCCATAAATGTGGCACTTTTTATTCGGTCATCTTCCTCTGTAGAAGCTGTACATAGTCCTACCTTAGTTCTCATCTCAATCCAGCTTCCAATGTGAGTTTTCCCGCCTTAGGATGCATCATCATACTTGTTTCACCTACCATCAGGATCGTTACAATAATTCTTCATTTGAGTTGTTGCATTTTGATATTTGGGGTCCCAGTCGTGTTCCTGATCACGAGGGGCACCGGTTCTATCTTGCCTCTGTTGATGATTTTTCATACTTTCTTGGGTCTTTCTTTTGAAAAATAAGTCTGTTCTATTATGCTAATATCTATCAAAGAAATAAAGAATCTTTTTTGATACTGTCAAGTATATTTGCTCTAATAATGCTTTGGAATTTCGTATTGGTCATTGATCACTGTTCTTCGAGTCTGTTGAGATTCTCCATTAGACTTCGTGCGCTTAACTTTCCAGCAGAATGATGTTGCTAAGCACAAACATTATCATCTTCTCGATGTTATCAAGAGTTTCCTGATAGAGAGTTATGCCCCTCATTCTTCCCAAGGAGGTGCCGTCCTCGTCGCGTGCTACCTCATTAGCCGTATGTCGTCCTCCGTGCTAGGAGAATAGGTTGCTTTTTAGGTTCCGTTTCCTAAAAAGGACCTATTCTCTACCGCCTCGCATCTTTAGTTGTGTGGTTTCTGTCCGTCACCCGACTCCTGGATATGATAAGCTCTCCCCTATATCTGTCAAATGCACCTTTGTTGGCTATTCCTAGACCTAAAGAGGGTGCCCGTGCTCTGATCATGTCAGATGGAAGTACTATGCCAGTGATGACATCACATTCTTTGAGTGTGTTATGTATTTTTCCCCCACAGGGATAATGATGACATCTTCTGAGTCTGATGAGGTTTACATTCCTCCTCCTCCTTCGCCTCCAGCTCCGACCACACCTCGTGTGATTTAAACTTTACTTCATGTATATATATATATTCACAAACCGACTATTAGACCCCCTGCTCATGTGCCTTCCCATCATCCAACACACTCCATGTAAATCTTAAACGCTTGGTTTTCACTGATGGCATTGTTGATGTTTCTGTACATGATGAGGGTGCATCTCCTCTGAAGATTGTGATAAGGAGGCATATCATTCAGAGGATCTTGTTTTGATCCATTGCACTTCGGAAGAGGAGGTGTACATGTGCCACACACCCTCTCTTAGGAAATGTTTCACTAGGGTATCTATCAGAGGGATTCATGAAGTTTGTGATGGGACTGTCAGCTGTTATGATTGCACACACATATCAGGAGGCTATGCAAGACAGTTAGGGGCATCTTGTTATGGAGGAAGAAATGGCTGTACTCCAATCATGAGGTACGTGGAGCTTGGTTCTTACCAGTTTGCCACAATAAGGACTTCTGTGGTTGGCTACAAGTGGGTCTTTACAGTGAGAGAACGAGTAGATGGCAATGCTCAATGTTGCAAGGCTAGATTTGTGGAATATGGATTCACTCAGACATATGGGGTGGACTATCAGGACAATTCTGTCTTGTGCTTCACACTCTATTCTACAAATTTTCCTATTTTTGTTGTGGCACGAGACTGGCCGCTCTCCCGAATTGATGTCAAGAATGGCTTTTTGTATGTCGATCTGAAAGAGATATAGCAGCCACCTGGGTTCGTTGCTGAGGAGTGTCTGAAGATATCCAAACTTCATAATGCTATTTATGGCCTTAAGAAGAGTATCACAGCATGGTTCTCGAAGCTCTCAGATCTGATAGAGCAACATGGATTTAATTGATCAAATGCAAATTGCTTGCTCTTTGTACTCATGACATTACAAGGTATTTTCGTTATTCTTGTCTATGTTGACGACGCTATTATTAGAAGAGATGATACATAGGATCGACGAGGCTATGATGTTCCTTGGACAATTGTTTGTCAGTAATGACCTTGGAGAACTGCTAATATTTTCTTGGGCTTGAATTTGCCAGGAATTAGATAGGACTTCTGATGACTCAAAGGAAGCACGCCCCTGATCTCCTTTTAGAGACTAGGATGACAAACTGCATCCTTGCTACTATTATTGATCCCAACATGAAGTCATATGATGATGATACATGCAATATGGACGAGAATATACATGAAGCTCATCAGAAAGCTCCTATATGTGACGATCACTGGGTCGGCCATCTCCTTTGTAGTGCCCAGTGAGTAAAGTCTTCTAGTTTATAGAGTAGCCACATCAAGCTCATTTGAATGTTGTCTCCATGATTCTAAGATACATGAAGTCTTCACAAGGTACACGTGTTACTCTTCGGTAAAGGGACATCTCTTGAGATCACAACTTGTGTAGATGCTCTCTGTGCAGGATGCCCAAAATATAGAAAGTCAACCTCTGGATTTGTTAGTGCTTATTAGGAGCTCACTGGTCTCATGGAAAAGTAAGAAGTAAACTGTTGTTACTAGATACATTGTTGAATCCCACATATATTGTCATGGTGCAAGAAAGCATTGAGATGATGTGGGTCTGGTCTGTTCTAACTGACCTAGGTAATGAATACCTCTTCCCATGCAACTACTATGTGCTAATCATGCTGCATTGTTCATTTCCAACAATCCATCATTCAAATGAGAAGACCAAACACATCAAGATGGATTGCCACTTTACTGGGGACGTGATGCAGAAGGGCTTCATTTTACAGTCTATGTCAACTCCTGACAACTGACTACAGACATTCACCAAGGCTCTAGTCAGGGGGTCATTCCAGAAGTGTTCTTCCAAGATGAGCATGATAGATATCTATGCTCCATCTTGTTGGGGGTGTTATAGGGAATAATATTCGTGTATTTCCTTCTTATGCAATTTCCCCATTGGTTATTTGCCCATGGTCATGGTGCAAGAAAGCATTGAGATGATCTGGGTCTATTCTGTTTTAACTGACCTAGCTAATGAATACCTCTTCCCATGCAGCTACTTTGTGACAATCAAGCTGCATTGTTCATTTACAACAATCCACCATTCAAATGAGAAGACCAAACACATCAAGGTGGATTGCCACTTTACTGGGGACATGATGCAGAAGGATTTCATTTCTACAATCCATGTCAACTCATGGCAACTGACTGCAGACATCTTCACCAAGGCTCTAGTCAGGGGTCATTCCAGAAATGTTTTTCCAAGATGAGCACGATAGATATCTATGCTCCATCTTGTTGGGGGGGGGGGTGTTATAGGAAATAATATTCGTTTATTTCCTTCTTATGTAATTTCCCCATTGGTTATTTGTCCTCTAGAGTTTGTCCTTTATTTAAAGGAGGCCTATGGCTACAAAATAAACATGTTATTCACTTCTTTCCGCAAATTCCTTTCGTACACTTTTACAGATGTGATTTGTGATCATACATTTTCTGTCACTTGACTTAAGTTGGGAGCATCCAATCCTTATGCCGTGCCATTGAGCTGTCCAAAAAAGTAAGACAGAAATTGTTTTAGCCATTGATAAAACGTAAATGTTGAATGATCCCGATGACTCTGAAAAATATTTTATTCGTAAAATGACAATATTTACGTTAGCATATACATTGTGTATATTGATATCATAGATTTTAGAATAACGAATTTACTACACATCTTTTGTTCACTTGTCTCTTGATTTCACCACTTTGCCACAACAATTTAATATTTTTAAGAGTTCCAGGTAAGTATTATGATTGTTTTTGTAGTGGTTCCTCGATCAAGAGAATAAGCTGGACAACAATTTTATCCAATGCTAGCTTATAACAATTTTATGCTATATTCCGACATTTTCTTGCACTTCCTCCCCTGTCATCTGCATTACCACATGTATTAATCATATAATCATATTTTTTTACTGTCTACTCTCAGAGTCGGAACAACCAGCTTCGTGATCTTTATTGCCCAAAGGACATCATGCCAACACCGTATCTACTGACATGTCCCTTCAACGATGCGAGGAAAACTTAGGGGCAGCTTCCTAGCAATTAGGCAATATGGGCGGTATGAGGGTGTGGTGCAACCTATTTTCTTTTATTATTTTGGGGTTAACATGTAAATTTATATAATTTTTGGTGGCAGCTTCCCAAAGGATTCCTCTGTTATTCTCATTTTTTATTGTTGAAAAGGCACATAACTCCCCTATAAATAAGGGGATCCAACATTTATTTGAGGCAATGAAGAATTGAGTGAGAATTAACTTTCTCGACAATATGCTCTCTTCCTCAGATTTTCGCATCCCGACCTTTCCTTCTATTGACGAACACCCCCAACTAATATTGCCTCACACACCCCAACCTAAATCAAAAAACAACTCTACACCTCCCATTTCCCTCCCTTACCCTCTCCTATCATTTGTCTTCTTCCTCATTTCTTCTCTTCCCATTACTCGGAAGGCACCCGCCTCTCATTTTTCCTTCTCTTTCTCTCCCACTAATTCTCTCTCCACCTTTCTTTCACCTATCTTCTCACCTTGTCTTTTCTCCTTACCCCTTTCATCTCTCACTACCAATTCCTATCCACCATTCTCATCCCCCAAACCCATTCCCGCCATCTGGTTACGCGTCATCATTCAACCGCTAGACTAACGACCTCACCACTCTATCGGCACACCAAGCTCGCACCACTAGCACATCATTGTCGCCCACCACCTCGTCGATGCAACAACCATCTATAGCCTGACTATCATTGCTATTTGTCACTAGCGGGTATCTCTAATCTACTAGGTGATGCTGACCTAACTCATGCGCTACTGGATGAGCTATTGAGCATTGGGTTCCCTTACAACAAACTAACTATTGCTACCACAACATGAATAAAATATGCTAGATAGGACTCAAGCTAATGGCTCTCTACTATGTTATTTATAGTTAAAGCACATCCTAATCAAAGAGTTTTAGATACACAAATGGTAAAAAATTGAAAGCTAGAACATCATCACTTAAGCTTATAAGTCCTATTTATTAACATGTGATTAGGCTCCTAAAACTCATCTTTAATCCTTAGTGCAAGAAATCGTATATGGAAACACTTGCAGCGATATTGCTATTGAAATGCCAGTGGGAAAGATAGTTGGCATAGTGGTGATTAATGTCATAAATGAGATGATGTTTCATATTTTGCTTTATTTCAGGGGCTGGCATATTTCCACAGAGTGGCTAGTAGAAGACGCCATCACAATCTAATAATGATGCAGCGTGGAACGACATTATAGGGCCGAATATTTTTTAAATTGTCAATTTTATTTACGTTTATTTAAAGTTGTCGGGTCTTTAATTAAATAAATGAGATCGTCTGTGATCTCCAACAATTAGTTATAGATTTGATTTTTAAAATTTGGTCGGTTAATTAGTTAGAGTCTAATTAGGATAATTAGTTGTCAATTTAAATTAGTTTACTATTTTTGTAATCTCATCCCTCCTATATAAAGGGATGAGGGTCCATTGTTTTAGGGGGTCAAGTATTAATGAAAATTTGAGATTTATCTCCCTCTATCTCCCTTTCTCCCTCCCACGTGTTCTTCACGTTTCTTCTTCTCCCTCAAGCCCTCGTTCCTGACGAGTTTCTTCTCTCAACCCCTCCAATTCTTCCACCAAAATCTACCTTTCAACATTTCAAATTTCATCGTCGACGCAAATCCATTTGCATCAATTGGTATCAGAGCATGGCAACCGAATCGTTCCTACGATTCGACGATCCTGTCGAGTATTGGCGTTTGCAACTCAATCTTAGTTGCATATCTCATGGTTCGCGTTCACGAGCGCGTCAACAAAAGTTCAAGCAATGCCTTATGTCTAGCATCAAAGTGCAAACTTGGTTGGATGCGCTAATCGACGAAGATTGATCCGTCAACGGCAAAAATCAGATTTTTGCAGCCGCTGTTCAACCCGATTTCGAAGCAAAAAACAAAGGTATTCTCATTGCGGATGAAGATTTATTTGATACGACTCCTATGCAACAATACGATGATGATACGGGCCCAATATTTGATGAAAGTACGGATCTATATTATGAAAACATCAAGTTTTCTGAGGTCAAGGCTGCTGTCCAGGAATTCTCGGCGTCACCGGCACCACCACTACCACCACCGTCGCCAAAGACGTCACCAGTCCCATCGCCGCCTCCCCCTTCCGCCGCCACCCTCGCACTTCCTGCAACAGAACCCCCTCCTCCCAACCACACCCGTCCTCGCCGCCTTCCCCATCATCGTCCGCTCGTCCCGGCCTCCCCTCCCTCCCCGCGATCACCCCGGTGGTGCCCCGCACAACCCGCGCCTCTCCCACGCGCTGGCCCCCCGTGCCCCGACCCCCCTCGTCGCCGCCCTTCCCCGCATCGCCTCCCCCTCGCCTCGCGCCCGCGTACCCTCTCGCCCCTCCCTTCCCGCAGCCCCTACTACCACCGACCACCCCGGCTGTTGCCGCCACACCCTGCCGCCCCAACCATCGCCCCCTAGGGCCAAACCAGTCCCCCCGCGATTCCAGGGCCGCCGTTCACCATGCTGCCGATGTCCCCGTTCCGCGCCGCTAGAGGAAGCAGAGCCCTAACGATGGGCGCCACTTAAGACGAAGGAGAGAAACCCTATCGAGGGCTGTTTCGGCCAAAGGAACCGAATCCCTCAACTTTCGGGAGTTGAGGTTGATTGGGAAAAATTGCAAAAGAAAATCCCCTAAACCCCATATTTGCAGAAAGGCCAAAAGTGATAGGAAATTAAGGAAGAATGAAGGGGTGCGAAAATTGCGCCCAAACCCCCGGCTGCGAAAATATTAAAAGAAAAGGACTGGAAATAAGAAATCTGGGGACCCTCCTTATCCTATTAGGACTAGGACCTTGGGGTTCATCTATATAAAGACCCCATGGCTTCCTTCAGTGGCCACATCTCCTCCTCTCCTTTCATTGTGCTATTGCTTTGCCATGGACCCTCCAAGAGCCATGTTGTTCATGCCCTTGGGAGAGGAATCGCGAAGAAACGCGCCAAGGGAGAGAGAGATAAAAGAGATAAATCTCAAATATCATGTATTATGACTTGTCCCTTACAATACACTACCAACCCCTTTATATAAGAGGGGTGGAATTACAAAAATAGAAAGTGAATCAAATTCAAAATTCTACTCGATCCTAATTGACTCTAATTGATTTGAATCAAAACTCAAATCTACCTCTATCCTATTTTGACTCTAATTCGAAATTCAAAATTCAAATTTAAAATTGACTGAATAATTTGAGATCACACGCGATCTCTTTTATTAAAATAAAAATCGCCACGACTCAAATAAACGTAAATAAAATTAACGGATAAAATTCAACCCTAATTGTTAATTTCGTGCTGCATCAATTCTCCTCCGCTTGAAAAATTCATCTCCTGATAAATTGCTCGATCTTCGTTCCATCGATGGAGAATTCGATGTTGAAATTGTAGCTTCAAATTCCCCCAATCGCATCCTCTTCAACGTTACGTTTGTAATTTTTTTAATTGGAGGGCGTCTCTGCAATTTTCGTAACCCCTTACTTAAAATATAACAATATCATAATTTTCCCTCCAATTGGCCCTGTAGATAAAAATTCTTGTGAGGAGGACTTCACTACAAATATCCCAAATCATATTCTAATTCCTATTCCCATGGGATCGGATTTCTCTCGAAAGGTAACCACACCCAAGGTTGGAAAAAACGAAAAGCGGAACGAGGCGGTTAGCCTAGAATCGAGGCGAGGCGTAGCCTCGAGGCGTAGCCTCGAGGCGGTCGAGGCGTAAGCCTCAGTTTTTCCCCCCAAATTATGTAATTTAATAAATTTAATAAAGAATCTTGTAATAATATCAGTAAGAAAATATTATCTAATAAAATTCCAATGTTCCAAAGCAATTAAAGAATATTTGTAGTAACTTTTCGATACGAAGAGTAATAAACATGGCTGATAGATTACTTGGGCTAATGTAAAAGTCTAAAAGTTCAAGACAAAATATTACAATGCTCAGAAAACACAATATAAGTTCGAATATTCTACTTATAGTCCATGTCCAATAGTTCTAAAATGCAAAAAAATCCTAAAAGATGAAGCTTCAGAAAATTCTAATCATGGTTCCGAGCCTCCAAGCCCAACTGCAACATCTGCATAAAGATCATCATCTGAAGAACTGCTACTTGTTGGATCATCCAATGAGTCATCCATATACTTCAAATTTGCTTCATCTTCCCCTTCATCGCTAACTTCATCATCACCGTCATGAAACTCCTCATCATCGACGTCCACTACCGCTTTTCCTAAATTAGATAATAATAATGTTACTTAACTTACTCCTATTGTGTTTAACATAAACAAAGATATTCGAGAATCAAAATAATAGGAAGCCATTACCTTTGTCCTTCCTCCTCTTCCGACGTGAATTGTCTTGTTGATCAGCTTCATCCTCGGCTTCTACAACCTCATCTTCAATGGGGGTATTTGCATCAAGTTCTTGATACGCCTCAAAGTCACAACTTTGGAGCTCTGACACCCATTCATCACTAGAATCCACGTCATCCAAGCATAGTGGATCCTCCATTGTTTTTCTCCTTATCTCTCTCTGCTTCAACTTTAGGTTAAACATCACATAGACCAAATCATTCAATTTGGCTTGTGTGAGTCGATTCCTTCTCTTTGTGTGGATCTAGTGGTGGATTTCCAATATAAATCGTTAGATTAATCATAAATCTTGATATAATATAATTGTAAATATTATTGAAATATTACCTGATTAAAAGAACTCCAGTTCCGCTCGCAACCCGATGCACTACAAGTCAAACTCAAAACTCGGATGGCAAATTTTTGCAATTCGGGACATTCATCCCCAAATTGAGACCACCAATCCGCTGAAAATGTTATATTTCATGAACAAAATTAATGTTAGATATTTTATCAATTGAAAGAAATAAATAACAAAATCAGATACATACTAACCAGGACTCCTCTTCTTTCGTGTACTTATTGCACTTTCCCATCCAAAGAAGCCTCTTGCATGCTTAAAAGCATCAATATGTATATCGATTTTCTCCCTCACAGATTGATCCTCTATTATCCTTGCTATGCAATCAAACAAACCCCTTTTTATCTCAAAATGTTTGGAGAAGGAAGGTTCGTATTGGCATTGAGGATTCAGAAAGTAGGCTGCCGCATGCAAATTGGTATGGAGTTGGCGATCCCATCTGTCGTCCACAATATCCCACAATGTTCTGTACTTTGTTTCATCATTGCCCAATGCTTTCGCAATTTCTTCCTTAGCTCTATCCATGGCCTCATAGATGAAACCCATTGGTGGATATTTTTCGGAATCCACCATGCGCAAAACCATAACCAATGGCTTCGTCGTTCGTATCACATAGGCAACACCAGGCCAAAAAGTTTTGCTTCTCAAAATTGTTTGACTTACGCTTTTCCCCTGAGGCTTGGAAGCATAAGGACTCTTCTTCCATTTACTAGAAGTAAAAAAAGACTCCAGAGGATCCTTCATGCTCATCAATTTTTGTAACGTGAGAAAAGCCGTAGCAAAACGTGTGACAGCTGGTCGCACCAAATCTCCTCCTATTTGCTTCCTTACCATGGCTAAAACCCATCCATGCGCATAGATGTAGTTAATGATCCTTTTTGCTTTCTTGAACACTGAAGCGGGTAGAGGCAATTTCAAGATATCCTCCAACATCAAGTCTATGCAGTGGGCTGCACATGGAGTCCAGTAAAGATGCTTCCTTTTCTCCATCAACAGTTGTCCAGCCGCCTTGTAATTCGACGCATTATCTGTGATAACCTGCAAAACATTGCATTCGCCGACCTCCTCCACAATCTCATCCAATAGTTGAAAAAGCAAGGTTGCATTCTTTACTTTATCGGACGCATCGACAGACTTCAAGAACCAAGTACCTTTCGGATTGTTCACCAAGAAGTTTATTAAAGAACGACCTTTTACGTCAGTCCAACCGTCCGACATTATGCTACAACCAGTTTCCGCCCAAGAAGCCCTTGCCTCACCCATAACATCCCAAATGCTCTTCACTTCTTCTTTCAAAATCCAACTCTTTAGCTCGTAAGCCGATGGAGGCTTCAATCCCCTTCCAAAGGAGCCGACAGCATGAAGCATGGCCGAAAAGGAAGGGCTACTTGCACAATTGAATGGCAACCCATTCTCGAAGAAGAATCTGCCAATGGTACGACACACACGATTTCTCTCCTCTTTCTTCCATGTCTCGTTCAATGTAGTTTGATGACCACTCATCCCAATTGTAGTTGTTGGACTTGGACTTCCCAATGGTGATGGTCCGGCAAGAAAGACGTCCATAGGACCTCTTGCCCTCTTCATGTTGCTAGATCCAGATGGACTGATTGCTTGATTTTCACCACCACCAAAGGGATTTTGCACCTCAAAACTACCAGCTCTACACAATTCTTCCATCTCCATCATTGCTCTTTTACTTTTCTCTTCGTTGGAAGATAATATGGCCTCAAGGTTCGAAAAAACGAAAGGCGGAACGAGGCGTTTTCCCTGGAAGCGAGGCGAGGCGTAGCCTCGAGGCGGTCGAGGCGTAAGCCTCAGTTTGTATAGAAAAATAATTATAAAATATATAATAAATATATTTATTGGTGAAATAATATAATCTGACAAACATATAGTATGTAACAATGTAATATATGATGATGTTACGAAGATAAGAGTATGAAAAAAGAATATGTCAATGCCATAAACCTTTCTACTGAATTTCTACCCAATCAGAAGGAAATCATTGGCTGTAACTATTGCTAAATTTTTTATCTAAAGAGGATTGGCTATAGTTGTCATTATAGATATCCAAGTGTTGATATGAATCATATGATTTGAATACTAACTATATGTTCTACTGCACTCAAATGAAGAATGGTCTGATATCCTTCCTGTGCCACCATACCCTACCAGTACGGGGGTCTCGCTGCCCGGTCAGCGAGCCTGGGGGGGCTAGGGGGGGCCCAGGTTGGCCCCCCCTTGCGAGGGTGCAGGGGGCAGTGCCCCCGTCCGAAATTTTTTTCTTATATGAGTATTCAAATTCGTATACAGTTTTTTATATGTTTAAGGATGTAATAGTAAGAGTTCACTGAAATAATTTGGCATGTTAATGGTAAATATGAATGTGAAAGAGGTCAAAGAGGTCAAATTTAAGCATTCATCTTGCATAAATATATACTCAACAACAAGACCTTTATAAACATATGAAAATATGAACACGAATAATTTTTTCCTTTAAAAAAATACTTGAAAAAGCCCTCACGCCTCACCTAGCGCCTCGCCCCACCTCAGCGCCTCGCCTCGCCTCGACCGCCTCAGGCATCTGAGGCGCACACCTCAGCCAGGGGGTCTGAGGCGGTCGCCTCAGGGCGTTTTCTCAACGCCCCGTTTCGCCTCGACCGCCTCAGCGCCTCGAGGCACGTTTTTTTAAACCATGGGTGGCGGCCAAGCCACGGGTGTGTTCGGATCACAATCCTATTTTGTGGTGCTCGGAGGAGGCTCCTTTGCAGAGGGGGATGTTTAGATACGAAAAGTGCTGGCTGTTGGAGTGCAATTTCAGGGAGTTGGTGACGTCACATTAGTCGGGGATGGCCGCTTCGGGCTCCGCAACGTCTCGCTTTGTGCAAAAATTATCGTCGCTACGGGTTCGGCTATCGGCTTTCAAGAGGGAGTCGAGGGTGGCCAGGAGCGCTTCCAGGAGGGACACGGAGGAGACTATCCGTTCTCTTGACGCGATTGGTGACCACAGGGATCTCATGGTGGAGCTGGCCGACCGCGCTGCGGCTCAGTTGAAGGCTTCTCTGGAGGATAAGAAGCGCGTGACAGAATGGAGGCAACGGTCGAGAAGCGTTTGGCTTCGGGAGGGGGACGCGAATACTTCTTACTTTAACCGTCTTGCTAATGGGAGACGCAGGACAAATGTGTTGCCCTCCATCACCATTGGTGGGCATCGCGCGGAGGGGAACGGGGAGATGGGGAGGGCTATAGCGGCCCACTTCAAGAACGTGTATACTTCATCTATTCCGAGGTTGTGGAGGTGGCTGGGCCGTGACACGCATACAGTGGCGGGCTCACACGTTGACTTGCTCGTTCGTGATATCACTTTGGAGGAGCTCAAGGATGCGGTTTGGGAGTTAAATGCCGATGCGACTCCTGGCCCTGATGGGTTCCCGGTGGCGTTCTACCGAGATTTTTGGGATCTACTCGGCCACGAGGTGTTGGAGGTGACCTCAGAGTTCCTAAAGGGGAACACAGGCTTCGACATGATCAACCGTGCACTAATCATTTTATCGCCCAAGTCGTCGGCGCCGGCTAACATCGACGACTTTCGCCCTATTGCGGTCTCCAACGCTATTTATCTTATTATTGCAAAGGTTCTAGCTATTCGTCCGGGCGTCATTCTTGACAGCGTTATCTCCCCGATGCAATCAGCTTTCATTCCTGGGAGACAGATTTCTGATTGTCTCACGCTTGCATCGGAGATCATTGCGGATTGGAAGAGGAGGGACGTAAGTGATGTCCTATGGAAGGTGGACTTTAAGAAGGCTTACGACAACCTTGATTGGAGATTTCTCTGGTCGGTGCTTCGGAGGAAAGGGTTTCCCGGAGTTGTGGATCTCTTGGATGAGGCGGTGCGTCACCACTGCATCCTTCTCTATCATGGTGAATGGCCGCCTGGAGGGAGTACGTCAGGGGTGCCCTCTGGCACCCATGCTCTTTATCCCGGCGGCTGATGTTTTATCGGATTTTGCGACTCGTGTGGTCGGCGGCGGCATATCGAGGGGATACTCTAGGGGGATGTGATGGTACCTATCTTACAATATGCCGATGATACACTGTTCTTCATTGGGGGGGGAGGCTTGATGAGGCGAGGGGTATGGCCTTGGCTCTGGAGATCTTTAGTGAGTTGTCCTGGTTGTTCAAGAACGATTGCAAGTCCAAGTTCGTTCCCTTCGGCCTTGCGGCTCATAGCAGTGATGCGTTTGCGGCGGCTTTGGGGTTGGCCTGCTCCTCTTTACCGATGGACTACTTGGGGATGCCTTTGTGCGTGGGGAGGACACGACTGAGAGATTGGCTGAGGGTGATGGAGAAGGTGGAGGCGAGATTGGCTGGCTGGAAGTCCGCGATTCTCTCGAGGGATGGCCGACTGGTCTTGCAGAAGGCGGTCCTTTCGTGTATTCCGATTTATTTTCCGTCCAACCGGAGGATGCCTAAGGGGATCAGGGCTAGGCTGGAGAAACGTATGCGGGCGTTCTTATGGGGGAAGTAGGGGGGAGGGTCGAGGGGGATCCACTTGGTGGGGTGGGAGGATATTACTTGCAGGAAGGATCAGGGTGGACTGGGGGTGAAGTCCATCAAGGATATGAACGACGCCTTGTTGCTTAAGTGGGCGAGCAGGTTGTGGGGGCCGGGGGAGGATCTGTGCTGTACTGTGGTGCAAAGGATCTATGACGTGGGGGGGGGCTTGCAATCGCAGCTCTCCCGTGTAGCCTCTCCCACCCCTTTCTGGAGGGGGGTCGTGGACGTGTTCTTGAGGAATTCCACGCTTTTCAGGCCGGGGGGGGGGGCGCTGTGCTCTCGCTTCCCGCGGCTCTTTGCTTTGGCTGAGGTGTAACATCTGGGATCCGCGTAAACCCGAACTCGATCCGAATAAGGTTCGAATAACCCAATAAAGTTATCAGACAATATTAGATAAACTAAAACGATCAATTGATCGCAAATCAAAAGTTGTTCGGGTGAAATCGACAAAAAATCGGTCGCATTGTATTGCGCGCCGCGAAAAAGTCGTGACGCAAATTCAGAAACCGCAAAACGAACTGAGACCGTCATAAGATCCGATTCGACAAAAGAAGACCAATGGAATCAACCGTTCGTCAATCGGAGGTCGTTTGGTATTTTAGTTCGCAAAATTTAACCCCAAAATCAAAAATGAATCTCGAAAATTTCGGGCATCCAAACTCGATCAAAAATATATCAATATTATACTCATATTGATTGTCGTTCCGAGACAGTCGAAACGAGATGTTGCGCGTCAAGATCCGAGGTCCGAGGCACGATTTCGAAAGACTTTAATATCTTTAATAAAAAGAAAAATAAAAATAATCTCTATTACTCTAGCAGCACAACATACACTGTTTTGTTGCCATTTTCCAACCGTGGGTTTTCTTACCATTTGGCTCCTTAAGGCCATAACACTTGGCCTTATACCCCTCCAATTGGCCCTTAATTTCTTCTCCACTTGGCAACTAACAATGCTCTTTTTATTGCTATATAAACATATGTTTGCCCTTAATTTGTTTTACTCTCTAACGAGAGAGCCTTTCCCCCCTCTCTTCTTTTCCCTATTTCTCTTCCCCATCGCCTATTTTATTCCAGAATTTCACCCGGCAATCCAATATCAGCCCAAAATTCCAGCAGCCCAGTTCTGTCCTCTTCTTCTCTTCCTTCTCTAAGATCCATCTCCAACCTCTTCAAGTTGCAGATCTGCTGTTACCTCAGCTTTTGGTGCTGCTGTTGAAGCTCTAAAATCCCCCAATTCTGAAGAATCTAAGGTACATCTAAACCCCATTTCATCATTTCTTCTTCTTCTTTCTTTTTCTTCTCCTCCTACCAAAGGAACCTTTTGATTTCAAATTTTAGCAACTCTTGTCGCTGTAGCTGGTAGTGAAAGTTACTTGAATCGTGCATGCTATAGTCGAATACAAAGAAAAGAAGTAGAGGAGGCTTTGAAGGTTATGAGACCTGGGAAAGGTGTTGGACCGGATGACATCCCTGTAGAAGTATGGAAAGTTTTAGGTGAGCGTGGTTTGACTTGGCTTACGAATCTATTCAATGTTATTTGGCGAAGCAAGAAAATGCCTGAAGATTGGAGGAGGAGTATCGTGGTGCCTCTTTATAAGAACAAAGGAGACATTCAAAATTGTTCAAATTACAGAGGTATCAAGCTGATGAGTCACACTATGAAAATTTGGGAACGTGTGATCGAAAGAAGGTTAAGGCAAGTTTCCCAAGTAAAAGAAAACCAATTCGGATTCATGCCAGGTCGCTCAACTATTGAAGCCATCCATTTGCTGAGGAGAACAATGGAGATTTATAGAGCTAAAAGGAAGAATCTCCATATGATCTTTATTGATTTGGAGAAGGCTTATGATTCCGTCCCACGAGAGATACTGTGGAGAGTTTTAGAGAAGAGACAAGTACCTGTCGTATACATTAATCTCATAAAGGATATGTATGATAGGGCTTTATCTTGTGTAAGGACCCCGACGGGGAAGACTGACTATTTTGATATCAACATTGGTTTACATCAAGGTTCAGCTTTGAGTCCATTTCTTATTACTTTGATTATGGACGAGTTGACAAGTCACATTCAAGATGAGTTACCTTGGTGTATGTTATTTGCTGATGATATTGTGTTGATTGACGAGACTAGAGATGGAGTAAATGAGAAGCTTGAGGTTTGGAGACATGCATTGGGGACTAAAGGTTTTCGTATAAGTAGGGCTAGGACGGAATATATGGAATGCACCTTTGATGGAAGCAATGGTGAAGGAATCGAGGTGAAGATTGGTGACGATAACATTCAGAAGAGAGATTCTTTTAGATATCTGGGATCTATTTTACAACATGATGGGGAAATTGATGGAGATGTTACTAATAGAATAAATGCAGGCTGGCTAAAGTGGAGAGGAGCCTCCGCTGTTCTCTGTGATAAGAAAATTCCTTTAAAAATTAAAGGAAAGTTTTACAAAGCAGCCGTGAGACCTGCTATGCTTTATGGTTCTGAATGTTGGCCTGTAAACCATAAACATGTGCAGAGAATGACTGTAGCAGAAATGAAAATGCTAAGATGGATGTGTGGACATACACGTAAAGATCGGATTCGGAATGATGCAATCCGAAAGAAAGTTGGTGTAGCTCCGATCGAGGATAAGATGCGAGAAAACCGTTTAAGATGGTTTGGTCATTTGCAAAGAAGGTCAACTGATGCACCGGTTAGGAGATGCGAGTGTTGGGATGTTGAGCCGGCCAAGAGAGGGCGAGGACGGCCCAAGAAGTGTTGGAAAGAGACTATACGAAGGGATCTTAATTTTTTGGATATAAGTCCGAGATTGACCCAAGACAGATCTGAATGGAGGCGAAGAATCCATGTAGCCGACCCTACTTAATTGTGGGAAAAGGCTTTGTTGTTGTTGTTGTTGCTTGTCGCTGTAGCTGCTCTTGCATGTCACACAAACCTCCAAAATTTAGGGATTTCTTTAAGGTACACTCCCCTCTCCCTCCCTCCATGCTGCCATACGTGCAAATTCACATTTTTATGCCATGCATGCAGTGATCATTCAATTTTCTCACTTTCCATTATTAGATTCTAGTATAAAAATTTGATTTCAATAAGGATCAACCCTTGCTCTTTGCATCAAGTCACTTTCCATTATTAGATTCTAGTATAAAAATTTGATTTCAATAAGGATCAACCCTTGCTCTTTGCATCAAGGGACCAGTTGAGCTGAAATTTATAGAATTAATCCTCACTGTTTTCCGAGTAATCATAAATCAATTTCTTTATTACTGCGCAACCAATAGCTTGTTTTTATATTTTAGTGAACATATGTTTCAATAGAAAGTATTGTTAACAGAAATAAATAAAAATTTAGTATAGATATATATGTTACCCATTTACTGGCTATACCCTACTGGAAATGAATTACATTCATCTTATGTATTAGAGACACATTTGACCTTGTTATACATTGATTTTCAGTATTATGAATCTTCTTAGAGATCTCAGTAGGCACTCTACGATAATGGGTTACAAATATTTATGAAACCCTTGAGTTAGTAGGCTCTACTTATTGTTTTAATCCATGTTACTGTCGTCTTGATTAGTGGGAATACATGCAAATATTTAGAAATGTATAGAGGATATATATATATATATATATATATATATATAGTAGCATAAGTGTGTTCCTGTCCAGACCAAATAAAGCAAACACTACATACATTTATAATATTAGAGATTTAAAAAGTTACAAAAAAGTATACTTGTTTTCATAGTCAAACTGTAAATATATAATTCAATTGGGATTTAGGTAGCATTACCATGCCTAAATATTACATTTAGATTAAAAATAACCATATTAATTTTTTGTTGATTATAAAGTATAGATCAGGAAATTATATGCAAATGAATTATAATATAATGATGGAACTTCATCTCTTTAATTGAACAACCTTTCAAGTATGCTCACCGTATACTATCTTTATTCACTTCATAATGAAGATTTATGGTTCCTTGTTTTGGAAGAGTACTTCACATCTAAATATAATAGAGTCATTAAATTAGTATTAGTAACTCTTCCACTAATACTTGAGATCATGAAATTGTACTGACTGCCTTAGTAGTGAATACTGAAATTATCATTTGCATTATCATTTGCCTCAGATATGGTGATCATTTATCCTTTCTCAGTTAGATCTAATCCTCAATGCAATTGAGGTAAATTAGAAGAAGTATTAAAAAAAACTTTGACAATGATTCTTACATATTTCTACTTAATAAAATCACTCCTTATTGGTGTTGTTAAAAAGTGGTGTCTCTTGATAGCCATCGTAAACATAATCACATACGAGTTTGAGGAAGCATTGGGTAAATCAACTAAGTAGGTTAATAGGGAATAAGTGATATTGCTTAAATTATGTCGGTCATGGTGATCCTTACACCTGACTGTGCGAGGGCGCGGTAACCCTCAACTGGGCGGGTGATAGGAAGCCCAGTTCGAGAAGCGGCCGCCAAGTGCGCGGGTCTAGGATCTCAGTCCCTGCACAGTTTTTACGCGAGCTCACAATGTTTTTACGCCTCGTTGGGATCCCGACTTTAAACCAGTTCCGCTGACCCTTTGTTTTAGGATACCCAGACGAAGGATTCTCGGTTTTTCAGTTTTACGTATGAGCTCGGTTGCCCGTACTAGTCGGGCCGTTTTCTAGAGCGATTTGTCTGGGAAGTCTCTCTTACCCGTCTCAGTGGCGTAGTTTGGGAGTAGACCTATCTTTCTATTGGACTGTACTTCCAACTAGAGGGCGAGACGGAAGAGCCATTTGTAGGCTTCTTCACTGAGTTTACTTCGCCAACAGACTTGGCGATTCTATATCTAGATCATCCATATCTATATCTACATCATCTGAAGTTATATCCGAAACAATTGAAGTTAAGAATTGGAGAAGTTACGATCAAAAGTTGTGTATGATAGGAAATGACTATTCACTAGACTTAAGAATCTAAATAAATCAAGAAAATTTTCCAATCTCAAACTTTTCCATCATCACTTACAAGCATGATCTCTGAAGAAAATGATATATATTCTTAAACTCATATACTCATGAATATTCAACTACAATATAAATATGTCATATGTAGGGAATATTGGGTTTTGGGGCAATCATTAGAGACGCTTATAAACAACCTGAATACCTTTTTACTTACGCAAGTAGATGTAAATTGTGCTTGTTCCACCTTTCTACTTGCTCTCTTTTGTACATAATAAATTATATGTCATTTATTTTCAAATTATGGATTTGTATTCACGTTTGTGACTCAGTGTCTTTCCTAAACATGTTTTGGCACGCAAACAGCCTGTTGATCTGTAGTTGTTCATGCTTTCAGGAGACAGGGTATACACTAGACGATATGTTTTATTTTGTCTCAGTTTTTGGTTGGTTGATTATGTATAATGCTTCTCTTTTATTCAGTTAGATTTTTTTGGGGATATTGTATGTACTAGCAGACACTGTACATGATGTAAAATTATATGGAAATTAATGAAATGAAATTTTGATGCCATTTGTATCTAGTAGCGTGTGCTTATGATTATGGATGTGAATGTCATGTGGAAATATAGCTGAGCGAAATTTTTTTCCTATTTTTCTGTAGCTTATGCGAATCTTATGTGAATAAAATGCCGCGAAAGTAGCGTAAACGGGTACCCGGATCCTCGGGGGTTCATAATTTGGTATCAAAGCAATGGTACTCCGATACGCACATTCGCGGTATTATAATTCCGATCGCATTAAGCTTTCGGATAGCGACATTCTTCCGACTTGTCGTGAGTCCAAGAAGGGAAATATGACATTCATATTCAACCACCAAAAATGCTACCGATTTCATTAATTTTCATATTATATCGCAAGAAGAGAAAAAGCATATATCATAATATCTGCGAACAATAGATTTTATGACTAATAGATAGTTCTTATGTAGAGCCATGGCATCCCGACCGGGTTAGGAGACAACTGATCAGTTGGCACGCATACTGACTGCCCTCACTGTCCTCCAGCAGTAGCAGACTGCCATGTAAGGTCAGCAGGAGCAGATATTGGCCCAGCAGACTGAGATTGCCGACTGGCAGACAGATATAGAGATGAGGTTTGAGGACTTATCAGATTTCACGTACCATCCATCACAGGATGGCACACGGCATGATCAGTATCAGTCTGTTGAGGTAGAGTAGCCTCATCCTGATGATTCACTTGAGGAGATATCTGAGTATGGAGCAGATGATGCAGACTTTGACATGTAGCATGACCCTGTTGACTTTGCTGACGAGGGTTCACATGACTACTCGGCTATTCACAAACACCAGTCCGTTTTCACGTCCTACCAGCGGGCCAACATACCCTTGTTCGAGGGCACATGTTCACCAGATGTTGCTGAGCAGTGGCTGAAGCGGTGATGAAGGTGCTCAGGATGATTCACGCGCTACGAGACACGTTGCTATCTTTCATGGAGTACTCACTTACAGACTTTGCTGAGAGATGGTGGGATGCCGTAGTATCTGAGTTAGGCCGAGAGCCTACATGGGATGATTTCGAGACGAAGTTCAGAGCCCACTTCTTTTCTGTGAAGTGGAAGCAGTCCCACTGCCGACTTTTTGCAGAGCTTCGTCGGGGACAGATGACAGCTAGAGATTACTTTATCTGATACACAGAGCTGTCACGACATACACGAGCAGCTGGCGCATTTCCAGAGGAGAATCTGGAAAAGTTCATCAGCGGCATGCAAGTGGAGGCACATGAGAAGCTAGCTGGACTACACATCACATCCATCTCCGAGGTTACTGATGTTGCGGAGAAGTTTGAGGACATCAGATGGAGACGTTTCGGGAGCTCGTCTGGAGCAACGCCTAGATTACGGCGATCTTTTGGACCGATACGTCGACTATTTCGGCAGCAAAGGTTAGACAGACGGTTCCGACCTACATGTTCGTCCTTCACAGACAGTGCTCACTCTTCTCCATCGACTATTTTGGGAGGAGCACTTGCCGGACGTGGCACAGATTTCGCTCGATTATCTGGGTCGCAGCGAACAGACAGACCACCTGCAGGACCAGCCCGGAGCACAGACACAGCTACTCCACCTACCAGACCAGTCCGGTGTTATCGATGTCATGAGTGAGGACACTATCGATCACAGTGCCCACAGGTTTCTGGTGAGCCTCAGCCACACACAGCCTTCACAGTCACAGCCTCATGCACAACGCTAAGGGAGTTTCCGTGGCAGGAACTCCAACTTCAAGCGACCGCAGCAGAGACAGACGCAGGGTGTGGCATGTTCCAGTGCCGCACCAGTTAGGCAGGGGCAGTTACATGCAGTTACTGAGGAGCAGGCACGTTCAGCCGCTACTGTAGTGAAAGGTATGGTCTCAGTCTTGGGCCGACCTTTCCATGTTCTATTTGATTCTGGTGCGACACATTCTTTTCTTGCTTCGAGGTTACTTGCATCTTTAGGTAGAGTCGCAGAGACTCTCTCTTCCTCATATCACATCCGAGGGCCATGTGGCCAGTTATTCATTATTTCACTGATAGTCAGGCACTTGCCCGTACTGATTGGCGGTCACGAGATGATCGTAGATTGTCTACTTCTGCAGCTTGATGAGTTCGACTTGATTTTGGGCATGGATTGGTTATCCGCTCATCATGAACTTGTTGATTGCTTTAGGATGACAGTTGTCTTCAGGATTCCATATCTACCCGAGTTTACTTTTGAGGGTACTGTACATGACTCCACCTTGGAGTACATTTCAGTGTTGCGAGCCCAGCGACTTGTTGATCAGGGTTGTGATTCATACCTTCCATTTGTTCGGGAGGTATCTGACCAAGAGCCGATGACACATGACATCCGAATAGTGTCAAAATATCCAGATGTATTTCCCGATGAGCTACTAGGATTACCTCCTGAGAGAGAGATCGAGTTCAAGATCACATTGCTGCCAGATACACAACGGATCTCTATGGCACCATATCGCATGTCATCAGTTGAGTTGAGGGAGCAGAAGGTGCAGTTGCAGGAGTTACTTGATTTGGAATTCGTGAGGCCGAACACTTCACCTTGAGGTGCTCCGGTTCTATTTGTCAAGAAGAAGGATGGATCCATGAGACTGTGCATCGATTACAGGCAGCTGAACAAGAGAACGGTGAATAACCGTTATCCTTTGCCGCGTATTGATGATCTATTCGATCAGCTCCAGGGATCTTCGGTTTTCTCGAAGATCGATCTTCGCTCAGACTACCATCAGCTGAGGATTTGCGAGTCTGATATTCTGAAGACCGCTTTCAGGACTCGCTATGGACATTACGAGTTTGTGGTGATGCCGTTTGGGCTCACCAATGCACCTGTGGCTTTCATGGATCTGATGAACAGGATTTTCCGTCCATACTTGAACAAGTTTGTAGTGGTGTTCATTGATGATGTTCACATATACTCGCGAAATGAATGGGATCATTGAATGATCTACGGATTGTTTTGGATACATTGCGAGAGCACAAGCTCTTTGCCAAGTTGAACAAATGTGAGTTCTGGTTATCCCGGGTCTCATTTCTCGGGCATATCATTTCTGGAGCAGGCATCGCAGTTGATCCTGCGAAGATTGAGGCGGTTATGTCTTGGGAGAAACCCAAGACAGTTACTCAGATTCGGAGCTTCTTCGGATTTGCGGGCTATTACAGACGCTTTGTCAGCGGATTTTCACGCATTGTTCGCCCTCTGACACAGATGACGCAGAAGGGAGTCCCATTCATTTGGGACGATTCATGTGAGCAGGCTTTCTAGACACTGAAGGAGAGATTGACGATGGCACCTATTCTTACTCTTCCATCAGGCACTCAGGATTATGCAGTCTACATAGATGCATCTGGAGAAGGTCTAGAAGCAATGTTGATGCAGAGAGGACAGGTGATTGCTTACGCATCACGACAGTTGAGGCCGCACGAGCGGAACTACCTCACACATGATTTGGAGTTGGCGGCAGTTGTCTTCGCCTTGAAGATCTGGCGCCACTATCTTTATGGGCTGAATTTCGAGATATTTACGGATTTCAAGAGTCTAAAGTATATCTTTGATCAGAAGGAGCTGAACATGAGACAACGCAGATGGCTCGAGCTACTGAAGGATTATGATTGCACGATCTCTTACCATCCTGGTAAGGGAAACGTAGTGGCTGGTGCACTTAGCATGAGAGCGCATGCAGAGGGAACGTCGAACTGTCTATACACGTGGGATAAGCTTGCTACTTTTACCGATTGGCATCCTCAGGAGAGCACGTCCATTTTTACCGTCGTGCCTCCACGATACAATAGTCTTTGGGATCGTATTGTAGAGGGCCAGAAGACCGATCATTGGATCCGAGATAGATACATGCGCGCCATCAAAGATGACTTTGATGACTTTGTTGTGATGGAGTTTATTTTATGAAAGAAAGGACGAGTCGTTGTACCTAATGACGAGCAGCTTCGCAGAGACATTCTGGATGAGGCACACAGTTCGCCGCTATCTATCCATCCAGGCCGCACGAAGATGTACTATGATCTGCGTCGACATTTCTGGTGGGATGGATTGAAGCGCGATGCAGCGCAGCATGTCAGCAGATGCATGACCTGTCAGATGGTCAAGGCTGAGCACATGAGACCACCAAGATTACTACAGTCTCTCCCCATTCTCGAGTGGAAATGGGAGAGCATTTCTATGGATTTTATCACAGGTCTGCCGAAGACACCGGGTGGCCATGATTCCATTTGGGTCGTTGTTGATAGATTGACCAAGTCAACCCATTTCATACTTGTCAACACGACTTACACTCCATCCAGATTGGCCAAGCTGTATGTGCAGAACATCATCAGACTACATGGTATACCACGCGAAGTGGTGTCTGACAGAGATTCGAGATTTACGTTACATTATTGGCATCAGTTCATGTTAGCACTGCAGACAGAGCTGAAGATGAATTCTGCATATCATCCATTGACCGATGGTCAGAGTGAGCGCACCATTCAGACACTAGAGGATTTGCTTCACGCTTGCACTTTGGAGTAGAAAGGGTCCTGGAAGGACCATCTGTCATTAATGGAATTCTCGTACAACAACAACTATCACTACAGTATTGGCATGGCACCATTCGAAGCCCTATACGGGCGGAGATGCCTCACACCTCTCAGTTGGCGTGAGGTAGGCGATCGTGCTTTATATTCCGTAGATCTCTTGGAGGAGACAGCGAGAGCTGTTGATCTTGTGAGACGGAGGCTTCTGACGGCACAGAGCCGCCAGAAGAGCTATGCGGATCATCGGAGGAGAGACATAGAGTTTCAGCTAATCTAATTATTTCCTCTTCACTTATTCAATTATAACTCATATATAATCAACTTAATCACATACTAATGACATTCCTGTAAATTACGGGTGGGAGATTGGGTATTTCTCCGTGTATCTCCCATGAAGGGAGTACAGATATTTGGTGTTTGTGGCAAACTGGCGCCGCGATATGTTGGATCTTTTGAGATTCTGGCTAGAGTGGGGAAGGTTGCATATCGAGTAGCACTTCCTCCACATCTTTCTGGTATTCACGACGTTTTCCATATATCCAACCTGAGGAAATATGTGCACGACCCTCGTCACATCATCAGTTACGAGAATCTAAACGTGGAGCCAGATCTGACTTATGAGGAGAAGCCAGTCCAGATACTTGACCGTGCTGTGAAGAAGGTTCGCAGCAAAGAGATTTCATTGGTCAAGGTTTTGTGGCACCGTCACGGAGTAGAAGAGGCAACATGGGAAACCGAAGCCGACATGCGGGTACGATACCCACAACTTTTCTAAGCAAGCTTTTAGATATATGTTAAAATATATGGCTTGTTTTCTCTTTGAGGTTTTTATGGGTTCAAAACCCTTTTAGGTTTTGATGGCCATATAAAATTCAAGACAACTAATGACCTTGACTCGAGTCTCAAGGACGAGACTCCCTTTGAGGTTTTTATAATTGTAACATCCGGGATCCGCGTAAACTCGAACTCGATCCGAATAAGGTTCGAATAACTCAATAAAGTTATCTGACAATATTAGATAACCCAAAATGATCAATTGATCGTAAATCAAAAGTTGTTCGGGTGAAATCGACCAAAAATCGGTCGCATTGTACTGCGCGCTGCGAAAAAAGTCGTGACGCAAATTCAGAAACCGCAAAACGAACCGAGACCGTCATAAGATCCGATTCGACAAAAGAAGACCAACGGAATCGACCGTTCATCAATCGGAGGTCGTTTGGTATTTTAATTCGCAAAATCTAACCCCAAAATCAAAAAAACATATCTCGAAAATTTCGGGCATCCACACCCGATCAAAAATATATCAATATTATACTCATATTGATCGTCGTTCCGAGACGGTCAAAACAAGATGTTGCGCGTCAAGATCCGAGGTCCGAGACGCGATTTCGGAAGACTTTAATATCTTAAATAAAAAGAAAATTAATAATAATCTCTATTACTATAGCAGCACAACATACACTGTTTTGTTGCCATTTTCCAGCCGTGGGTTTTCTTACCATTTGGCTCCTTAAGGCCATAAAACTTGGCCTTATACCCCTCCAATTGTCCCTTAATTTCTTCTCAACTTGGCAACTAACAATGCTCTTGTTATTGCTATATAAACGTATGTTTGCCTTTTTTTTTACTCTCCAACGAGAGAGCCTTTCTCCCCTCTCTTCTTTTCCCGATTTCTCTTCCCCATCGCCTATTTCAATTCCAGAATTTCACCCGACAATCCAATATCAGCCCAAAATTCAAGCAGCCCAGTTCTGTCCTCTTCTTCTTTTCCTTCTCTAAGATCCATCTCCAACCTCTTCAAGTTGCAGATCTGCTGTTACCTCAGCTTTTGGTGCTGCTTTTGAAGCTCTAAAATCCCCCAATTCTGAAGAATCTAAGGTACATCTAAACTCCATTTCATCATTTCTTCTTCTTCTTCTTCTTTCTTTTTTTCTCCTCCTACTAAAGAAACCTTTTGATTTCAAATTTCAGCAACTCTTGTCACTGTAGCTGCTCTTGCATGTCACGCAAACCTCCAAAATTTAGGGATTTCTTTAAGGTACACTCCCCCTCCCTCCCTCCTTGCTGCCATACATGCAAATTCACATTTTTATGCCATGCATGCAATGATCATTCAATTTTCTCACTTTCCATTATTTAATTCTAGTATAAAAAATTGATTTCAATAAGGATCAACCCTTGCTCTTTGCATCAAGGGACCAGTTGAGCTATAAATTATAGAATTAATCCTCACTGTTTTCCGAGTAGTCATAAATCAATTTCTTTTTTACTGCCACCAGTTGCTTGTTTTTATATTTAGTGAATATATGCTTTAATAGAAAGTATTGTTAACAGAAGTAAATAAAAATTTAGTATAGATATATACGTTACCCATTTACTGGCTATACCGTTCTGGGGATGAATTACATTCATCTTATGTATTAGAGACACATTTGACCTTGTTATACATTGATTTTCAGTACTATGAATCTTCTTAGAGATCTAAGTAGGCACTTTACGATAATGGGTTACAAATATTTATGAAACCCTTGAGTTAGTAGGCTCTGCTTATTGTTTTTATGAAACCCTTGAGTTAGTAGGCTCTGGTTATTATTTTAATCCATGTTATTGTCGTCTTGGTTAGTGGCAATACATGCAAATATTTAGAAATGTATAGAGGATATATATATATATAGTAGCATAATTGTGTTCCTGTCCAGACCAAATAAAGCAAACACTACATACATTTATAATATTAGAGATTTAAAAAGTTATAAAAAAGTATACTTGTTTTCTTAGTCAAACTGTAAATATATAATTCAATTGGGATTTAGGTAGCATTACCATGCCTAAATGTTACATTTAGATTAAAAATAACCATATTAAGTTTTTGTTGATTATAAAGTATAGATCAGGAAATTATATGCAAATGGATTATAATATAATGATGGAACTTCATCTCTTTAATTGAACAACTTTTCAAGTATGCTTACCGTAGACTATCTTTATTCACTTTATAATGAAGATTTATGGTTGCTTGTTTTGGAAGAGTACTTCACATCTAAATATAATAGAGTCATTAAATTAGTATTAGTAACTCTTCCACTAATACTTGAGATCATGAACTTGTACTGACTGCCTTAGTAGTGAATACTGAAATTATCATTTGCCTCAGATATGGTGATCATACGTCTTTTCTCAGTTAGATCTAATCCTCAATGCAATTGAGGTAAATTAGAAGAAGTATTAAAAAAAACTTTGACAATGATTCTTATATATTTCTACTTAATAAAGTCACTCCTTATTGGTGTTGTTAAAAAGTGGTGTCTCTTGATAGCCATCGTAAAAATAATCACATACGAGTTTGAGGAAGCATTGGGTAAATAAACTAAGTAGATTAACAGGGAATAAGTGATATTGATTAAATTATGCCGGTCATGGTGTTCCTTACACCTGACTGTGCGAGGGCGCGGTGACCCTCAACTGGGCAGGAGATAGGAAGCCCAGTTTAGACAGCGGCCGTCAAGTGCGCGGGTATAGGATCCTAGTCCCTTCACGGTTTTTACGCGAGCTCGCAGTGTTTTTACGCCTCGTTGGGATCCTGACTTTAGACCAGTTCGGTGACCCTTTGTTTTAGGATACCCAGGCGGGGGATCCTCGGTTTTTCAGTTTACGAGCTCGGTTGCCCGTACTAGTCGGGCCGTTTTCTAGAGCGACTTGTCCGGGAAGTCTCTCTCACCCGTCTCAGTGGCGTAGTTTGGGAGTAGACCAATCCCTCTATTGGACCGCACTTCCAACTAGAGGGCGAGACGAAGAGCGATTTGTAGGCTTTTTCACCGCTTGAGTTTACTTCGCTAACAGACTTGGCGTAACTATATCTAGATCATCCATATCTATATCTACATCATCTGGAGTTATATCTTAAACAATTGAAGTTAAGAATTGGAGAAGTTACGATCAAAAGTTGTGATTGATAGGAAATGACTATTCACTAGACTTAAGAATCTAAATAAATCAAGAAATCTTTCCAATCTCAAACTTTTCCATCATCACTCACGAGCACGATCTTTGAAGAATATGATATATATGCTTACACTCATATACTCATGAATATTCAATTACAATATAAATATGTCATATCTGGGGAATATTGGGTTATGGTGGCAATCATTAGAGACGCTTACAAACAACCTGAATACCTTTTTACTTACGCAAGTAGATGTAAATTGTGCTTGTTCCACCTTTCTACTTGCTCTCTTTTGCACATAATACATTACTTGTCATTTATTTTCAAATTATGGATTTGTATTCACGTTTGTGACTCCGTTTCTTTCATAAACATGTTTTGGCAGGCAAACAGCCTGCTGATCTGTAGTTGTTCATTCTTCCAGGAGACATGGTATACACTAGACGGTATGGTTTATTTTGTCTCAGTTTTTGGTTGGTTGATTATGTATAATGCTTCTCTTTTGTTCAGCTAGATTTTTTTGGGATATTGTATGTACTAGCAGACACTGTACATGATGTAAAATTATATGGAAATTAATGAAATGAAATTTTGGTGCCATTTGTATCTAGTAGCTGTTGGTTATGATTATGGATCTGAATGTCATGTGGAAATATAGCCGAGCGAAATTTTTTTCCTGTTTTTCTGTAGCTTATGCGAATCTTATGTGAATAAAATACCGCGAAAGTAGCGTAAACAGGTACCCGGATCCTCGGGGGTTCAAGTCGTGCTCGGTGGCGGCTTGCTGGAGTGATGGGAATTGGTGCCCCAGCTTTGCCACGAATTTCTCTGATCGGAGGTTGGAGGAGTTCTTGGCTTTGCTCGATGCTGTGAGGGAGGTGGTTCGCCCTCCGTGGGGGCATGACCATTGCTGTTGGCGGGAGGCCCTGTTCTCGGTAAAGAAGGCTTTTGGGGCTATTTCTCGGCCGCCGCCGTCACTGCCGGAGGCTACTGTCCGGGATTGTGCTTTTATGTGGGCGCTCAGGCTCCTCGAGAGGGTTGGCTTCTTCTTGTGACTGCTCAGGAGGCAGAGACTCATGACGAGGGATCGGTGTACTAGGCTTTTAGGTAACATCTCCGATAGGTGCCTGCTTTGCAATGCGGCGATTGAATCCGCGGTGCACCTCTTCTTCTGGTGCCCCAGGGTGTTGCAGGTGTGGCAGGGGGCTGGGTTGGATTGGTGCAACACGAGCGATCTCCCGACTTTCTGGATCTCGCTTCAGGCAAATAAGGGGAGGCCGGTGAATGAGGTGCTTTATCCTATCGCCATTCTATGGACGATTTGGCGGGGTAGGAATGATTTATTGTTCTCGGGCCAAAGGCTCTATCGGGAGAACATGACGATTTTTGCTAAAAACCTGGTGGTGGATTGTGCGTTGTAAGGGCTTCGTATTATCGGGGCGTGGCTGTTTTCTTTCCCTTTCCTTTCTCTTTCTCTATTGAATAAAATTTTTGGGGCGTGCACCTACGAGTGTCTCCCCCTTGATTCTGGATTTCAAAAAAAATGTAATACGTTAGAGGCTCCTCTCCACTTTAACTAACCTACATTTATTCTATGTGTAACATCTCCATCGATTTGATCGTCATGGTGCAAAATAGATCCCAAGTATCGAAAAGAATCTTTCTTTTGAATGTTATCGTCTCTAATCTTCACCTTGATTCCTTTACCACAACTTTCATCAAATATGCACTCAATATATTCAGTTTTAGTTTTACTTATACGAAATCCTTTAGTCTCCAAGACATGTCCCATTACTCTACTATTTTTGTGAGCTTTTGTTAACCGTGTTTTTAAGAAAATCTGTTATCAGTGTTATGCATCTTTTGTGAGTCAGGAATGAGCTTAGCCATGAAGGGGTTCTTTAGAATTTTAAATCTCCTTTCCTTCATGGATATTTACCTTCTTCTTTACTTTTAAACAGGGGTGTATGGATTTGACCACATGAAGGCTCTACAATGAGCGTTGGATTTTAGGCATGCCGGAGTTTTTTAATGATTTCAAACCTCCTTTCATTCTTGGACCTTTACTGACTTGCACTTTTAAACATTTATGTATGGATTCGACCACAAAGAACTTTTATCTAGTGATTCAGTTATTTTACATATATATTAGGTATTTTTACAGCTTTACTCTTCCATATTTTTCCAATAACACTTATGCCCCTACCTTTTTTTCAACACATTTGTATCTCTATATACCTACAAAATTCACAGAAGTGCCCTTCCATGGTTACACATGAGCCCCTATGTTACACTGACACAAGGGTGCTATTGTAAATTTTGTAAGAATATAGGGATGCAAGAGTAATTGCAAAAAAAGGTAGAGGCATAAGTGTTACAGGAAAACTCGGGAGGGTACACGTCCCTATATCCTTATAATTTAGGAAAAAAATATTACATTTTCATTGAATTAGGTTGGCATGAATGAAATATTATTAAAAATGAGTTGGCACGATCATAATTTCATCAATATGGTTTGACATGATAGAAAAATGTTTAACATAGTGCAGTGGCATGCAAATGAGATTCTTGAGAAAGAACTTTCCAGCGACTAGAATTCTTACGTGTTATGACTTTAATTCCTACATAGTGAAATTGGCATGAATATCAAAATTTAAGACCACTTTTGTACCAAATGCCAATTAGGCACAAACTATTACAGTTTGGTTTGCCGGCAACCATTTATCCATATAGGATCATGATAAGTGTTTCTTGTGCTATGTTGCTTATATGGATGCATCCTGAAATCAAAATGAGTCACTTGGCTCTTGCATATAAATGCTCTCCGCATACCCAAACCTAAAGAAAGGGATCAGAAGTGCTTTGCTCCCCATCCACTGGGTTCATGTTTTCCCTCAGACTGTATGAATCACATGCTTTTTATGGAACTCCTTGTATTGTTGTGGTGACTTTCTTGGCCATGTGACTTGGCACGTTATCATAATCTCTTTCTTTCTCAAGAATCTTTTTGTCAAGTGATTGATGACTTGATGGGGGATTGAATTATGTTTTTTCTTTATATGGCTGAAATTGCTGAACAAATTTTGATATAACCGATTCTGTAATGTTTTTTTGCCTTTTGTTTTTCTTCCTTTGACACAAGCTTGCTGCTTTTTGTTCAGCTTATAGGAAGCTGGCCAGAAGTTATCATCCCGATGTGAACAAGTAAGTTCATTTCCTCGCGCTATATCCAATGCTAAATGTGAAATATGTCTAGGCATTACCTTTTACACTCGTGCTTTCTCATGATTTGACTTCTTAAATATATTGCATATTCTAGGTTTTCTTTTCTGAAGGAAAATGCATTTAGGACATCATTTATTTTAAAATGAGTTAGGATGTCATGCTGAAATATGATTTTTTTACAAGTTTGTTCGAAAGCAAGTCACCTAACACCTATTACCGACGAGCGGAGTATCACTTTCTTGTAGTTGAGTGACTTCATCCTTTTTCAGTTTAACTGCTTTGTAAAGTTTGTCTTGTTAATCCTCTTATTGAGCAGCAAGACTGTAAGAGTGTGATATTGGATTGCATATGGTATGCCATTTATCAGTCTCATTCTACTTTTAGGTGGCAAGACCATTGCTTTAAAAGTGTGCCATGAGGCGTAAGATCGAGGCATTTTTGTCAAAAAAAACACATCGAGGATTAAGACTCACCCAAAACCTGTCAGGTCTGCGCCTCGGGGCACTAGTGAGGTGGCAATGCAGTGAGGAAGTTACACGCTATTTTAAAATTTTTAGAGATCACAACTTTTCAACATAAAAAGCTTCTCATCCTTGTATAAGAATAGATATTCCTAGTTTAATATTTGATATTTATAGTGCTATGTAATACAACTGGAGGTGCGAATTAACTCGAATAACTCAGTATAAGTTTTGAATGAGATCGACACTATTAGTCACTACTGCATATCAAATTTAGTATTCATCTAGTATGCATGTATCCTTTATCTAAAACACAAGCATCCGATAGAATAATGTTCTTACATTGTAAACTTTTTCAACAAGAAAGAAAAGTAGGCACTTTTCCATAATACACATGTAATTATACGGTCTTCTAACTAAGTGTCCATTTTTTCTTTTTTGGTCAGTTCTTTTATTTTATTTCACGTATTGATTTTTTGTTATGAGTATGGCTATGATCAAGATATATCTCTTTCATCAGGTACTTGAAAAGAAATAGAAAGTACATTAGAAATACATAATGTGAGGTGCAATATAATAGCAATTAAATAAGTCAGATGCCGATATATGGCAATATGGTAACCAAATAGAAAATGATGTATACAATGTTATATGTAATTTTAATTCCTTGATGTGATCACTTATCCTTATTCTAAGCTTGGTAGCTAGATTTGGCTTTTGATTGGCTGGATACCTCCAACGGGAGGGTTTTTGGCTATAAGGAGTCCTAGTTTAAAGGCTGTGGCTAGGAAGGTGTGGCCTCTTTCCCTGCTTTGGGTAATCTGGTTGATACACAATGTAGTGGTGTTTTGCTAAAAGAGATACTATGTCGAATATGTTAGACACACATTCCCTTTGTAGCTGATTGCTGCTTAATAATAAATTAGGGTGTGTAGTGTGTACCATCTTAGACACACATTCCCCTTTCATTTAAAGAAAAAACATGATATCTCTTATTAGAAGGGTCATAGCACTTGTAGCCTTTTTGAGTCCGTGAACATCCTTGAACAAACACACTTGATTGCAAGTTGGAACTTGGGATAGCTTATCTTGTCCATGAGTCGAAATCTGTACTAAAGCATCACAATCAAAAGCATGGGATAGACAAAAAAGAGGGTTTCTCAGGTAAATAAATTTAGATAGAGGAATTTGTTTATTAATGACTATTGAAGATATGATAAATCAAATAGCAAGTAACCTAATTCCCCAATATGTATGCAGATCATGGATATGAATAGGATTTGAAATATTGAAATTAATATTGTATTGGAAAGCTGTGGAAATAGATGTATATTGGGGGACATATTGAGATGCATTTCCTATGTTGGTGTAAATTTTGAAATATCTCAACGAAGTTATTACCTCGCATATTAAGATAATCTTAGTTTTTCGAACAATAATTCTCATACAAATTCACCCTCATAGGTATGAAAGAGGTGTATTTAGCACAATAATAGTACATTATCGTATCCACAATATCTTGATGCGAGATATCGGAAAAAATAATGACATTTGTTTACGGGGTACATCCTTCATAATAAGTAATAACTCCAAGTTCTATCATGATATATCACTGATATTGGTGGTCATCTTGGAAATAAAAAGTATTTTTCTTGCAAATTAAGCTCATCTTAGTTCTTAAAACAATTAAGTACCTTATAGATATACTCTTATATTCATTAAGAGGTGTATTCAACACATTAACAATTGCATTAATACATGATGACTACTCCCTGTGGGAATACGTCGCTGACTGAAGATGATTATGATACGATTTTTTGGGGAGGACAAATTAGAGTGGGGCCTGCCTACACCTCATTGATTGGAAAATTGTTATGCTTGCCAAAGAGGATGGAGGGCTCGAGATGCCTCGTTGAAAGCAATAATCGAGCTTTGCTTTTGAAGTGGGTGGCAAGAATATGGGGAGACAGTGAGGATTTTTGTTGTAGACTGGTCCCCGGAATCTATGTAATAGATGCTTGTAATATTGTGATTGCTTGTCCTCAACATCATGCCTCTGCTTTTTGGAAAGACATTTGTGTAGTCTTGCATGATCTTCCTCGTTATTTTTGCCTGATGCTTTGGGATGGGTGCAGTTTTGCATTTTGGTCAGATAATTGGTCCGACTAGGGAGCCTTGGTTGCATGGTATCCATGTTTGCATGCGATGGCAACGATGCGTTGTGTTAGAGATTTAGACAGATGGATTGTGGCTGCCAACTTCCATATGGGATTTTTCGGAGCAAGGATTCCAAGAATTTGTAGGACTTATGGAAGAGTTAAGCTCTCATGGTGGCCCGGCGACAAGAAGAGACCATTGGGCTTGGAGGGGTGAAGAGTTCTATGCGAGGAAGGCACACAAGATGATGAATAACAGGAATGGCCATTCACCCGAGGAATTGATTAGGGATTGCAGAATGATTCGAGAGTTTAAAATCCCATCTCACATTCAGGTCTTGTGGCTCTTGATGCATGGCCGAATCCTCACTAGAGAAAGATGGGCGAGTCTATTTGGTAGTTATAACAACTCATGTTCACTATGTGGGATAGAGGTGGAGTCTAATGAGCATTTTTTCTCTTGATGCGAGAAAACTAGGGAGGCTTGGACAATGTTTGAGTGGAATGGCTGCAGTTTGATAGCCATCTTTTGTTTTTGGGGTCACTCTAACTCTCATTTCTGTCCAAAGGAGAGATTTCTACTGGTGGCCCTCATTTGGGCGCTCTGGTTTGCTCGTGATGCTGTTGTTTTCATATAGAATGCATTTATGTTGAAAATGTAACGTATCACGCAAGGGCCCTCCTCGAGTCTTGGTTTTTGTACCGATTTTTTAATTTTCAATTAATTAAGGTGGGCACCTAAGCGCGTTTCCCACTTCTTGGTCTAAAAATATCGTATTGTATGCACATTAGCCTGCTGAGAGATATCATAAAGAAAACAAGGAAATATGTAAAACTTATAGATTGTAGTGTAAATCCTTCATAATAAGCAATAACTCCAAATTCTAAAAATAAGGAGATATATGCATTTAATTAATAAGAAAGTAAAAGCTTACTTGAACAACTTAATAATGGTGATCAAAATCAAGAGTTTTGTGGCAAGCCATGTAACCACCCTTTCTTGTCGTTACTCATGTTGTGTAAAGGACCCATATGTATACATAAGAAAAGACAGAAGAATGTTGATACTAAATAGGATTGATCCAAGGATCTTATTGGAAATGGAAAGATGAGGGATGTGCGGTCAACCTTCTAGAGAGAACAATGTGCATGAATCATGTGAGTAGGGATGCACCTCCGTGGACCGTTCGTTTGGCCTGAGCATGTGCTCTCGTGAATTATTCCATGCCATATAGGATTAGATAGCGCTGTAATCCATCATGTAGTGCCTATGTTCATGTTCACCCATGTATGCTAGGAATTTCGCGAGTATAAGCAAACACCAATAATAGAGATGGAGCCGATATCACAGGAGGCACAATGGTAACTTGAAGGAGCTTTGGAACCTTGTGATGATGATAAGGATGGAGTAGGAGACCATCTCTGTGATGGTGGGGGTGGTCCATTGAGAGGAGGCCTTGTGGAGTAAAAGTCGGGAAATATTCTATGACCAATTCCATTAAAAAGGCTTGTCTTGCTTTGGAGCTGGGAGTATATAGTATCACCATCATATTGCTGTCTATTTTGTTAGCTTTTACTGCCATAATACCCGTAGCCCATATTATGGAGTCTAAGGAGGATGAGCATGACAATATTCCAGTAAGTTATCTTTCTTTATATTGAGATCCATATCTACTTAAAAGGATTGATGTTACTCTACCACCATGATATGAATTTTGCTCCCACATCATACTCATTGAACCAACTTTCCTCTATAAAACAAACCAATTGAAGATACCAAATCCTTCATGCTGCTATCACTTTTGTAACTTCAATATTTCTCTTAATCCATAAGAACTGGACCGAGTACAATTAGCTCATGTGCATTTGTAAGCTGTTTCATGAATTCTCAACATGCTTCGAGCGCTTCCTCGAATTACCTCTCATGTAGTCTACTACCACTCGGAATTTTTTGTCAACCACCACTTTTTGAATCATCTGCATCATCATTATCGTCCCCCTGATATTCTTTAATTTTGATTATGATTTTTATGTAGAAGTGGAAACTCAATTGTCGCTTTTCGATCCTTTTAATGGGACTTGCGTCTGACGCAATATTATCATTTAGTTGTCAACATATTCATCCATTTGTTGACTTACATGCTGATTTGACTTTTTGCTCGCTTCATCAAGTTCTGGAGTATTGTGGAATCTATCCATTTCTGAAAGACATTTTCCTTCATATCGTCATGTGTTTTGAAAATACATGAAACGTTAATAGGGGTTTATATAATCTTCAAACTTACAGTTGGGAGCATGTGTGATCCACCTCCTTTGTTAAAAATTCTCTTGCCAAAGTCCTTTAAGATTAAGTAAATGCAGTTGGGCATCACATGGCGTTCTAAAAGTTCCGTAGCTCTTAGAAGACATGATCTATTCACATGTTTTCTGGAAATTGTTGCCATGATCTGTCGATATTTAAATGATATTTTAATTCCCCCTCCTTTGATGACGATCTTCATCAGCTTTGACATGTGCTTGTGATTTTTCTTATGCTCAAAAGCATTGAAGGATTTAAAAAATATCTTCCCATCTCAATACATACGGAGGTTGATGGTTTGTTTCTTGCATGCTATCTATTCTACTCCCTACGTGGTTGTGTCAAATTGATGCTGAGTTATAATGCTGCTACCATAATAACTTTGTCAAGTATTTTTCAAGTGCGTGTTAGGTAATAGTTACTAGGTAACCTTAGACATAGCTATTAAATCTGATTTGATATGGTGTTACTTAATATCTATTAAACTTTGGTCTTGTTTAATAATAAACATTTTGTTGTTAACTTTTCTCTTTGATTCAATCACTTATACTTGTGGTTAAATATGGCGATTTTTTGAATGAATCATACCTAAAATATATGTATTAAAAATTATTTATATATTTAAAATAATTTAAAATGTACATACGTAGTCAACCAAATTCGAGTTGTCGCATGTTTGCTGATAAATCCTTATGCAATGATCGACTGAATATCGACTACTGACTTTTACAACCTTGCCCATTAGTAATTGGTCTTACTATTTAGTATTAATTATTACTTTCGACTCAATTATCGAAGTTCATCCTAAAAACACAAAAAAAATCACCTTTGAAAGCGCTACACAGCAAGAGTAGCATCAAGATCTAGAATATCATTGATATCAGGTGAATATTGGTGATATCGAACAAAAGATGGGCAAGTTATACAATAACCGTACATTTCAACAGATATGGTATTTCCAGTCCAAAGGATCGATGATATATCATGATATATTGGCCATTACCCGATAAAAAGGATATAGTGGGTTATTGATACTTGACATCCAACGATAAGATAAATTGTGCTATACATCGTCGTTATAATGTGATATTTAAAATCAAGGCTATTAACCAAGAGGATTCTTTCTCTAAAAAAATCCAAGAGGATCGACATCAAGAGTATGGCACAACTTTTTTTGAGATGTGTAGGCACAAAAGGGTTGCATCATGGTGCGGCATTCCCTGGGAAAGATAAAGAAGAAGCGAAACTCAAGGGGAGTATTGGATCTCACTAGTCTTACTACAGCGAGTTTTCTTTTATAAAAACTATATTTCCAACTTATATTTATTTTTCAAAAGAAATACCTAACTGACTATTAATCACCAACAACCACCCGGTAATACATGCCTCCTTGAAGATAAGGAAAATGATTGGGAGCCCGTATATCATAATGTGGTTGCTTAAATATAGAAGAGCAACTTTTGGGAGACTTGTTAGGAAATGGCGAGTGATGATATTTCTTAGTTCAATCAACTCACACTAAAAAAAGGTGGACTGATGTGATAAGTGAGAAAGAATCCAAGAAAACATATGAAGTTGAAGATGACCAAATCGTAAATGCCATAGATGCGCAAAAGAGGATACTCCATAAGAAATATAAGAGCTTTCTACAAAAGGAGACTACACAACACAGTAAAGATCATCCTGGGTAATGCCACATTCATACCCCATTCTCGTCATGATATACAATGAGTGGTGAAATATGGTAAGACATTTTACTTTCTTAATAATCTGGCTAATAGTTAATAGACCACATATAAAATCAGGAGGAAGGAGAATACATTGTAGAGGTATTGTAGGGGAAAGTGAAGATCCCATGTCCTGTCACCAAAGCACATATCACAACAACAACAAAGCCTTTTCTCACATTAAGTAGGATCGGCTACATGGATTCTTTTCCTCCATTCAGATCTATCTTGGGTCATTCTTGGGCTTAGATCCAAAAAACCAGAAGCACCTATAATGTACAAAAATCACTGATCATTGCTAGGGTTTTGGCGCTGGTAGGTCATTGTTACTTATGCTGTTTGATATGCTAATTGGAGCATGCTGTCGACACTGAAAGATTCATGAAGGTTTTTAGCTGGATGTTTTGGCATGGATCATATGAAGTGTAGACATCTCTCTGATGTATGCGTACATACTAGGCTACGATCATTGCATATTTGGAAAAGGTGTATTTCTTTCTATACCATGGTGCTGACAACTGGAGATATGTGATACAACATACTTCTGCATTCAATTGGAGTTTCTGCTAGGTGCTTTAGTGAAATCATCCACTCTAAAGGAGTGGCTTTATGCCAAATTAAGAAAGGGTGCATCACTAATACAGACATTTAAGCTTAAGACTAAGAAATTAACCATGCTAAGCATGGGACAAAATGAGTTGTAGATTATAACTGCACTGGCACTGCTGTTTACTGCTATATATATATATCTAATGATAGTTTTTTTATGAACACTGAAGATCTATTACACAGAAGAACTTTAGCCTTTCTCAGATGTTATAATTTTCCTTATATACAGGGTTAAATGAGTATGTTCATTGGGAGCATATAAGAGCATGCTCCCATCTTTTTCTTTGTTTTTTTGAAATGATACCCTACGGGGATTAACTTAAAAATAATAAGTGGACTACATGCTTCAAATTTCGTGTAAAACAAACATTTCAATTTGGAGGTCAATTTAAACGATCTTTGATACAATTAAAATTTGACAGTTTTGATGGATGGGATAAAATTCTTGAATTAAGTTGTATTTTGAATGACACCATGTTGATATATGATGATCTAAATTCCCCTCGGTCTCATTTCAAAAAGGGATTTTTACCCGGCAGACCCTAGAAACTTTGCAAATTACCTCTACGACCTTTGAAACATCCTAATTCCTCCCTCAACCCTGTAAACTTGCTCCGTCTTACCCAACAAACCCTACCGTCAATTTTAACTATATGTGAGTCAGTTACTTGGGTTAATCTTGAGTTAATCTAACCACTTTACAATCCAATGGCTAGGATTAGCTAAAATAAAAAAAAGAATAGGAAAGAAAATCCTGCCAGGGCTGAAGCAGCGACTGCAGTTGGGAGGGCCTCCATCGTCGGCGGGGGACACGGGGCTCTCCGTCGCGCGGGAGGGGGGGGGGCTCCATCCTGCGGGGGGGCGAAGCAGCAGCGGTGGCCGGGGCGGCGAAGCGGCGGCGGCAGGGGCAGGGGTAGCAGCAGTAGGGGGGCGGGGGTCCTCCATGGTCGGCGGGTGGGGGGAGGGGGGCTCCATCGTGCGCGCGGTGAGGGGGGGCCTTCAATCGTCGGCGGGGTGGGGGGAGAGGGGGCTCCATCGTGCGCGCGGGAGGGGGAGGGGGGGGTTCGACTGCTCGGAGCAGGAGGGGGCTGCGGGAGGGTGCTACATCGGGTGCAGGGGGGGTCGAGCGGGAGGTTGAGGGGAGGCTTCGCAGGCGGAGACACGGAGGGCTTCGAGCGGGGAGGTCCGCAGGTGGAGGCGGGGGAGCAAGGGAGGTGGGGGGGTGGTTCGCAAGGTGGAGGCGGGGGCGCAGGGGAGGTCGGGGGGTGGTTCGCAGGTGGAGGCGGGGGCGCAGGGGAGGTCGGGGGGAGGGCGGGCGCAGGTGGAAGGCGAGGGAGCAGGGGAGGTCGCGGGGAGCGGGGGGCGAAGCAGGGGCTCCATCGTCGGCCGGGTGGGTGGGCGAAGCAGGGGCTCCACCATCGGCCGGGGCAGCAAGCGGCAGAGGAGGGGCCTCCATCGTCGACCGGGGGGGGGGGGTCTCAGATAGTGGCACTCCTTGTAAATTTAATAAGTAAATTGGGTATAATATAAATGAATATAACGGAATCTGCTTAATTTTAACGGGTCAATTAACGGGGCTTAACCGCAGGGTTTGTAGGGTAAGGGTTAGCAAGTTTACGGGGTCGTGGGAGGAATTAGAATGTTTCAAAGGTCGTACAGGTAATTTTGAAAGATTTTAGGGTCTGTCGGGTAAAAATCCCTTTCAAAAATTAATAAAAATATGGGAAAAAAGAGGGGGCACTCCTTTTCCCATATATATACATATGGGTTTAATGGGGCTACCGCTAGCCAACTTGACTATCCCACACATATTTTTATAATTTCTCAGGGGCCTATATTGGATTCGTTCACCATATCGACGATTGATCGAAATGACATTTTGATCGAAATTCCGTCGATGTTTTGGTCCTATTTTCTTCTATCGACCCCTCTAGCCTAAAATTTTAACCATTTAGGTCGAATTTCGGTCACACGTCGAACTGAAATTCGGTTGAGTTTTGGCAAAATTTATTCCATGATATATATGGAAATTATTTAATGAGCCCTTAGTTCATTAGAATTATAATGAGCACACTCATTTTTACTAATGTTTTCTATTATTTTGAGTACAATACTTATTGATTTACAAATGTTATACACATTCTTACTACTAGTAATCATTTTTGCAAAAAGAAAATCTTAAATTAATATGGAATGATTATATCTTTAGTTGCATGTATTCTTAGTAATGATCGTTTGTTTTTTGTGATAATGATTGCTAATAGTAAGAATGCGATATAACAGTTGTAAATCAATAAGTATTATACTGAAAATGATAGAATACATTAGTCAAAATGAGCGTGCTCATTACAATCCTAATTGGCTTAGGCTTATTGGATAAACCCCCTCTCTTATATATATAAGGACCCTTCAAATGGGACGTGGTCCTTCCTGAGGACAGGAAGGCCACCTCCATTTTGTAAAAAATCACCAGCTGTTTAATAAAATCAGTAAACAATTTGTATTATAATCGCACATTCTGAAGTAGAAAACTGCACATTGGAAAATGCAAAACTGCACATTGTATTTTTCTTACTAAAGATAAACATCAAAACTACACACTATAATACAATCTGTTTACTTATTTTACTAAAATACCCAGCACTTTAGTAAAATGAGTAAACAATTTTTTATTATAATTGCACATTCTGAAGTAGAAAACTGCACATTGGAAAATACAAAATTGCACATTGTATTTTTCTTACTAAAGATAAACATCAAAACTATACACTATAATACAATCTGCTTACTTTTTTTTACTAAAATGATGTTAGTTTTTTTACAAAAATGGAGGTGGCCTTCTTGAGCTTAGAAAGAACCACACCCCATTTGAAGTTTTCCCCTATATATAAGGCAAGAGGTATGCGTTCATGGGTACACACAACTTTGTGCGCCCGCTATGTTTTAAATGTCAAAATCCTAGAACACTATCATGCATTAATGAACAATTAACGATTCTCGTGAGACGAATCTTGCATCACTTGATAAATGGGCTACAAAACTCCAAATAAAATGAAATTTTAATACAATATTTATTTTATATGATGAACCAAGATCAACGGGTATGATTTTTATTTAAATTAAATATATATACAATCTTAGCCATGGGAACACACAATTGTGTGTGCCCATGGGCACGTTTTCCTTTTCTCATGTATACCATGTGATTTGTATTTTTAAAATTTATGCAATAATGGGTTACCCAAATTTCCTAATATCGTACTTATTAATGCAAAAAGGGGGATCAACTAATCAATCTAGAGTAATAAGTTTGCCGATCCTGGGTGTTCCTCTCGCTCCACATAAATGTTGGGATATTTAAGATAAAACAAACCAATTTGTACCACCATTGGATACACAAACAATATATGCATGAGCTATAGATAATGAATTGGCTCTAGCAGCAAATATCCATCCCAGAAGGCTTAATAGACGACCTAGTGCCAATGATCGATGCCATATGTATTAAGCCTTCTATTTGGGGGCGAGCAGTAGAAGTAGATCATTTTGGTAATTGATTGCATTGCATCAAGTTTTGTTGAAATTCAATCGAATTTTGATTTTGACAAGTGACCGAAATCGACATGAAATGGTCGACATTTGAGCGTTTAGGGTTGCTGATAGAAGGGTCTGTGATCGATATGGCCGAAATTTTGGTGAGATTTTGGTCGAATATTGATTGAAATTTCATTTCAGTCGGGTGGCCAAAATCGACATTTAAGGCCTTGATTGGTTGGCCTTATCAATGATCAGTGGGGTGAGGTTGATCGTTCATGCTTCTTGTAACATTTCTCGTCAGTATGGTCATGTCCAATGTTCAGAAAGGCAGGCTAGACTGCTGCATGCGGGCCAAACGGCTGCATATGCAACCACACATGCGTAGTTGGTGACTAGACCGAAACACATATACGATATTCATTGAATATGCGGTTTTGGCGAGTATGCAACCAACTAAACTGCATATGCGGCCGCATACTCGTTCGCCTATTGGAAAGACCCCCTCCTTTAAGGCTTCTTCTTTAGATGTTGCAATCCTTCAAGCTTCAACTTACCTGATGCTGCCACTCTTCAAGCTTTAGCTATTGTTGCTGCCCTTCATGTTGCTGTTGTAAAAAATAATTGTTAATATTTATTTGATTGCTGCTGTAAATAGTAAATATTTTTATTTAATTGCTCCAAATCATGGAACTAAATTTCGCAATATTTCGACGAAATTTCGTCGAAATATCGGTTTCGACGGGCTGGTATATCGAAACTGGTATATATATCGATATCCACGGTTTTGACCGAAATCTCGCAAGATCTCGGCGAGATTTCGGCTCATTTCGAGATATCGACTGACAGAGGGAATCTTGCATTAAAATATTCACCGAGATGCCAATATCCACTGAAATTTCGGTCGAAAGCCTCACATTTCGACCGAGTTCAGGTAGAGGCAACTTCGACTTCCTCCAAGCTCTTTCCTTCAAGGTAAGCCAAATTAGGCTAAATCTTCATCAAATTCATAAATGTTTTTAGGGGTTTTCACTCTTAGGATGTTGATATAGCTTGGCATGGGTGTTTAATTTGAGAGATTTCCATATATAGCTTTAAATTTGGAGACGAAAATTAGGGGTTGTGTTTTAATGCACAATAGTGGTAGCTATGAACATATTATCTCGGATCTTAAGTTTAACATGAACTAAAACATAGTTTGAGAACATTTTGTTAGATCTATGGAAGAGGAAATTGGGGCTTTTGAGGTTTAATGTGGAACGATAATGAGTTCTTCAATTATAAATTCGGATCCTAAGTTATGGTAGTAGTAGACTTCAAAAAAAAGTTATGGTAGTAGAGATCATGTTCTGGAATTTTTTTTGTTAATGAAATTTAAAAATTGAGAAAATTCGAAAATCATAAGTTAAATCTTTTGGGTTTTACATATTTTGTATCACTTAGGTAGTCTTTCTTGAAAATGATCCTCTAATTGCTAGATCTAAGGCCCTAATGGTATAGATCTAAGGTTGTTTTTCTGAAATTCAGAATATTAGTAGTTAGAAAAATTAAAATATAATAATTATGAAATTTAAAAACATAAATTAATTAGCATATTCATAACCGGTCGCATTGTATGCCTACTTAATGATTGTTCTTGAATTTCCCTGCAGATTTCGACGGTCATCACCATGGCACATTCCAAGACCGAATCTGGATCTGACAGTTCTGATGATCAGAGGGGTGATTTCAGTGGGGACATTGGCTGGATGTATGCTTCCGCTCCTGGTGGAAATAAAGCGAAGCCACAATGCAATTTCTGTGGAAAGAAGTTGGGAGGAGGAAGGGATCATATGGATGAAGCAACATCTTGTTGGCAATAACAAGAATGTTGCCAAGTGCACGCGTTGTCCCAAAGATGTGAGGGACAATGTGAAGGCCAGCTTGGACGAGAAGAAGGAAATGGAGACAGAGAGGGTAAGAAGGGAAGAACAAATGAAGGAGTTCATGTTCGAGAAAGAATTCAATGTCCTTTTAGATTCAGACGATGATGACTTTGTGTACCCCGCTGACATTCAGACTAAATGGAGAGGAGGGCATACAGAAGGGCTACAAAAGAATCATTGAGGAGTGAGTTCGAGAGGAGAGAACTCGGTGGTGCACGGGGCGGCTTCTATGGTGCAGGTGGGAGTGGAGTGGTTCTGGAGGCGCACCAGTACCACCGCCCACCAAGAAACACAAGGGGAAGGGAATTGAGTCCTTCTTGACGAGGAGCGGATCCATGCAATACAAGGTAAGCAAGGATTCGGGGTAGAAAAAGATGAAGGAAATGTTCACTAATGCACGAGAAAGGGTGGGAAAGGCCATCAACAAGCTCTTCTTTGGGGAGAGCATTCCTGCCAACATTGCAGGCGTGTCATTAATGCAGCATGCCATTGATGAGATCGCTGCAGCGGGAACGAGAGTGAAGGTTCCTACATCCTACGAGATCATGAACAAATATTTGAGGATGGAGAAGGAGGAGATGAATGAGTACATCGCCGAGTTGAAGAGGAGATGGCTAGAGTATGGGGTGACATTGATGTGCGATAGGTGGATGAGCTACACGAGGAAGCAGATCATCAACTTACTTGTTTACTGCGATGGGAAGACAATCTTTTTGAATACTGTTGATGCATCTGAGCATGTGAAGGACCACAAGTACCTGCTGAAGTTGATGAAGGGCGTTATAAAAGAGGTTGGGAAAGATCACATTGTCCAGATTGTGACGGATAACGACAGCAACTTCAAGAAGGTGGGTGAAACAATAATGAAGTCCAGCAGCTACGGAATTTTTTGGACATCGTGTGTTGCACGTTGCATTGATTTGATCCTAAAGGATTTCATCAAGAGGAAGCTCGTCTCAATGGTGGTGCAGAAAGCACGAATGATCACCACATTCATTTACAACCACGGTAAAGTGCTGGCACTAATGAGGCGGATGCACAATGGGAGCTGGTGAGGCCTGGCATCACACGCTTTGCAACCAATTTTATAGCGTTGCAAAGCCTCAAACAACATAAGACATATTTGAAACCATGTATTGCCAAGGTGAATGGTTCGAGATACCTGAAGCTAGGACTGAAGGAGGACGGATGGTGGAGATATTGATCAATGATATCTCCTTTTGGGATGACGTGATTCGGGTCACAAGGATCATGGATCTAGTTGTTTCTGCATTGAGGATCGTGGATGGCGATAAGAAGCCCACAATGCGCTGCATGAGAGAGAAGGTCAGAGAAGCGGTTGGAAAGGGATCCAAAGCATGGTTGGACATCATAGACGAGCGATGGTCCAAGATGCTCTCACACCCTCTTCACAAGGCCGGTATGTATTATGTAAAATCTAATTTATTTTTTATTTTTTAAATTTTTATAGATCTTTAGAATATGAGTATTGAGCTTGTTCGTGACTTTGTGTCCAGCTTATTACTTCAATCCTAAGTACCGGTACAAGAATGGACTTGGTACAAATGCTGACCTTCTAGCAGCCGTTCAAATTGTGGTGGAGAAGCTCGTCAAGGACGAGAAGTTACAGATCTTGTGCATGAACGAGGTAATCCTCAATTTCTAGCTAAATTAGGAGTCACAAAAAATTTCTTTAAGATGGATTGGAGGCTCTGAGCAACATATTACGAATTAAACCTATGTGTGCAGGTTAAGTATTTCCGGGATACCTTGGGTTCCTTCGGTCGGATTACTGCGGTAAATGGACGGAGCAATACTCTTCCTGGTAGGGACGAAGACAAATAAAACCATTGCTTGCGTGTTCATTTATTCCTACTATTGATTTCTCTCGTTTTCATTTTTTGCAGTCGAATGGTGGTTATTATACGAGATGGAAGCTCCCAACCTTCGAAATGTGGCAGTGAAAGTGTTGTCTCAATCCGCATCTGCTGGTGGTTGTGAGAGGAACTGGAGCACGTTCTTTGATACATTCCAACAGACGGAACAGGTTGGGAGAAAAGAAGCTCAATGATCTTGTCTACGTGCATTACAACTTGAGGTTGAAGTTGAAACATGCAAGGGAGGGACAAGACAAAGAGGACTACACAGACCCTATTGATCTTGCATACATTTTCAAGATGCAAGTTGACGATGCTGATGAAGACGTTCTCCAGAGGTGGATGGATTCCAATGGTGCCCTCGTTCTCGATCAATCAGGTGGAAGACCAAATGAGAATATAAGCTAGCAAATGAGAGCAGATGTAGGTGACTATTTGGCAAGATCCGGGCGGATTACAGACCCTGTTGGAGGGTTGGAGGGCGAGATTGATGCGGTTGTTGATGAAATTCTCTCTAGTAGCTCCAAATCCAAATCGAAGTCAAAGGATGACAGTGGAGATGATGATGATGTTGGTCGTGGTGGACCTGGTGATGGTGGGGAAACAAACTCAGGTGGGTCGGGAGGGGGTGGTCGTGGACCACAAGATACCAGATTTGAGGAAGGGCTAACAGTTACGGTTTCTTCCCTGAGTACACGCCAGTTCCTCCTCCTTGTCCGCAGAGATCTTCTCCTACTCCGTCGTCGTCGTCCCGAGGATCTCATGTTAGTAGTTCGCAGCCTCGTTGTACCACTTGTGATACCGAATCTAGTTCTGCTTATCCTCGTCTCGGAATACTCATAGGCATCGATGACCTCCAATACAAGCAGTATGTGATGGATTACAAGGCCATGTACTCGTACATGACATGGGAGAACTACTACGAGTTCATTGAATCGGTGATGCGTTATGAGAGACAACAAGGAGGGGGGGCCATTCAGATCCACCGCGGAACTCTTGGTTCTGAATCGAACATATCACTAGGTAATATATTTTAATCTTTTATTGCATTGATCATTAATGTGCACGTTCTTAATAATTTTCACTTGTTGTAACTTGTAAGACTATTAGTTATTATGTATTAACTATTAACAAGTAACATCGATATGTTCGATATGGTGTGTGACATACCGTCATAGTCATAGATGATAAGATGATTGATATGTATGCTATAAGCTTATAGGTGTATATCTATTGTTTCATTGTTTGAAGTACTTAGATTAAGTACATTTGCAATATCTAACAATGTTACAATATGACCGATATGGCCGATATGACCGATATGTCTATATAAGGGGTATAGATGAGCAATATGTGTGAAATAATTATATATTTGTATGTTATTATTGTTCTAATAACTTGGAATATTGAAATTTACAATAAAATTAGGAAAAAATCGATTTTTTAAGCCTTTTCTGACTTTTTCCCACCGAAATTTCCCTTTTCGGTCATTTGAGTTCATCGAAATGAGACCGGAATCGAGATTTCGAACCTTGCTTCAAATGTTGCTGCTGTTCTCTGCATTTATTTAATTTGATTTCTAGAATCCGATACATCTTTCTCAAAAAAATATATCTATGAGTTGTTTGCTTTCATTCATCCAATACTTTTCCCGTTTGTTCGTATATTCTACAACAGTCATTTCTGTTGAATAGCGGTTATCGTTTCATTAATGGAATCCAATTATCTACTCGATTGAAATAAACCAATTTACAATCCAATTTCATTTAGTGAATTTCTATAGAAATATAACAAGTGTTTCCAATTGGAGTTGATTTATTATTGTTATATTTCATAAGAACTTTTTGTTTGTATATTTTTCATTTTAATAGTAAATATGCCAACTAATTTTACCTTTCAAAATTTTGTTACGAAATGCTTTGATTGAAATATTGTCAACTAAAAAGTCTATGCGTTATGTCATCTATTATTAATTTTTAGAATCACGAATCTCTAATATTTGAATTTATTATTATATTGTCAATTATTTCTAATTAAAATATTGTAAACCGCATAATCCGAATATACTTCAGCATATACTTTCTCATATTGGCTTACTCGCTTGAGACTGCCTGATCGAACGAATACCGTATACCGATTTTCTAAACCTTGGCCATGTCTTTGATAGAAGGTGCAACTTAAAGCCACTATGACAGTTGGCAAAGGAGACTTCTCTTCTTTGTGTAGCAATAATGGTAGAGGCTTCACCAGTGTTCTCTGAACATCATGTATTATATTCGAATGAGGCGATTATAAGACTCTTCGAGATGAGAAATTTGTGCACGGTTGAGTACTTGATTCCTAGACGAACCAAGTACTGATTGAGTCTAGATAGAATAACTCCAACCCTGATTACTTTTCTATAAGCCATATGAGGTTTGCAGGTTAATGGTGGATAATAGCTGTGTAGCATCTGAAACATCACCTCAGACCATTGTAATATACGTGAAGAGGTAACCAATGGTCTTACATTGTCTGATGAATATCACGGTGAAATCGCAAGATTTTAGTCTCGTTCTTTTGTTGAGAATATGCAGCTACAACCGAATCCTATATATCTCTTGGCTGTAGGCTTGTTCATGACTTCATGTGCTATGTCAGGTGTAAGGTCCTTGTAAGTTATATCTTGGTCAAGGCATTCTGAGTAATATTTTCTGTTTCCTCTCTTGGCTCTAGCTTATACAACGTATACTACTTATCATGAGCCTCTAGAATGCTTGTGAACTGCATTGACCACACCTCCTAGGGTTCGTTTGGTTGCAGGGTTGGGCAGGGTTGGGTTGGGCAGGGGTACCCCTGTGAATAGTAAACTGTGAGAGGATTGGGCCGTTTGGTTGGAGGGGTAACCCGGGTTGGGCCAACCCAACCCTGTCCAACCCTGCAACCAAACGAACCCCTAGTTGGTTCTGTTCATCTTCATAATTGGACCATGGTTCATCTCTCCTTGGCTTGGAACATCGGTATTTGGTGTCCATCGTAGTTGGATGAAGAAAAGCCACAAAGTGAGTACCGATATATCTAAATCGATGCTTTCTTGGACAATACAACAACAACAACAACAACAAAGCCTTTTCCCACAATTAAATAGGGTCGGCTACATGGATTCTTCGCCTCCATTCAGATCTATCTTGGGTCAATCTCGGACTTATATCCAAAAAACTAAGATCCCTTCGTATAGTCTCTTTCCAACACTTTTTGGGCCGTCCTCGCCCTCTCTTAGCCGGCTCAACATCCCAACACTCGCATCTCCTAACCGGTGCATCAGTTGACTTTCATAAGGTTTATTGGTGTAGACCGAACACCACGATATACTCATATATCATGATGAAGAATGAAGGCCCTGTAAATGAGGATTAGAGGATTGGAACAACCCCTATGTAAACCAGTGTCAGACAGACCCTCTTGATCTGATACCATGATAAGATTATTTTGGGAAGTATTTTCTTAATAATTCAAGTGGGGTACCCCTTCCATATATAGGTGGAAAGGGGTATGAAAATTACACAAGTGCCCCTTACTGAACCCCTTACTGAAGACACACATTTATACTCCGATACCATTTAGAAAATAAGATAGTATTTATAATCAGAATTGACTTCTTATTGTCTCTTAAATAGAGAAGGACAAAGGAGCACTTACAAAGAGAAAAATACAAAAGTCAACAAGAAAAGCCCTGGACTACGAAACGCTCAACATATTCCATATGAGAGAAAATTTACTATCCTCGGAATAAAATAAAACATAAAGAAAATACAACAAACCAACTATATCTAGCACCTGTTCTTATTTTTTGTATTTGGAGTAACTTAAATATTGTATTGAATGACAAATTTAGACCGGTATAAGGATGAAGCCATCTTTGGTCTGGCGTATGAGCTTTCCCTTGAATTGATTGGGTTGCAAATCTTAGACATCATGAAAAAAACTGAAAACTTGTAGGTTATATGATAATATCGTATTACGTTTGACGAAGTTTGTGCTACAGATTAAAACAGTAAAACCTCTTTTTGTACTTGGAGGTTGTGGTTGGAATATATTTTTTTCCAGTTGCAACGAGGAGTAATCTCGGAAGAGAGTTTGACTACCCGACATTGCTTAAAAGGGCTGGTAAAGAAAAGGAGGGTTTCCAAGATTACTAGAACTAGATAGTGGAATCCTCAACTGAAGCAATCAAGCCTTAGGGAGAAGATTTTAGAAGACTTATCTTTGGATTGTAGAGGAAGTGCAAACGAGATGTGGGAGGCGTTAGCATCTTGTATCCGAAGGGTAGTCAAAGAGATGCTAGGCGAGTCAAAGGGAGGAGCTCCTAGCCAAAAGGAGGCTTGGTGGTGGAGTGGACGGGTGCAAGAGAAGAGCATAAAATTAAAAGAGCATGCTTTAAAGCTATATCGAAAGATAGAACAGAGGAAACCGTCGCAAACTACAAAATAACTAAGAACCAAAGAAGGTTGTAAGCGAAGCTAAGTCAAAAGCTTATGAAGTTTTACACAAAAATCTCGACTCTAAGGAGGGCCAGAAAGATATATTCAGGTTCACCAAAGCAAGAGAAAAAAAGACTAAAAACCTTTCTCAAGTGAGATGCATTAAGGATGAAGAAGGTCACATGCTTGTTACTCAGAAGGATATATAGACTAGATGGAAACAGTATTTCCATAAACTTTTCATTGAGGAAGGAAATAGAGAGATCACTTTAGGTGATCTAGCTTTAAGTGAAAGTTACTTGAATCGTGCAAGCTATAGACGAATACAAAGAAAGGAAGTAGAGGAGGCTTTGAAGGTTATGAGACCCAGGAAAGGTGTAGGACTAGATGACATTCCTATAGAAGTATGAAGAGTTTTCGGTGAGCATGGTTTGACCTGGCTTACAAATTTATTCACTTTTATTTGACAAAGCAGGAAAATGCCTGGAGATTAGTGGAGAAGTATCGTGGTACCTCTTTGTAAGAACAAAGGGGACATTCAAAATTGTTCAAATTACAGAGGTATCAAGCTGATGAGTCACCCTATGAAAAATTTAGGAACGTGTGGTCGAAAGAAGGTTGAGATAAGTTCCAAAGTAAAAGAAAATCAATCAGATTCTTGCCAGGTCGCTCAACCGTTGAAGCCATCCATTTTATTGAGAACAATGGAGATTTATAGAGCTAAAAGGAAAAACTTCCATATGTTTTTATTGATTTGAAGAAGGCTTATGATTATGTCCCACATGAGATATTGTGGAGAGTTTTGAAGAAGAGTCAAGTACATGTCTTATATATTAACCTCATAAAGGATATGTATGATATGGCTTTATCTTGTGTAAGGATCCAGTCTGAGAAGACTAGCTATTTTGACATCAACATTGATTTACATCAAGGTTTAACTTTGAGTCCATTTCTTTTTACGTTAATTATGGACGAGTTGGCGAGTCGCATTCAGGATGAGATACCTTGGTATATGTTATTTGCTGATGATATTATGTTGATTGATGAGACTAGAAATGAAGTAAATGAGAAGCTTGAGGTCTGGAGACATGCATTGGAGACTAAAGGGTTTCGTTTAAGTATGGTTAAAATTGAATATATGGAGTGCACTTTTGATGGAAGCAATGATGAAGGAATCAAGGTGAAGGTTGGTGACGATAACACATTCAGAAGAGATATTCTTTTAGATACCTAGGATCTATTTTGCAGCATGATGGGGAAATTGATGGAGATGTTACTAATAGAATAAATACATGCTAGTTAAAGTGGAAAGGAGCCTCTGCTGTTCTCTGTGATAAGAAAATTCCTTTGAAAATCAAAGGAAAGTTCTACAAAGCAGCCGTGAGACCTGCTATGCTCTATGGATATGAATGTTGGCCTGTAAACCATAGACATGTGCAGTGAATGATAATAGTAGAAATGAAAATGCTAAGATGGATATGTGGACACACACACAAAGATCGGATTCATGATGAACTCAGAATGAAAGTTGGTGTAGCTTCGATCAAGGATAAGATGCGAGAAAACCACATAAGGTGGTTAGCTGATGCACCTGTTAGGAGATGCGGGTTTTGGGATGTTGAGCCAGCTAAGAGTGGGTGAGGAAGGCCCAAGAAGTGTTGGAATGAGACTATACGAAGGGATCTTAGTTTTTTGTATCTAAGCCCGAGAATTACCCAAGGTAGATCTGAATGGAGGCAAAGAATCCATGTAGTTGACCCTACTTATTGTGGGAAAAAGCTTTGTTGTTGTTACAGCACAGAGTAAGGCAGTGGTACGTGCTGGTTCAATTGCTATTTGTTGTGGTTGCAGATGCACTAACGAGGATGATGTCGAAGGCAACGAAGGGATTTTTTTGGTGGGCTTTAGTTCGGGAGAGATTTCCATCCATGTGCTCCACTATGCCATTGATACCAGGGCATGCGAAATCTTTCGGAGGGATGAGCATTGTTCTTGAGCTATTTGGGTTGGTTTCCAACCTCTAGATCAATCACACGAATTATGCTTTTGTTCCTTTTGGGATGAATGGGGATGATGTTGCTATTTGTGAAGCAGATTTGCAGACGACGAGGGGGACACTACCCATGTTGTACCGTGGTCTACTCAGCGATGCAATAGTCGGTCGACTAGGCTGACTATGAGGTGCGAAAGGGGGGGGGGGGTGATCCTCGAGTGAATAACCTAATAGGCCAATAGTCTGCCTGATTATTCGGTCGATTGGTAGTTAAATGCTGGATTTATTATTTTTTTAAAATTCTCAAGTGTTACAATTTGTCATGATATTACCAAAAATGTCAAAGTATATATATATATATATATGTTGTTAATGGCGCTGTTATAAAAGTTGGCCGACTAGTCGAATCGGAGGGGTACCCGACTCCACTAGGCCAAATCGGCCAATAGTCGGTCTGACCTGTTAATCGGGCGATTAGTCGGCTGACTTTTGCATAGGGATTTCGGATATAGGTTTAGGCGCAAACCGTAAACCCGATTACCCGGTTAGAATTAGATGAGATTTAGGCTTGTTGTTAGATAGTAAGATAAGATACTTAAGGTTACATGCTAATAAGTATAATTCACAAATTAATCAAAAATATAAAAACAAAAAACACTAAAAATGTTAAATAAAAATTATAAGAAAATTCTATATTCTTTTGTACTTTAAATTATAGTTTTTCATCTAGATATTAAATATCAACTAATTAACATACTATCTTGGATAATTTTACTTAAAACTTTATGATTTAATTTCATAAAAATATTCAAATAAAAAATATACAAAAGAAATAAAATATAACAAACATATATGCATGTACGAAATGTTCTTAAATACTATTCTAAATATATACTTATATAGCTTGGAGTTTGCACACACGTACTCGTGCATACACCCACGTGCTCCCACACCCACATATTCTTGTCGATTTGCATGTTGATTAACTTATTTAAGGTTAGAATTGTGTTTATGACGCCCTAAATGTTCATTAACTTAGATATGTATTGTTGATTTGGATGATGGTTAGGTAACTTAGGTTATTTGCCTTTTGTGGTTGTTGATTAGGTTTGTGTCAATTTATTTATTACTTCAACTTGTGATATGTACCAAACATTTTTTTCTTAACATTTTGCTCGCGCTATGTACCAACCATTTTGTTCTTAATTTGCTTCATTTTTTTCTTCTCTTGCTATAATTTATTAAGCTCTTAACAATATTAAAATTGCTAAATATATGAATATAAATGAGAATATATGTTATAAAAATTGTTTTATATATTTAAAATATTAAAAAAAATCAAATCAACTAATTCCCGACTAAATCCGATTACTCTCCCGATTGCTCTCCCAATTGCCGATTAATCCTTAGTCAGTGACCCTGCCGACCGAGTACCGACTGCCGACTTCTGCAACTTGGTTAATGGATACTTTTACGTTGGATTCTTGTTGATTGATGATAATATATTGTATAAATATATAAGAATATATGTATTAAAATTTATTTTTATTAAAAATAATTAAAAAAATACAGAATCAAATAATTCCAAATAGTCGTCCGAATACCGATTATTCTCTATTCAATGACCCCTCTGAGTGAATACCAAACACCGACTTATGCAACACTAGGTCTGTCGTTAGTGGGTAGTAAGCTGCTACAGACGTACTGGGTTCTGTTATTGAGAGGATGGGGATGAAGCTGGCAAGATGGTGGGTCTGTCTAGAGGTGGACTCTTGATCCTGTTGAAGGCTACACTCTCAGCTATATCTGTGTTCTTGTTTATGCGCCTCTTACCTGTTGAGGTGAAGGTGAAGTTGGAGGTGCTAATGTGGGAATTTTTTGGTCCACCTCTGGTTAGCCTTTGGGGTTGCCGTTGTGAGGTGGACGACTCTGGTGCTTAGGGAGGAGGATGGTAGGTTGGAGATTCGAAGCTTGAGGTGATGAATAATTCTCTCTTGGCGAAATGGGTGAGTAGAGTTTGTGGAGGAGGCTCTGATTTGCTCTTTTGGATGTTGCGGTCGATTTACGGTGTCTCTTGGGACCCTGCTTCACATGTGTTATTATTGGGCCTTCCAACTTTTGGAAGGGAATTTGCGTGATGCTTTCACGGATGATCCTGCTCTTGCGACCAACTCTTGGTGACGGTCATGACTTTCGATTTTTGTCTGATATTGGTCTGGCCAGGTGTCATTGCGCGCTCGTTTCCCCCATTTGTTTGCTATGACAGCTGCTGCTGTGATCTCTGTGAGGGATTGTTGGGGGACGAGGAGGTGGTTCCATCTATTTCAATCGGAGCTTTCTGACCAGTGCTTTGTTGAGTTTTTACGACTTGAGGTACTGTTA